>VWZV01003859.1:397-21881 GCA_013397155.1 Irena cyanogastra | reverse complement strand
CGGTGTCTGTTTGGATCCCACGCCGCGGTTTCCCAGCGGTGCCCGCCGGTCTGCGGGAGGAGCCTCGCCCCGGGCCCGCGGTGGTGGGAGCGGAGCTGGGAGCGGCTGTGGGGTCGCTGCCACCCCCTTGGAGCTCTGCGGGAGCTCCCCAAAAGCCCGACTGAGCCCCGCGCCCGGCAGGAACGGGGGACACTCCCGACTCCCCCGAGAATTGTGAAATCCCTCGGGATTTTTGGGATTTATTCCCTGCTCGGGGAAGGTTGGAGGAGCGGGAACGCCTCGGGCTCCGGCACCACGGGAGCGTCAGGCTGCGCAAAGCTGGACCGGAGAATCCCAAATCCCGGGATTTGGGGGGTGGGGGGGGAGCAGCGGCACCCCCTGAGCGCGTCCTGCCCCTCGGGGGGTTCGGGGTCCCGCCACCCACGGGAGCCGCGGCAGCATTCCAAGGAATCCGGGGCTGGCTCCGCTCGCCGTGCCCGTTCCCGCGGGCAGGCAGCAGCAGGCTCGGCAGAGCGGGAGCGGGGCTTGGAACGAGCCCAGGGCCCCCGGCGCACCCCAAACCCCCGCGGCTCAGCCCCCGAGGGCTCGGGCTTGGATTCTCCGCCTCGTCAGCTGCGGAATCGGGAATTCTGTGGGAATCTGAGCCGAGGAACGAGCGCGGGACGCTGCCAAGGGAGGGGTGGTCCCGGAGAAACCGGGATGGAGCCCGGGATGCGGGAACTGCGCGAAGGAAGCGCAGAAGGGGCGAAGGGGTTTGCCCAGGGCGGTGCTGGAAGCCCGGGAGGGAGCGAGGAAATCCCATCCCGGCCCCTCCCAGCCCCATCCCAGCTGCTCCCGGCATTTGGAGCATCCCCGTTTAGGGAACAGCCGCGGGGGCAGAGCCCTGACCCGGGTTTGCCCCTCTCGGCACGGGAATGCCCCGTCAGGAGGTTCCAGCCCGGAGCCAGCCCCGGCCCCACGCGAGGCTCCCGGGAGCCGAGTTCTCCCTCGGAGCCCGTCCCGGCGGAGCCGCGGGCCGCACCGGGGACGGTCCCAGCCCGTTCCCAAGCCACGGACGCGCTGTTTTCCAGCCGTCCTGGCCGCCCTTCAAAGCCGGGCGGCGCAGAAACGTCTCCAGGCTCATTCCCATTCCCTTCTCCCAGCCGGGCCGGGCCCCCGGAGCCTCCCCTGCCCGAGAGCAGCGCGGCACCGGCTCCCTGTGGGATCCGCCGCCGTGCCAGGCTCCGGCTCCGCTTTCATCCCTCCCCGCCTTTGATTCCCGGCGCTGGAAGGAGGCTGGGGCAGGGAATTGTCAGCGCGGGCCCCTCCCGCCGGCTCCGTGCGGTGCAGACGGGGCCGGAGATCAAAGCCCGGCGCCTTTTTTTAGCTGGAATGCGGCGGGCCGGGAGCCGCGGCCAATTCCAGCGGCGGTTCCTGCCCCGTAACTCGATCCCACAGCCCCGGAGGCGTCCCCGGCCCCGGCAGGTGACACCGGAGCCGCTCCTCGGGAACAAGTCTGACTTTGCAGCGCGCGGAGCTTTTCCGGCAGGAGCTGGAGGCTGCGCTCGGGACGGGATGAGCTCGGCTTGGAAAGGACTCACCTGGATGGGATTAACCCTTTCCGGAGCTCCGGGATGCTTCCCTGCTCCGCTTCTGAGGGATGCGCGGCCCCTCTGTGGGATCTGGGAGCAGCTTTTGTGTCTTTTCCTGGGACAGTCCAGATCTCCCCCGGGTCGCTGCGGTGGCACCGTCGGGAGGAAGCTCCAGCCGGGATTTTCCTCTCTGGAAGCAGGAAAATCGCTCCAGCCTTTCCCACAGCAGCAGGAGGCTCCGGGAATCAGCTCAGGAAAAGTTCCTGACTTCGGGGAGGGGGCGATAAATCCCCGTAAATCCCCAAAAAAATCCCGCTGGGCTGGGAGAAGTGCCCGGGACAGCCCGGGATCCTCCCTGGGGTCGCATCCAGCCTCAGGGGATCCTTTGGGGAGCGAGGATGGGATTCCCAAAACCCCGGGGCGGGTTCGGTGTCTGCGTTCCCGGCGGGGAATCCTGGGAGCTGCCAGGAAAACCCCGATCCGGGCTTCGCTCCGAGGGATCTCCTGGAACGGCTGAAGGGGGAACAGCCCGGGGCAGGGAGTTGGGGAATTCTGGAATTCTCTGCCGGGATCTCGCCCTGGGGCAGAGGCCTCGGCCAGGGCAGGGGAGCGGTGCTGGAGTTTGGGGTGTTCGGGGCGTTTTTCTGGGATTGTGGGGTCAAACCACCTCTCTGGGATGTTCCCTTTGGGGGGTCTGGGGGATCCCCTCTCCTCCCCGGACCCCCGGCCGTGTTTGGCTCGGGGAGCTCCTGGGACAGGAACAAACGGCTCCGGTGGGATCGTCCCGGGATTTCCTCGGGACAGGGTTAGGGTTAGGGGGGCCCGGCACAGTGAAACCCTGGAATGCTCGAGGGTAACTCGGAACGAGCCCTGGAATGGGAACAGATCCCAGGGAAACCTCCGGATGCTCCAGCCCCACGCGGCAGATCCTCCTTCCAGAGGGGAAACTGAGGCTGGGGCAGCGCTCCAGGGCCAGGGAATGCTCCAGGGGCTCTTTCCCCCCTTTCCCTGCCGGGGCCGGGCTGGAGCCGCAGATCCCGGTCCCAGATCCCAGACCCCAGGCTCACAAAGGGCTCCACAACCAAAGCAGGGCTTTGAACTCCTGCTCCTGCCGGGGAGCGCAGGAAACGCCTTCCCAGCCTGGGAATAACCCGGGATCCCGTTCGCTCGGGCCTGGGGAGCAGGAATTCGGGATCGGGTTTGGAAACGATCCTTTCCTCTCTGGGGAGCAGGACAGGGATTAAACGCGGCCGCTCCAAAGCTGGGCCTGGCTCCTGCCCCGCCCCAGCTCCTCCCGAGATCCCGGGATTCCCTCCCCACCCTCGTTCCCCGGGATTTCCCCGTGGGATGCACAGCCAGGCCGGGAAGGGGCAAGGGGCCGCGGGATTTTGGGAGCTGCTGCTGTCCCAGAGGCGCCCGGAGCGGGAAGGAGGGGACGGAGCCCGTCAGGAATTCCAGCCCCTCCCGCCAGGCCTTCCCAGCCTGGCATCCGCAGGTGGCAAGGGACAGCCCAGGAGTGCCACCAGGGTGAGGTGACAGAGCCAGGGACAGCTCAGGTGGCAGTGGCAGGGCCGGGAAATGCTCTCCCGGGATTTATCCCCCGCTCTGGGCCTGCCTTCCCAGCCGAGGAAGGGGTCTGGGGGGAACAGAGATGAGGAAGGGGTTTTGGGGGAAACAGAGATAAGGAAGGGATTTTGGGGGGAAGCACAGCTGAGGAAAGGGATTTGGGGGGAACAGAGATAAGGAAGGGATTTTGGGGGGAACAGAGATAAGGAAGGGATTTTGGGGGGAAGCAGAGATAAGGAAAGGGATTTTGGGGGGAAGCAGAGGTAAGGAAGGGTTTTGGGGGGAAGCAGAGATAAGGAAAGGGATTTTGGGGGGAAGCAGAGATAAGGAAAGGGATTTTGGGGGGAAGCAGAAATAAGGAAGGGTTTTGAGGGGAAGCAGAACCCGGCGGGAGCTCAGGGACGTTTTCCGTGCTCCCGCGGAGCCACTCCCGAGCAGCAGCCGCGGAGCGCCAGGATTGGAGGGAGATCCTTGGGGCAGAGACGCTCCCAGGCTCCGGGAGGAGATGAGATAAGGGCTCGGGGATGAGATAAGGGCTCCGGGAGGTGCCGGCGCAGTCTGCAGCGGTGTTTTCCTTCCCGCGGGAGAACGGCAGCGCTCCCTAGGTGGCCCGGCTGGGAGCGGGACGGTGCCTGAGCAAACAATTCCACGGGGAGAGGAGCCGGGGCCAATTCCCTGCCGGCTGCGGGTTGAACCCTCATTAACAGCCGGCGCTAATTGCGCTCCCTGCACGGGCCGGGCCAACGCGGAGCTGGCAGGAAAAGCTGCGGGCTCGGATCCCTGCAGATCCGGATTGGCGATAAGGAGGTGATTTATCCCCCTCCGCTTCCTTCCTCGTGGGCACGGACACGGCCCGGAGGAGGCCTCGGCTTCCCGGGCCGCTCCTGGGCGAGCTCAGCCCGCGCCGGGCCGGCACCGGCAGCGATCCGGGAGCCCCACGGGCGATCCGGGAGCCCCACGGGCGATCCCAGCGATCCGGGAGCCCCACGGGCGATCCCAGCGATCCGGGAGCCCCACGGGCGATCCCGGCGATCCGGGGGCCCCACGGGCGATCCGGGAGCCCCACGGGCGATCCCTGAGCCCCGGGTGATCCCGGCCCCGGGCGATCCCAGCTCTGGGAGCGGGGCTGGGCTGGAGCCGTCCCCGCCCGGGGCACGGGGCTGGATCCGGACGGAGCTCAGGCTCCGATCCCTGCCGTGATCCCGGGATTTGGGGCGGTGGAGTCACGGGAATGAGGTCACCGGTCCAGGGTGAGCTCATGGAAAAGCTCCCTCCGGGATTTTATCCGGCTCTGGATTGGCTGCCCGGACAGAGGGGAATCCGGGAATCCGGGAATCTGGGAATCCTGGAATCCGGGAATCCTGGAATCCGGGAATCCTGCTGCTCCCTGGCTCTTCCCACCCCCGGAGCTGGGACACAGGAGCTCCCGGAGCTCCACGCAGGCCGGGAAGCCGTGCCGGGTTCGGCTCTTTGGGAATTCAGCCCCAGGCTGGAAACCTCCCGTGACCTCCCCGGAGTCCCTGTGGGCCGGGGGTGCCGGGAATGACAACAGCATTCCCTGGGAATAACAACAAACCTTCCCCGCCTCCCCGGGGCTGTGCCAGCCCTGCCCTGCCGGGAGCGGAGGTGACACTCGGGGTGACACCCCAGGTCCCCCCCGCTCCCTCCCCTCTTTCCCAAGCCCGTCCGGGCAGCCCCGACCTGTTCTTCCGAAGTTCTCCCAACCCACAGGGATGAGGAGCGGCCTGGCCCGGGGCATTCCCGGCTCCCGGGCACCTCTGGAATGCGGCGGATCCGGACCCGGGCCAGGCCCCGCCGGGGAGCTGTAGGAGGGACCCCAAAACGGGGACTGGGGGGACACCGGAGCCTCTCGGGGTCATCTCCAGGGAATGAGGCTCAGAGCTGCAGCTCCCGGGATTCCCGGGCGGCCCCGAGCTCAGCAGAGCGATTCCGGTCAAACCGGAGCCTCTCACCCGGTGCCCGCGGGGCTCACGCTGCTGCGGGGCTGGCCCGGGCACCGGAGAGGGTACCGGGACCGGGGGACACCGGGATCAGGTGACACCGGGATCAGGGGACACCGGGATCGGGGGACAGCGGGATCAGTGACACCGGGACTGGGGGACAGCGGGCTCAGGTGACACCGGGATCGGGGGACACCGGGATCGGGGGACAGCGGGCTCAGGTGACACTGGGCTCGGGGGACACCGGGATCAGGGGACAGCAAGCTCGAGGGACACCGAGCTGAGGGGACACGGGGCTCAGGTGACACCGGGATCAGGGGACACCGGGATTTTCAGAGCCCCTTCCTTGAGCAGCTCCCGGCGCCAGGCACGGGGCTCCTGGGACGTGCCCGGCCCCGCATTCCCGGGATGTGCCCGGCCCCGCATTCCCGGGAGCCGGGCCCGGTGCTGGGCGGCGTTATCCCTGTAGATGGCATCCCAGGATCTCCGCTGGGATGCTCCCGGATCCCCGTCCTGCCACCGGCGGGATGCGGCTGATCCCGGCACCCCGAGGGTCCCTGGAATCCTGGATCCNGGGGCTGGGATGGATTTGGAGGGTCTGGGGGCTCTGGCTCGGCCCCAGGAGTGGCTGGGCCGGGGTCTGTGACAGGACAGGGATGGATCTCGGGGGTTTTGGGGTCTGGCCCAGCCCCAGGAGCAGCTGGGCCAGGGTCTGTGATGGGATCTGGGGGGTTTTGGGGTCTTGTTCAGCACCAGGAGCTGCTGGGCCAGGGTCTGTGACAGGACAGGGATGGATTTGGGGGGGTTTTGGGGTCTGGCTCCGCCCCAGGAGCAGCTGGGCTGGTGTCTGTGATGGGATCTGGGGGTTTTGGGCTCTGGCCCAGCCCCAGGAGCAGCTGGGCTGGTGTCTGTGATGGGATCTGGGGGGGTTTGGGGTCTTGTTCAGCACCAGGAGCAGCTGGGCTGGGGTCTGTGATGGGATCTGGGGGGTTTGGGCTCTGGCCCAGCCCCAGGAGCAGCTCTGCCCGCTGGAGCCCTGGGCCGACTCTGGGGAAGCGAAACCCAAAGCCCTGGAGCGAGTCCAGCCCACGGGGTTTGAGATTTGGAGCTGTCCCAGGAAGAATTTCAGGCGTGGGCAGCAGAGCGGCCCGAAGCCGCTGGCAGCGCATTTTGAGGGTTTTTTTTAACTTTTTGAGGGTTTTTTTTTTAACTCTTTGTCCCTAAATCCAGAGGGCTCATCCCACTCTGCGGCCTCTGGACGCGGCTGGGCCCGGGCTGGGCCCGGCTCGAGGCTCGGCCACCACGTGTCCCCTGTGCCACATCCCAGCGGTGGCACCGCGGGGCTCCCGGCAAACAGCGCGTCCTGAGCCGGGATTGCGACACTGCAGCCCCGGAAATGCAGGTCACACTCTGGGGACGTGGGCAGGGACAGGACAGGGACAGGGAGAGGACAGGACAGGGACAGGACAGGGACAGGATGGGCACAGGGACAGGGATGGGCACAGGGACAGGGACAGGATGGGGACAGGGGGCGGGGGCAGGGACAGGACAGGGACAGTGACAGGACAGGGATGGGACAGGGATGGGACAGGGACAGGGACAGAACAGGGACAGGATGGGGACAGGGGGCAGGGACAGGACAGGACAGGAACAAGACAGGGGGCAGGGACAGGACAGGGACAGGGCACAAACCCCGGGGACCCAGCGCTGCCCCTCGGGCACTGTCACTCTCCCATCTCCAGAGGGAAGGTGAGGCCTGGATGGAAGGAATCCATTAGAGGAATTAATTAACGGACCTTTGATTAGTGTCTGATTAGTCTGGGCTTACACAGCCCCAGAGAAACCGAGAGGGCTCCTCAAATCCCAGATCCCCCGAGTGCCTCAGCACCGGGCATGGATCCTGCCGGGACCTGGGCTCTGGGTTTGCTCTGGGTTTGCTCCAGATTTGCTCTGGATTCTCCCTGGATTTGTTGTGGGTTTCTTTTCCTGGATCTGATCAAGATTTTGTCTGGATTTGCTCTGGGTTTGGTCTGGATTTGCTCTGGTTTTCGTCTGGATTTATGCTGGATCTGATCCAGATTTTTCTGCATTTTTTCCTGGATTTGTTCTGGATCCGATCCAGGGTTTTTTTTCTGGATCTGTTCTGGGTTTGTTCTGGATCGATCCAGGGTTTTTTCTGGATTTTTTCTGGATTTGTTCTGCATTCCCTGCAGGGAGCTCTGGGCAGAACCTGCTGCTCTGGGCGTTCTCCACATTCCAAACTTTCCCGTCCCGTGTCCAAACCTCCCTGGGAGCGCCTCTGACCCCTCCCGGTGTCCCCATCCCCTCCTCCCTGCTCCGTCCCCTTCTCCCCGGAGCTGTTTCCTACAAAAAAACCCCAAATCGTCTCCATTTATTCCCTCATTTCTCATTTTCATTTCTCCCTCAGCCTCCCCGGGACGGCAGAACCCTTCCAGGCAGGAATTCTCCCTCGATCTCTCCCAAACCCCAAACCCGCCGGACAAACATTGAATGACAACGATCGAACCGCGCGGGAACAGCGCTCAGACACCGGCTAATTAATTAATTATCGGCAAATTTACCCGCGGGCTGATGAAGGGATGCCCCGGCTGAGAGGGAGAAGCGGCGCGGGGCTTTGGGAGGATTCTCCCTCAGCCCCAGGACATTCCCGGCAGTTTGGGAATGCAAGCTGGACCCAGCTGGAGCTCCCGGGATGAGCGGGGCGGGACGGGAGCTGATCCCAGCCCAGGGTAATTATTATTATCATTATTATTACTCGTTAATTGTTTGTTGTTTGCGTTGCGGGGTCCGGCCGCTCCCGCTCCCGCTCCCGCGGGGATCCCGGAGAATTCCCGAGCCAGCGGGAGGCGGCGACAGCCCCGGGACGTGGCAGCGGCTCCGGGCTCCGCTCCAGCCCCCGCTGGCACCGCCCGCGGCTCCCGCGGCTTTGGCGACCCCATCAAAGGCCACCAGCGCTGTCCCCGTCCCTGCCCGGCCACCCCGGCGGGGCGGGGCCGAGCCGCGGATTTTTGGGAGCGCAGAGCCGGGAGAGCGGAGGTCACGTGGCTGAATTCCCAGCGGGATGAGGAGCCCGGGAAAGGCCGGGGAGAGGGGAAGGGGCTGTGCCAGAGCCGGGGGCACTTGGGGAGCTGCCCTGGCACGGTCGGGACCGCCAGAGCTGGGAGAGCCATCCCTGCATCCATCTCTGCATCCATCCCTGCTTCCATCCATCCATCCATGGGTCCATCCCTCCGTCCATCCATCCGTCCATCCATCTCTGCTTCCATCCATCCTTGGATCCATGGATCCATCCATCCGTCCAACCATCTCTGCATCCTTCCCTGCATCCATCCCTGCTTCCATCCCTGCTTCCATCCATCCTTGGATCCATGGATCCATCCCTCCGTCCATCCATCCCTGCTTCCATCCATCCATCCATGGATCCATCCCTCCATCCCTTCCGTGCTTTCCTTCCCCCCAGAGGAGCTGAAGATCCCTGGATCCCTCTCTGGCCCCGCCTCTCTCCTTCCTGCCCCTTTCCCGGGCTGCTCCTGGTTTGCTCAGCAGGAATTCGGGGCTGGCTGAGGTTCCCAGCTCTCCCAGTGGGAACAGGAGGGGACAAGGCCCCCGATGACCGCTAGGAAAAGGATTTTCCAGGATCCTGTGGGATCTGGATGTGGAGGCCCCGATTCCCCTGCCAGTGCTGGGAACCGTTCCCCCCTCCCTGCAGATTTCCTTTGACCCCCTGTGAACGTTTTCCCCCTGGAATTTCAATTTCCAGCACCGATGTTCCCGTTCCCTTCTCCTTGCTAACATCCCGGGGGACCCACGGGGGAGCCAGAGGCCTCTGAGCCGGGCAGGGTTGGGTAACCTCTGGAAAAACACGTTCCCGGAGTTCCCGGAGTTCCCGGGGCGGCTCCTCCCTCCTCCCTCCTCCTTCCTCCCGTCCTGCTCCTCATCCTCGCTCGGCACCTGCAGCCCGGAGCTTCCTCCTGCTCCGGGGTCCGGGAGGGAAAGGGAAAGGGAAAGGGAAAGGGAGAGGGAGAGGGAAAGGGAAAGGAAAAGGGAAAGGTTTTTTGGAGAAAGGAAAAGGTTTTTGGGGGAAAGGGAAAGGTTTTTTGGGGAAAGGGAAAGGTTTTTTGGTGAATTTGGGGAGCTGCAGCTCCGTGCTGGGGTCACCCCCAAAGCAGCATCGGGACAGCCCCGACCCCAAATCCCCTCTGGGTGCCCGTGGATGTTCTCCAGGAGCTGCCCCGGGAATTCTCCAGCCCCTCAGGACCTGGGAGATTCCGGGGATTCCACACGGGAGGGGTCTGGAGGGAGAGGTGACACCGCCTTGGTGACACTGCCTTGGTGACACCGCCTTGGTGCCATTGCCTTGGTGACACCGCCTTGGTGACACTGCCTTGGTGCCATTGCCTTGGTGCCATTGCCTTGGTGACACTGCCTTGGTGACACTACCTTGGTGACACTGCCTTGGTGCCATTGCCTTGGTGCCATTGCCTTGGTGCCATTGCCTTGGTGACACTACCTTGGTGACACTGCCTTGGTGCCATTGCCTTGGTGCCATTGCCTTGGTGCCATTGCCTTGGTGACACTACCTTGGTGACACTGCCTTGGTGCCATTGCCTTGGTGCCATTGCCTTGGTGCCATTGCCTTGGTGACACTACCTTGGTGACACTGCCTTGGTGCCATTGCCTTGGTGCCATTGCCTTGGTGCCATTGCCTTGGTGACACTACCTTGGTGACACTGCCTTGGTGCCATTGCCTTGGTGCCATTGCCTTGGTGCCATTGCCTTGGTGACACTACCTTGGTGACACTGCCTTGGTGCCATTGCCTTGGTGCCATTGCCTTGGTGCCATTGCCTTGGTGACACTACCTTGGTGACACTGCCTTGGTGACACTGCCTTGGTGCCATTGCCTTGGTGCCATTGCCTTGGTGACACTGCCTTGGTGACACTGCCTTGGTGCCATTGCCTTGGTGCCACCGCCTTGGTGCCACTGCCTTGGTGCCATTGCCTTGGTGCCATTGCCTTGGTGACACTACCTTGGTGACACTGCCTTGGTGCCATTGCCTTGGTGCCATTGCCTTGGTGCCACTGCCTTGGTGCCACCACCTCGGTGCCACCTGGCCGTGCCCAGAGCCGAATCCCTTCCCCCTGCAGCAGAGCCAGGACAGCCCCCAGCTCTCGGGACCCCCGGGTGTCCCCTCCTGGTCCCGGTCTCGTTCCAGGCCAATCTTTTCCCGGCCGTTTCCGTCCTGGGGCGAGCCAAAGCCACCAGCAGTGGCCGGGAGAAGCACCCGGAACGTCTCCCACCCCTGCAGCCCCTGGGCCTTCTCCAGGTGCAGAAATTCCTGATCCCGTGGCTGGAGCCAGCCCAGGGCCCGCAGGGTCAGCCCCAGGTGACACCTGTGTCACATCCCGAATGGGGACACGCCAGGACCGGGAGCCAGGAGCCTTCCTGGGCTCTGAGGCATCCCCAGCTCTGCAGAGCTGATGGAAAATCCGGGCCAGCCCAGGGAGCCTTTCCACGAGCACGGACGGGGTTGGGGCCAAGGCTTCGGCTCCGGGGCCAGGCTCGGACTTTTCCAGCTTTCTCAGGGGTTTGCAGAGGGAGTTTTGTGTCAGCTCCACTTCCAGCCTGATTTCCCTGGGTTTCCCTGGGGATGGACACTGGGACTCGCCCAGACCTTCCCCTGCTCTGGGGGACACGGGGGACGCTCCCAGAATCCCAAAGGGAACAGAGTCCCAAAGGGGACAGGATCCCAAAGGGAGCAGAATCCCAAAGGGGACAGGATCCCAGTGGGATCAGAGACCCAAAGGGAACAGAATCTCAATGGAACAAAATCCCAGTGGGATCAGAATCCCAAAGGGAACAGGATCCCAAAGGGAACAGGATCCCAAAGGGAGCAGAATCCCAAAGGGGACAGGATCCCAGTGGGATCAGAAACCCAAAGGGAACAGAATCTCAATGGAACAAAATCCCAGTGGGATCAGAATCCCAACGGGAGCAGCATCCCCGGCTCCCCACAGCCCAATCCACGTTGCAGCGCCCAGCACGGAACAGTTTTCCTTGGAAAAGGGAATCTCAGGAGTTCTGGGGCACTCTGAGCAGCCTCCAGGCCTCGCTGGCTCCCCGAGGATTCCAGAGGGGCTGGGGAACGGGCACTGGGGGAAGTGTGAGTCAGCCCGAGGGCACGAGCCGGGAGGGTTCGCCCGGATCCTGGCACGTGAGGCTCCATCCCCGTGGGACTCGGCCCGGGGCTGTTTTCCTGCCCGGATCCGTGGCCCGGGCTGAAGGGATCTGCTCTGGGAGCTGGATTCCCTGACCCCCGTGGGTCCCTCCCAGCCGGGGTGTTCTGACCCTGTGCAAACACAAAACACCCCGGGGATCCCTCCCTGGTGCACCCCCCGCTCCCTGACCCGAGCAGAAATTAATTTTTCTTGTTGTGTTTCTGCACCCCAGGCCTGGCTCCGGCTGTTCGTGTCCCTGGGAACGCTCCTCGTGGTGGAGCTGAGGCTCCGTCCTGGAAATCTGGGTGGCGACCGCGCTTCCCGGGACGTGCAGGCTCCTGCTGCATCCCAGGAGGGGGCAGGGAGGCAGAATTTACCTGCAGGAACCTCTCAGCCTCTGCCTGGATGGAGGATCCGGCTGGAGCCAAGGATTCTGCAAGCTGGGCAAAGCTCCCGGGCCGGGAGAGCTTCCTTGAAACTCCCGGAGCAGGCGGTGCCTCCCTTGGCTGCTGCCGTGGCCAGAATGTCCGGAGGCTGTTCCAGGGCAGGACTGGAGCCTCCCGTGTTTTCTGATGAAATCCTCCCACCCCAAACCTGCCAAGAAATCAAAGGCATCGCGCCTGTCCCAGGGCTACACACTCAGCGCTGCGCGCCCCGCGCCGCCGCCGCCGCCGCTGCTGCGGGATTAAAGGCGGCTCTGCCTCCCCCCGGCCCGGCCCGGCCCGGCTCTGCGTGCCCCGGCCCCGTTCTGCCTCCTCCAGCCCGGTTCTGCCTCCTCCAGCCCGGTTCTGCCTCCCCCCAGCCCGGTTCTGCCTCCCCCAGCCCGGTTCTGCCTCCTCCAGCCCGGTTCTGCCTCCCCCAGCCCGGTTCTGCCTCCCCCCGGCCCGGTTCTGCCTCCCCGAGCCCGGTTCTGCCTGCTCCCGGTTCTGCCTCTCCCATCCCGCTCCCTTTCGGGAATTTTGGGTGGCTCTGGATCCCAAAGAGCTCCTGTCCCCCTGCTGGGGCAGACCCCGCTGCTTTTGGGGATTTTGGGGACCCTGTCCCGTCCCTGCCCCTTCCCGGGGAGCCCGGGCCGTGTCATTCCCGCTTTTCCCGGCCCGGGCCGTGTCATTCCCGCTTTTCCCAGCCCGGGCCGTGTCATTCCCACTTTTCCCAGCCCGGGCCGTGTCATTCCCGACTCTCCCAGAGGCCGCAGCCGAGCTCTGCTCCCTGCTGGGTTTGTTTGCCGGTCCCGGGAATTGCTGATCCTCGGGATCCGCGGGAGGATCCAGCCGGGGCTCAGATTCCCACTTCGGGATTCACCCGTTCCCTCGGGATCCCCCTTTGCTGAGCACCCCAAAACATCCAGAGCCATCCCAAAATCCCACCCCGCGCCTGGGAGGGCTCCGAAGTTCCAAATCAACGGAAAACCCGGAATTTCGCCCCAAAAGGAGCCAGCAGGGCACCAGGGGTGACACCTCGGCGGCCCAGGCGGGTGACAGCGATTTCCCGCCGCTGCTCCCTGCAGGGCCCCCGACGATTCGATAATTAACAAAGAAAGGTAAAAAATGATGAAAGAGAGAAGAAAGCTCGCGCGGCGGGCGGGGGGAACATCCCGGGGGAGCCGCGCTGGAATTCCGGCCCTTCAAAGGCTGCCCCGAAACCTCACCTGGCCGGGGCCGCCCCCGAGGTGACCCAGGTGACCTCCGGAGCGTCCCGGGACAATGGCGACGGGAGCGGAGCCGGGGCCAGCTGGGGCCACAACAAAGGGACATCGAGCGGGGGCGGGCCCGGGCTTTGGGGGGGGTTAGGGGGCTGAATTCCCAGGAAATTCCCGGGAAATCGGCGGATTCTCCATCACAAAGAAAGCAGAGCCACCCGCTGCAGGTGAACAGAGCCCCGGGGGACATTCCAGCCCAGGGGACACCCCAGATCTGGGGACACCCGAGCCCCGGGGACATCCCAGCCCTGGGGACACCCCAGCTCCAGAGGGACAGCCCAGCTCTGGGGACACCCCAGCCCGGGGGACATCCCAGCCTTGGGGACATCCCAGCCCAGGGGACACCCCAGCTCTGGGGACACCCGAGCCCCGGGGACATCCCAGCNNNCCAGCCCGGGGGACATCCCAGCCTTGGGGACATCCCAGCCCAGGGGACAGCCCAGCTCCCGGGGACATCCCAGCCCCGGGGGGACACCCCAGTTCCGGGTGGCTTTTGGGGGAAATTCCCTTTGTCACCCCGGCCCCGCGTGACCCCGAGGTGTCCCCCAGGACCAGAGGCGGGATTTGGGACGGGCTCGGGGAGCCGATCCCGGTGTTGGAGCGGCGGGATCCGGGATGGGGCCGCGCTGTCCCCGCGCTGCCACCCCCCGTGCCCGGGCGTGCCCGGTGCCCCCGCGGGCGGCGCTGGCGCTGTCGCAATGCGGGGACACGTGGCAGGACCGGCTCCGTGGGCCCGCTGATGTCACGGGGCCACGGCGCTGTCACCTCAGGCCGGGACTCGTCCTGCTGACACAGCCCCGGCTGCGGGGACAGCGACATTCCCGGGATTCGGGGCTCCGGGACCCCGAACGACGCTGGGCTCACCGCGGGCAGCTCGGAGCTGTCCCCAAGTGCCCCGGGAGCTGTCCCTGTGCCCTGTCCCTCCCCTGATCCTCATTTGGGGTGCAGGAACACAATTGAAACTCCTTGGAGTGGAATATCCTGGTTTTTCCCAATATTTCCCAGGGAAATCCGGGTTTGGGGGCCGTTTGTGAAGTGGGAATGCGATTAATCCTCCCCGGGATGAAATTCCCCGATTTCCCCCAATATTTCCCAGGGAAATCTGGGTTTGGAGGTCCCCAAATCCCGGGATGTGACCTGGGTTCTGCAGAGCAGGAAAGGATTCGGTTTTCCTGGGTGACCTGGCGCCGCTGGGAAACGATTTAGGATCTGGGATTAGGATTCTTTGTGGGATGTTGGATCTGGGATTAGGATTCCCTGTGGGATTTTGGATCTGGGATTAGGATTCCCTGTGGGATTTGGGATCTGGGATTAGGATTCCTTGTAGGACACTGGGTCTGGGATTAGGATTCCTTGTAGTATTAGGATTCCTTGTGGGATTAGGATTCCTTGTAGGATACTGGATCTGGGATTAGGATTCCTTGTGGGATTCTGGATCTGGGATTAAGATTTCCTGTAGGATGTTCTGGACAATGACCTGCTGATAATTATGGGGTGGGACAATTCCAGAAGGAGTTTATTTAACATCAGGAAGGGACAGAGGCTGGGATGAGAACCCTGGGGGCTCGGGAATGCCGGGGCTGTTCCCACAGGAATTCCAGACCCGGCTCCTGCAGAGAATTCCATTTTAGCCACCCCAAACCAGGAAAAGGGCTGGGATTGTTTGGGGGAATTCCTGCTTTTCCCTCTTGATTCCTGTCCTGATCCCGCTGTTGGTGTCTCAGGGGGGTTTTGTTGGCTGGGGAATTGACTGGGAATTGACTGGGAGTTCACTGGGAATTTAGTAGGAATTTAATGGGAATTTAATGGGATTTTACTGAGGGTTTACTGGGAATTTAGTGGGAATTTACAGGGAATTTAGTGGGAATTTACAGGGAATTTAGTGGGAATTTACAGGGAATTTAGTGGGAATTTACAGGGAATTTAGTGGGAATTTACAGGGAATTTAGTGGGAATTTACTGAGGGTTTGCTGGGAACTTAGTGGGAATTTACAGGGAATTTAGTGGGATTTTACAGAGAGTTTACTGGGAATTTAGTGGGAATTTACAGGGAATTTAGTGGGATTTTACAGAGGGCTTACTGGGAATTTAGTGGGAATTTACTGGGATTTTACTGAGGGTTTACTGACAGTTACTGGAAATTCACTGGGAATTCAGTGGGAATTTACAGAGATTTTACTGAGAGTTTACTGGGAATTTAGTAGGAATTTAGTGGGAATTCAGTGAGAATTTACAGAGAATTTACTGAGAGTTTACTGGGAATTTACTGTGAGGTTACTGTGAATTTACAGGGAATTCTGTGGGAATTCTGTGGGAATTCAGCGGGAATTCAGCAGGAATCTCCGTCCCGTTCCCCGCCGGGCCCTGCCGGATTCCCGACCCCTTTTCCCGGGATTTCCGTGGCCGCCGCCGGAGTTATCCAGGTCAAAGCCCTGGCGAGGCTGTCCCGGTGCTCTCGAGGGGAAATAGGTCAGGGATGGCATCTGTGTCACCGGGGCGGCTCCGAGTGTCCCCAATGTCACCGGGCAGGGGCTGGGCCGCGGGGCTGGGGGCACCAAAGGGTTAAAAACGCCGGATCTTCCCCCAAAACCTGCCCAGGAGTGGGAGCGAAGGGCTCCGGGGGCTGAGAGCACAAACCGCTCCAAAGCCGGGTCTAACTGACCCAAAGTCGGGTTTAATTCACCCAAAGTCGGGTTTACTTCACCCAAAGTCGGGTTTAATTCACCCAAAGTCGGGGTTAATCAACCCAAAGTNACCCAAAGTCGGGTTTAACTGACCCAAAGTCGGGTTTAACTCACCCAAAGTCGGGTTTACTTCACCCAAAGTCGGGTTTAATTCACCCAAAGTCGGGTTTACTTCACCCAAAGTCGGGTTTAATTCACCCAAAGTCGGGGTTAATCAACCCAAAGTAGAGTTTAATTGACCTAAAGTTGGGTTTAATTCACCCAAAGTCGGGGTTAGTAGAGTTTAATTGACCCAAAGTCAGGTTTAATTAACCCAAAGTCGGGTTTAATTCCCAAAATTGAGTTTAATTCACCCAAAGTCGGGTTTAATTCCCGAAGTCAGGTTTAATTCCCGGGATTTTGTCTCTCCTGGGGTCCCAGCAGGGTTTGGTGTCCTCTCCCTGTGGGAATTTTGGGAATCTCCCGTTTTCCTCTTTCCTCCCCGAAGTGAGTGCTGATTTTGGGAGATGAGAAAGAATTCAGGCTTTTGGTGCTTTTCCTCGCACCCAAAAATCTTCTGTTTGCTGTTCGAAATCACCTTTCTCACCGAAAGAAATCCCGGTTTTAATTTAAAATCCAGAAACACAATAGAATTCACTTTTTTTTAAAATTAATTGAAGCCAAATATTTTATTCCTGGTATTTAATTCCTCTTTACTGCTCCCGCCCTCCCATCCCCGTCCTTCAATGAGAAATCCAAAACAGGAAAAAAAACCTCCTTAATTCGACAGATTAAATCTGGGTTTAGCTTGATCAAACCTGCGATTAGGCCGGGTTTAAGCAGAAATTTCATCCCAAAAATAAAATACTTTTTTTTTTTTTTTAAATTTTGGGGTTTTTTTCCCCCGGAAGTTCGGGAGGACGCGCTGGCTGCAGGTGCCCTTGCCCAGGTGAGCCCAGGTGAGCCCCGGCCCCGCGGGGCCTGCGCTGCTCCCGCTCTCCACACAGGGTCTCCCTCGCCCTGGACAAGGCAGCCTTTAATTAACCCTAATTAAGATCCCATTCCCCGCCCTGCTTCTCCCGCCGTCCCCGCGCGCTCTGCCCCCAGCCCCGCCGGGACGGGGGTTGGGAATTCCAGGAGAAAATCCAGGATTCCGCCGATGGATTTCCCTCCCGCTGGAGCCGGGGCTGGGAGCCAGACCCCGCTCCCTCTCCCTGGGATCGACGGGAATTTCTCCCCCTTCCCAAAATCCCACCTGGGCCTGGCAGCCAGAACCTGGAATGGGGAGGGTTTGAACCGGAAAAAAACCCGGAAAGGAACAATAAAATCAGTTATTCCAGGGAATCTGCCGTCTCCAGGGACAGGACGGGGAGGATCCCAACCGCGGAGCTTTCCCCTCCGTCCCAGGGATCCCAGTTTGGAATTTTCCCAGCCCGGGAGCCCCTCTCGCTCCTTCGTTCTCATCACCTGGAGACGTCCCAGGCGCCTTCAGAGCTCCCTTCCCACCCCCGCCACTCCGGCATTTTATTTCTCTCCCGTTTATTCCCCGTCCTCGTCCTCGTCCCTTCAGCCCCTCCCGGCGGGATGCGCCTGTCCCCGGCCCCAGGTGGCCCAGAGGAGCCTTTGCCAAGTGTCCCCTGCTCCAGGTGACCCAGAGGAGCCTTTGCCAAGTGTCCCCTGCTCCAGGTGACCCAGAGGAGCCTTTGCCAAGTGTCCCCTGCTCCAGGTGACCCAGAGGAGCCTTTGCCAGGTGTCCCCCGCTCCAGGTGGCCCGGAGGAGCCTTTGCCAAGTGTCCCCTGCTCCAGGTGACCCAGAGGAGCCTTTGCCAGGTGTCCCCAGCTCCTGGTGGCCTGGAGGAACCTTTGCCAGGTGTCCCCCGCTCCAGGTGGCCCGGGAGGGGACTTTGCCAGCCGTCCCCAGCTCCTGGTGGCCCGGAGGAGCCTTTGCCAGCCGTCCCCAGCCCCAGGTGGCCCGGGAGGGGACTTTGCCAGCCGTCCTCAGCTCCAGGTGGCCCGGAGGAGCCTTTGCCAGCCGTCCCCGGCTCCAGGTGGCCCGGGAGGGGACTTTGCCAGCCCCTGCCGCCGCTCCGGGCCGGGCGGGGATCCGCGAGCTGACGCGGCCGGGGACAGGGCCCGGGAGACAGCCGGGGACTCACCGGGCTGGAATTGCAGCTCCCGAGTCCCCGCGGAGTCCCCCGTGCCCGTGGCGTTCCCACACCCCTTATCTGCCAGCCGGGAACGCCTTTTGGGGTTTTTTTTTTTGTCGGTTTTTGGTTTTTTGCGGACTCTGAAGGTGCGATCCCGGCCGGGCCAGGCGGGCTCCGGACGGGCGGCAGCTGCTCCGCGGTGGCTTCGTGGGGACAGAATTTTCGGGAGAGGGGGAGGATTTTCAGGAGAGGAAGGATTTTCGGGAGAGGGGAAGGATTTTCAGGAGAGGGGGAGGATTTTCGGGAGAGGGGGAGGATTTTCAGGAGAGGAAGGATTTTCAGGAGAGGAAGGATTTTCAGGAGAGGGGGAGGATTTTCAGGAGAGAAAGGATTTTCAGGAGAGGGGAAGGATTTTCGGGAAAGGGGAAGGATTTTCGGGAAAGGGGAAGGATTTTCAGGAGAGGGGGAGGATTTTCAGGAGAGAAAGGATTTTCAGGAGAGGGGGAGGATTTTCAGGAGAGGGGGAGGATTTTCAGGAGAGGGGGAGGATTTTCAGGTTTTTCCGGGCGGGACAGGGTGCTCCGGGCCCCGGCGCCTCCCCGGGGTTTTTCCAGCAGCGCCCCGCGAGCCGAAGGCCCCGGGACAGTCTGGGGGAGTCTCCCCGCGGTCGCCGGGGTGAAACCGGGCTGGAAAATCCCTGGGATGAGTTCCCGGCCCCCCCCAGGCAGGGATTTCGGGCGCTGCAGCTGCTTTGGGATCCCCGCGCAGGGCGCCGTGATTAACGGCTGATTAATGAGATTAATTTGTAGTAATTAAGCCAACATCGATTGGATTTGGTCCTTGGGCAGAGGCAGGGTTTATCCACGTGGGTTTGTCCCGCGGTTTCTGTGGGATGGATCGGGATCGGATCCGGGTTCTGACGCTCCGGAATCCGACCCCAGGGAGCCTCTGCCCCTCTTCCCAAATTTTCTGGGATTTCCCGATTTTCCTGGGAATTGGGATTCCCCGATTTCCTCTGCTCCACTCAGAGAGGACTCGGGTGAAGCCAAATCCGGATCCGTGCCCGCTGCCAGCTGCGGGCAGCAGGAGCCTCTGGATTTTCCGGGGATTCCGGAGCCAGCGCCCTGTTCCCATTCCTGGGCTCCTTCTCCTGGGAGCAGGAACAGCAGGAGGAGGAGGAGGAGGAGGAGGAGGAGGAGGGGGAGGATGTTGTGGATCCGGCCCCGGGACCTGCTCCCCGCACTCCTCACCCACGCCGGGCCCTCTCCCGGAGGCCTCCCCGTGACTCGGAGCCCAGGAATGCCGCGGATCCATCGGGAATTGCATCAGGAACTCGCTGCGCACAGGATGGGGCGGCGGTGGCAGCGGCAGGGACACCTGGGCAGGGACACCCGTGGCAGGGACACTGTGACAGTGCCACCTGTGCGGTGACAGTGGTGGCAGTGCCACCTTTGCGGTGACAGCCGGCCCTGTGCAATGTGGCCCTGCTGGGGGACAAGGAGGGTCCCACATCCCCCCGGCAGTGGTGGGGGGTCCTGGCAGCCCCCAGAGGGATTGGGGATTTGGAATCTGGGATGTGGGATTCAGAATTTGGGATCTGGAATTTGGGATTCAGAATCTGGGATCTGGGATTTGGGATTTGGGATCCAGGATTTTGGATCCAGGATCTGGGGTTTGGGATTTGGAATCTGGGATTTGGGATTCAGAATTTGGGATCTGGAATTTGGGATTTGGGATCCAGGATTCGGGATTTAGGGATTTGGGATTTGGGATTTAGGGATTTAGGGATTTGGGATTTGGGATCCAGGATTCGGGATTTAGGGATTTGGGATTTGGGATTTAGGGATTTGGGATTTGGGATCCAGGATTCAGGATTTAGGGATTTGGAATCTGAGATTTGGAATTTGGGATTTGGGATTTAGGGATTTGGGATCCGTTCCCACTCCTCCCAACACGGCTGGGATGAGCCCTGCGCGGTCTCCAGGGAGTTTGGGATTTTTCCAGCCCCGCTGAGCTCATCCCCACAGCCCTGGGCTCTCTCGGCCTCGCAGCTCCCAGCTCGTCCCGGTTTTCCTCCAGAAGCTGCTCCTGCTCAGCTCCCTGGGCTCTGTCCCGACCTCGGGCTGATCCCGACCCAGGGATGGTCCCAGGACGTTTCCCAGCTGGACTCGGGCTCTGTGCTGCTCCTGGCTGACCCCACAGCTCCCGTGCCCCACGTCCCCCGTCCCTCCTGCCTTCCCTTCGGAGCTCGGCCCCTGTGGGGCGCCCGGGGCGGATTTGGGGAGCCCAGACCTGGGCCTGGAGCTCAGACGGACCCGGGAACTGCCAGGGACAGACATTCCCTGCTGGAGCGCTGAGGGATTCATCCCTGTGGGGTTCATCCGTGTGGGATTCATCGGATTTATCCCTGTGGGATTTAGCCATGTAGGATTCGTCCCTGTGGGGTTCATCCCTGTGGGATTTATCCCTGTGGGGTTCATCCATGTGGGATTCATCGGATTTATCCCTGTGGGATTTATCCATGTGGGATTTATCCATGTGGGGTTAATCCCTGTGGGATTTATCCATGTGGGGTTTATCCATGTAGGATTTATCCATGTAGGATTTGTCCCTGTGGGGTTCATCCCTGTGGGATTTATCCATGTAGGATTTATCCATGTGGGATTTATCCCTGTGGGGTTCATCCCTGTGGGATTCATTGGATTTATCCCTGTGGGATTTATCCCTGTGGGATTTATCCATGTGGGGTTTATCCATGTAGGATTTGTCCCTGTGGGGTTCATCCCTGTGGGATTTATCCATGTGGGGTTTATCCATGAGGGGTTTATCCATGTAGGATTTATCCCTGTGGGGTTCATCCCTGTGGGATTCATCGGATTTATCCCTGTGGGATTTATCCATGTGGAGTTTATCCATGTAGGATTTATCCATGAGGGATTTATCCCTGTAGGATTTATCCATGTGGGATTTATCTCTGTGGGATTTATCCATGTGAGATTTATCCATTAGGATTTATCCCTGTGGGGTTCATCCCTGTGGGATTTATCCATGTAGGATTTATCCCTGTGGGATTTATCCATGTTGGGTTTATCCCTGTGGGATTTATCCATGTAGGATTTATCCATTAGGATTTATCCATGTAGAATTCATCCGTGTGGGATTTCCCAGGATTTCATCCCCCTGGCTCTGGTTATCCCCAGGCTGGATAAGGCACCCAGGTGGCAATTCCTGGAATTCTCACGTTTGTCCCGACCTCAGCTGCACCATTCATCTCCAGGTGGGAAAAACGTTCCTCAGGAATTGCCCAAAACCTCTGGAAAACCACCAGGACCGAGGCAGCTGCCCGTGAGAACACCCCGATGCCAAAAATAAAATAAAAAATAAAAGCAGGAACGGCTGAGAAGCTGAAAAGAAAATATTTTTCGAACCCGTCCGGCTTTTTGGGAAGAAACCATTCCAGAAAGGAAAATTTATGGAACAGAAGGAACCAGCCCTGAGTTTGGGCCAGGCTTTGGTGGAGTAAAGCCAATAAAATCCTGTGCCAGCCCTGGGTTTGTGCTGGGCACCGGGACAGGGATTTGCTCTTTGCTGTTTATCCAGCTTTGGATTTTTGGGAAACGCCAACTTTTTTTTTTCTCT
>VWZV01003853.1:4190-57668 GCA_013397155.1 Irena cyanogastra | reverse complement strand
TATCAACTGGAGGTTAGCAGAAAACAGATATTTTTAATTAACTTTGGGTTTAACAAATGCTAAGACAGAGTTAAATTCTATTCACTCCTTCTTTTATCACCTCTTTTGGCCTTTACTTAATATGGAAAGATTACTTCTGTAATTTATCAGATTGCAGCTGTCTTTACTGAAAAAATAGTAGAGACATTATTTGGAGATATTGCTGGTTTTGTAAGTAGATTTTAGCTACAGAGTTTAACAAACACATGGACAAACACACCCATGAAAAGAAATAAAAATATAAATGTGTTAAACTGCTCAAATGTGTAGAATGCTTTAAGTCCTTTTCAGACTTAATTGGTTTCATTATACAACTGGTAAAAGTTAATATTGGATTGTTGCTTCTTTTTAAAATTAAAATTGTATTACTTGATAGTATTGGTGCATAATTTAAATGACATGATCAAATGACTACATGCCAAAAAAAGTCTGCAAGTTTTTTAAAGAAGCAGAATTTATCTGATAAGTGTATTTCTGTGTCACTGAAATGTTAAATCTGAAGTATTGACAGTGTTTGATGAATTAGTTCATTTCAAAATATGATCTAAATATAAAGAGCATTCCATGCTAATCTTCTCCATCTTTCATTTTCACTGTAAGTTCTACATGAACTGACCTATATTTAGTTCTAATTGTGCGAAATGGGATGACTTGAGAAAATCCAATTATACACAGCCTTACTTTTTATCCTAGGAGACTACCTGAGATCCTCCAATAACTGATTTTGGTTTTCTCATCACTAGATTTAGGCTTGACAGCATTGAGCACAACACAATGAAACTTTAAAGTAAAGAGAACTGTTATAAATGTTAAAAGGACACGAGACAAAAGAAAATAAAGAACAAATGTTAAAACTTCTGTAAAGAAACATGGATTCAATATCTCATTTTCATTATAACTGATTTCATATTTCAGTAGCTCTGAATAACCCCTGACTTTCCAATACTTAGTTACAGTACTGAAATATGTAGTTACCAGTCAAAGGTTAGTTTGCAATGATGACTGGTACCTATAAAAACCAGTAAGAAGATATCACATGTTCTTCATGCTTACATTCTACATTTGTGACAAATGATCTGAGGATGAATCAGTGGGCTGAGAGCTGAAATATAAGACAATATCAGAAAAATAATGTTTACAGAATAATCTGGTGTCAGCTTATCTCTTTCCGATTCAGACAGCAGTGCTTAATGTAGATCTTAATATATAATTCTCTGAAAGACTGACAACCTAAACCAAAACAAAAATAAAAAGAGAAAAAATAAAGATGGAGAGGTTAAAGATTATGTAAGAAAAGTAAACAGCCATGCAGGAATTCAGCCCTTGAAATTCTATGAAAATAATACTAACTTTTACCATTCGTTTAAGAAAAATGTGTTCTGGATTTCTCAATTACCAACCTCACTTAATCTCTCATTTCCTTTCTGATTTAAGGGTTAGTTTAGGTTTTTTAAGAGTAAAAAAACCTAAACAACAAAGTATTTTTGTCATACAGTCCAGCAGGTAACACAGGGAGGGAGAGATGTGCTCTCCTTCAGATCATGTTGTTGTATATTCTCTTACATCTCAAGCAAGCCTCTGGAATTATATATCGTCTCAGATGTTAGGGAGAAAGACAGGAATGGGACTAATTACACATGACATCACATTTTGGAAATAGCAAAATATTTCTTGTATTTTGGTTATTTTATTCTGTTGGCATGGAAAACTCCACTACCCCCACCATCAGAAAGAAAGAAAAAGAAAGAAATCCAAATATCCAGATGTGGAGGAATTGATGAGATGGAGAAGAATAGAAGGGTACGATGAACCCCCTACTAGATGCTCTCTTATTCCTATCATGCTCTACATATAGTAGCAAGTGTAATGCTTCAGGATACTGCTGGAGTGGCAAAATTTAATTTTGCATGTGCTCCCAGAAAAGTTTCACAGTGTATCTTGCAATTATTCATGCTATGGCCTTCCGTCACCATGTCTGCACTAGCCGGAATTATATCCTATCTGGATTTTAGTGTGGAATAAATACCTAATTACTTGGTACCAATGCAAGGTAGGCAGCTCTTCATATGTGTTTCAGAAGAAATATAACAATTCCGTCAGCAAAAAGGTGAGTAAATGCTAATGGTATTTAGTACTGGAGAGGATATTCGATATATCATCTTCAATTATTATTATGTTGTCAGTAAATAAGGAGGTAAAACAGAAAAAAAAAAAGACAATCTATTGTGGTTTGACTGATCAAAGAGCTCCTATGGCTGCTCACCAAACTGCAGTGACTAGGAGCTAGCAAAGATTGCAGCCATCAGCTCCAGAATATTACATATGTTCACAGCTGAACATTTTGAGTTTTCAAGAACAGTTTTCTACAGGCAATGGTGATGATTAATATTATGTGGAATTGTGTTGTCAGCAAATTTAGTAAAGTCTTATTACACAATTTGGGACTGGCCTGATTTGTCAGTCTGCCAAACACTCCTATCACAATAATCTCTAAAACCATAAATGAGAACAATACATGTATTTTCAGCCCTAGCACAGTATTTCAGCAATAATCCAAATGCCTATATTAGGAATTTTTAGGTATATAGGATTTACTTGAAACTGTATTACCATAGCGTCATTTTTAAATACTTAAGCCTATCTCCTAGACTGTATGTTGAAAACAAAACCACACACACAAAAACATACAATTACTCACTGTTATAAGTGATGTTGAATCCACGTCCTGACATTGAATGGTCAGCTTGAAATTCCAGACGCAAAATATGACCATTACTGGTAAGATGGGAAGGAACTTCAGCACCAGTAAATGTTCCAATTATGGGGGAATCTACAGAATCTCCATCTTTAACTGCAAGGAAGTCAAACTGAGATTCCAAGTCAAAGTCATTAAAGGAGAGATGAATTCGGCTCCCAGGGTCTGAAATTATTGTCCAGATACAGTTTAAATTATTCCCATATCCCTCTGGATAATCAGGTGATAGAACTGTTCCCATCGGTGCAGTGAAATTGGAAAGACAAGGAACTGCCAAAAAAAGGAGAGATAAATTAGATAATGGAATGAAACACTTCAATAATGACTAAATGCTAAGTTTAGTGCTAAGTTCTTGCAAGAAATCTTAAAACTTGCTGAGTACCTCAACTGAATAATTCATTATTTATGGTGATATGTGAATCTGGAAAGAAGGTTGATTTTTCAATCTTCATATTCCCTTTCTCTCAATCAAACTCACTCCCAAGCAGAGCCCACGAGAAATAAAGAACGTATTTGTTGCATTGGAAATCCATGGCAGTCCTTACAATTTACTCTTGATAACAATCACTTGGCACCACTTATTTTCTCTCCTAGGGAACTGCTTAGATGAGCAGACCTCCCAGTGAGCACATTAAAGGGGCAGAAAGTCAATAGTGCCCTTATCATTTGTTATTTATACAGAGGGACAAGAAATTAAGAAGTCTCAAAGAGACAAGAGATGATTTGTTGTTATCAGGATAACATATTATATTCAATAAATTCAGGTAAGCCATATTAAATTGAGCTGCAGAATGAAAGCAACTGATTGCATTCTGAATATATTTGATCCATACTATTTAGTGGAAAAGTTAGGAAAGATGCTGCCACAAATAAGTATCACAACATTGTATATACCTGTGCTTTATAATGCAACTTCTGCTATATAATGCAAATGTTTTAATTATGCTATATAATGCAACTGGAAGAAAGCTATAAATATTTATGATAATTTAAGTGCTAATAGGTAGTGATATAGAATACATGGGGCAAACATAAATAATTTAAAATCTTGATTTCAATTCAGCAACATCTAATCTGCGGAAATATATTAATTTATAAGACTAGCTATCGGAATTGTATCATACATAATTTACATCATAAAATCAACAGAATTCTACCCAAAAAAGCCAATAATAAACCACTATACCAAAGCACATAAAAAGAATTGCTTTAAGAGTTGGTATAAGAGAAAAAAAAATGTTTTAGCAGTTTTAGAACATGTCCCTTGGGCACATACATTAGGCAAACCTGCCAAGAAAAAGTAAATTCATCCTATCAGGAGAGTTAATAGCATTTTACTAACTCTGAAATCAATTAGACAAATAATTGCCTATAAGTAAAGCTTATCACAATGCCTTAAAAATAATAAGAAGAAAATATTTGGTACGTACAAATACAGATTGGTATGTTTGCAGACCACTGGTTGTTTTCTTGGCAAATGATAGATTTCTCTCCAATTAATTCAAATCCAAACTGACACTCAAACCTTAAAACATCACGATTAGAAAATCCGTCCCCTTCTCTAATACCATACAGTGGTGTTCCAGGATCCCCACAGCTTTCTTTTTCAATTTCTGTTGAAATAAATAAGGAATTTATTTATAGAAGAATAAAACAAACTTGCTGCATGTATATGCTGACATGTAGAAAATTCTAAGCAAATTAAAATCATCAACATAAGAACAGCTGTCAAAATGCACCACTGAGTCTGATTCTATACCCCAGCTTCTCAGGGAGGAAATTCTGCATCAGGAATTCCACCGGGAGAATGAGTGAGCTGTGTTGCTGTGTTGGGCTTGGTTGCTGGCTCCAGTTAAACCACTACACGGGATGAGAAAAATCAAAACTCCTTGTGTATATAAAATACTTGGAAATTGAAGGATATGAGGAAAAAAGTATTTCTACCCTATTTTATTTCATTAAATTTTAAACAATATTATCATTAAGTAAAATACTGCTAGCAGAACATGAACTCTTAAAAGTAGAAACAGAGACCAGCTCCCCAATATGTAAACAATGTCCATGTTGCAATACAGTTTACATTGAGGTACCAGTGACATGGCAAATAAGGGAGTGGTGGCACCAAAGGAATTGCCTATAGTAAAAAGGAGGCTAGACATAAATATATATACAAATTTGTATACACATATGTTATGTAAACATATGTAAAAAATAATTTCCCTATAGTCAAATAACATTTTACCTCGGTAGTCGTAACTGCAAGGAATCTGAATTATTATTATTCCTACAAATATTAGAGCTATGGTATTCCCTTAAGCTGCATCCTGTTTTGAACTTTGAGTGGTTACAGGCACGGAAGAATCATCTAAAAAATTACATGTAATCTTGGAAGAATCTTCTAAAAATTTACATGTAATGACAGCAACAAACATCCTTGTATCATAGTTTGAGGTTTTCTCTTTAAAGGTCTTGAAGCCTTTTCTCTTTTTCTCACATTTCCATATATGATAGTTTGAGTACAAGGAAAAAAAATAGCAAGTATTTATATTTTAACTCATACAAATTTTCTAGGGCAATATTTTCAGCAGCATACACATGATTTCTCAAGGCTGTCAGATACTAAGGCTCTAAATACAATTAAAATTGACACGAAGCAAATAAAGAACATTCCATCGTAACAAGAAACTGAAAAAGAGTTGAAGAATACTCCAAGAGTATTGGTCCAAGAGTTTTGAAAGGCTGTTTGGATAAAGAAAACGCATAAACAACAAAGGAAAACCATCAAATAAAAAGCACAAAAAAACATGAACGCTTCTTATTGGTTTATTTTTATTTTTTCCAAACAGTTCTAGGAAAGGATTGATCTAATTCATTATTATAAAAGGATAAAACCAGGTTCAATTTATCCTGAGATCACAGACCTCAAAAAAAAGTTACAGCTTTCCTGAAGAAACAACATAAGCTATCCCAAAGAACATGCAAAGTCACTCTCCTGTCTTCAATTTTTGTGGGACTGTTAGAATCAAACCTACAGAACTGCTCTGTTTTCTAACTGCCACAGAAATATAAAGTTTTCCTAGGCTGTTCTGGTAGATTAACACTATCCTAAATGTCTAAGTCATTTCATATTTTATTTGGGAAAACAAATATATTCTATAAACAAATATATTCTATAAACAAATGTATTATATAAACTAGTCCTCCAGCAAGCGACTACATCATGTAACTTACTGTACTTTTCTCAACAATATATAGCAGGCAGTAAATTTATTTATACCTACTTCAATTTACTCTCTTTTGGGGCTTCTATTCCGATGTACCTGGGCAAGAGATCCCATGCTTTTTCTCAAATTTGAAAAGATACATAGCTGACCAAAACTACCCATTTTAGGACTTAAAGGAACTGGTTCTGCATTCAAAAAATTATTCAGCAGGATCAAATAATTTACTAGTTGGAAAAAAATACACCATGTGATTGGTGTATTTGAGAGATGACATCCACAGCCTTAGACTGAATTTGCTTTCATAAACAAAATCAAGCTGAACAAAATGTTGTATGAATAATGGATTTAAATTACTCCAACTATCCCTAAACCTTATTTGTATTAATTTAAATTTATAGGAATTATTTCCTTCATTACTTTTAAAACTTTCTTGGATGCATTTCTTGCAACACTTCTATACACTTTCTAAATTTTGTATTAGCATCAGTTCACCTCTGAATTTGAAACAGACTATTTCTGTCATTACTTAGTTTTCCACAGGAGCAGAAATTATAGGATTTGATTTTCTGTTTTGTTTGAGGTTTTGTTGATGTTTATTTGTTTGGTTTTGTTTGTTTGATTTTTTTTTAATTGAAGTGCAAACACTTAGATTTCTTTAGGGAATGTCAATAAACTTCCTTTAAAACAGAAAGGAAAAAGCCAAGATGCATCCTGGACTTTTGTCAGATAATCACATTTTAAATAGCATGATTTTGGGAAAGTGTATTAATATTTATTTGAATTCATATTTATTTTAATTCACTAAGGAGTAAATTAAATTGACATTTTTTTACTGCTAGTTCTACCACTTGTGCTTCAGCTTCCTTGCACTACCTATTTTGTTTCAAAAATTCCTAAGCAGTTAGGTTCAGAACCTGACAGAGCCTCTCTTCTAGACAAACTCATACTAGTCCCTCATTGTAAATAATTCATTCATGATAAATAGAAATAATTGTGTTGTTTTACGATTAGCAGAAAAACAGTAAATTTTCAGACAGCTTAATTATTAATGCCATAATTAAAACTTAAAAAACCTCACAACTATAAAACTGGAAATTTCAGTATGAGGCATCAAATGGTGAAGAGAAAGAGAAGGCATATGGGCTACTCTTCTGGAGCATAACAAATGCCTATCAATAAAACTGTATGTAAGAGTCCACTGCTTAGTGTATTTGTTGGACTAAAATATTAGTAACTATAATGTTCTTTTTTATATAATACAGATGTAAAAAAAAAAGGTGCAATTCACAGCAGAAATTGTTATAGAGTATATATTTTAGTTTAGAAACACTATTTATGTAGTATATGAGTAGTGTAAGCATTTGGAATATGTTTATTATATATATCAACTACCTTGAAAAGTCAAAAATAAATTTACTGGTTAAGCACTTTTTTAAATTTTATTTTACATTTTGGTTACTTTGTAGTTTTACGTATTGGTTTTTGTTCTCTTTCATGAATCATTCTGCTTTTTGAGATTTGCACTTCATGTTAGCTTTGTGATACAAAAGATAAGTATTGCTATTTCTGCCTAAGGAAAAAAACAACACCTTATGCTAATATTATTTCTGGTAAATAGTCCTTATTTCCTTTGTAGCCTTATAAAAGGGAAAACAACATCTATCCATAAATAAAATTTGTTAAATGTGTTAACAATGAATCAGGCATGTTCTTTTGTGTTTTAAGGTTTTTGAGACAGAAAAAAAAATCCATTTTTGTTTTCAGAAATTATTTCACAAAGAAGGACACTAACAGTAAAAGGAGGGATGATTTCTGGTGGTGTTAGAAAGCCATCTTTTTTAAAAAGATAAACTCCTGTTGAAACTATTTAGGATACTAAGTTTGAAAAAAGCAATTATCCTAAATAAATCGGTAGTTAGCAGTTGCATAACATTGAATTAAGTTAATAATTGCCAAAGTATTTTCTACCAAGAAATATCTAGAAAACATATCAGGTTAAGGGAAATGTAAAGGAATAATATAAAGAAAATTAAGATAACCATCTCCTTTCATTTTAGCTTATCCTTACATTACTTTTATATCTCACTGAAAGATTTTGCAGATTTCTAACCAATGATGTACTGAAGGGAGAGCCCCAGGCTACAGTTGCCCCTAGTATAGCAAGATAGGAAGGTTTTTTTTTTTTCTCTTACCCTTTCTCTGTGAAGCACAGGCCCATTTAGGAGGTGACTAAAGGGGGCCTTGGGGAAAAGAAATGGTCACTTGCTACACAAATGCATTTTGACAGAAATGCACTGGAGTTATGGTTTGAAGAGGCAACTTGTCTATCTTTCCGTTCCTGTAACTCAAGAGCAAATAAAAGATAAGAATGTGTGTCCTATAAGGAAGATGATTTTGAAAGAAAAGAGATCACTGGTGCACACTGGAAAAGTGCAATACTGAAGACTTGTTATCACTTCAGCAGGGATTCAAAATCTGTAGTCCTTCAGGCAAACACCAAGCAAGACCAATCACCCTTTACTTTAACAACATGTCACAATAATGTCCATTATTTGTTTTACGGACTGCATCAAAGGAAATATGACACACAACTAGATTTGTTTACTCATTAGTAAAAGACTATTTGAATTCATTACATAGCATTTTTTGAAACAAAGAATACTGGATGAACTAAATACTTGTATGTGGAAAGAAAGTTCAAGTATGTGATTCAAAAGGATAAAATTTGCTGTTTGATATTTGAATTCTTTATGCAAAAGCTACAGGCATTCACCACTCTACATTGACACACTGACATTTTGCAAGATGATGTATAAAACTCTATGTAATCCCTCTTTGAAATACCATGGTATGTACAATTTATATACCCATTACTGAATGCATACATCTAACTTAGTTCTGTAATTGTTGTGCTTATGTTCCCAATGCAGGATTTTCTTATTCAAAAGTTTAGAAAAATATACCATCATATATTTCACAGAATCACAGAATAGGTGTGGCTGGAAGGGAGCACAGTGAGTCACCTGGTCCTACCTCCCTGCACAAGCAAGGTCATCCCAGACACGTTGCCCACGATTGTGTCCAGACAGTTCTTGAATATCTCAAATAAGGGAGGCAATTTGTGTAACTTTTGCTTGCAAGGCCAAGGAACCAGTGTTAGTATAATCATCTTTAGGTTTGTGTGGCAAAGTTTTGATAGTGGAAGGACTGTGCCCGTGAAAGGGACCTATGGTGGAGCACATTGAGAAGAACTGCAGCCTGTGGGAAGAACCCACATTGGAGAAATTTGTGGAAGACTGCCTCCCATGGGAGGGACTTCATGCTGGACCAGAGGAAAAGTGTGAGGAGTTCTTCCCCATGAGGAGGAAGCAACAGGAGAAACAGCCTGTGATGAACTGACCAGTCCCCATTCACTGTCCTCCTGTGTCACTGTGAGCGAGAAGGGAGAGAATTCTGGAATAAAGTTAAGCCCAAGAAGAAGGGAGGAGTGGGGGAAGGGAAAGCGTTAAAAGATTTAGTCATTTATTTCTCATTATCCTACTCTGATTTTGATTGGCAGCAAATTAAATTAATTTCCCCAAGTCAAGACTGTTTTGCATCCAACGGTTACTGATAACTCTGGCCTTATCTTGACCAATAAACCTTTTTGTTATATTTAATCTCCCCCATCCTGCTGAGGAGTGGAGTGATAGAGCCACTTTGGTGGGCACCTGACATTCAGCCAGGATCAATCCACCACATCATCTATCTTATCCTGAAAAGTCAAACTTAAATACTAAGAAGAAAAGGCACAGAAAAAGCAGAAATTGGGAAAATAAAAACTAATAATTTGTGAATGAAGACCATATATATCCAGAGTATCCACACCATATCTCAGTGTAAACCTGGATGATAAATAATGTAAATTACACCATGTGTCTTCATAGTATGTATACTCAAAAAACATAATCTTAAAGATACATAGCAGACAAAGAGTTCTGGACCAATTTCAGCAGTCCTAGATGATTCTCACCAATTTACATGATAATAGATTGGAGATTAGTTACATTTATTTGTAATTGGGTTTAGGTATGTGTAAACAAACAGAAATTTGAATCATCTGACAGATGATACCGTCTCATAAATATTATAATATTTGTATGTATCTTCAAATAAAAGAGATAGTTTTGTGTATTACTATTACTGTTAAAGTATGAGTATTTTTCACAAAGGATGAAAGTTCATTTGTGAGAGAATAAGATGTCTATTGGCATGTGATTTTCAGTTATTTTTTAAAGGTTATCAACACCCTTGTTTCCTTCTAATGATCAGATTTTTATCTACAGATCCATGTCTTGGGAAATACAGATATATAATTTTTTTTTTTACCTTAACCACTACTTTTACACAGAACAATTAGTGTGATTTCCTCATCCTCAATTCTGACCACAAAAGGTTTAATATTTATTTTATATTTATTTTCTTTTTTCCTTCCTTGTTTGCCTAAAAGATAGGAAAGAAGAATCTCATCTAATATATAGTGGGGCTATTTTTTTAGTGATTGGTAAGTGTAAAGATAGGGAATGAATCTTGCACTGTTTTTAAATACACACAGAATGGAACGATGCCTGTAGCCAAACTATAAGAAATCTCCATCTGTGTCTGACTGCTCCAGGTGAGGCACCCATTATGTGTTCCAGCACCTTCTCTGTGCTCCTGGGTCCCTCTACAGAAGAAAGAGGTATGCAAAGGGAGAAAAGCATACAGTCTTTTCCCTATATGAATTCATGACATGTTTAGTCTAGAATGTGTTATGCAAATCAGCCATTCAGGGGTATAGAGTCAGTTCTATTCTGCTTAAATTCTATGGGGAGAAAAAAAAATCTATAAAAAAAAAGTTGTTCTTTCCCTGCTATGTAGGTGGTGATAACCTTCTTTGCCCTTCCTGAATTGTGCCAATTGTCAGGGTACTTCTCATTTCCTGGTCATATAAATTGATGACTCAGAATGTGAACATTTCACAAATAAAAAAAATGGAGATAATTAATTAAAGGAGCATAATTTTTCTAATGACACTCATAGGAAAGTCAGATGAAGTTCCTCTGAGAATGAAGTGAGAAAACAATGGCAGACACCATTAAAAGTAATATTTTATGTATATCACAAGCACTCAACATTTCTAGTATAAAGAAAACAAGTTACAGCCATTCTTCATGACTAGATTTTTCAGAGGAACAGCAGATATATCAACATGATTTTATTGCATAATTTATCTGAAGTTTCCTACTACTAGCATAATATATTTCATAACTACATTCAGTTATATATTTTAGGTACTTATAGACTTTATGGATACATATTCCTTCTCTTCCTATTCTGGACTGTGTTCCATATCTAAAGTTGAGTTATTTACTACTCAGCCAGAAATAATCTGGCCTGGCTAATGAATGAGCACTGTGGGGTTTTAAATAATAACCATACCTCCAATAAAATAAGTTACTATCTTACGTTAGGTTTAGAAAAAAACTGTTATGTACAACTCTACCCACACAATTTAATTGCATCATGAGACTTCTCATTCATATAAAAAATGAACAAAAACTGAGGTATTTCATAAATTTCTGTTGAAACACTGCTAAATCACAGTATCTTGTTAACTCCAGATTTGCTTGCTAAAACAGCTGATATTTTATCACTTACAGAATTTCAGTTAAAGTTGTGAGAATTAGCAACAATGTTTGTATTTCATCTATGCTGCCTCAAGAGATTTCTGTTGCCTTCACAACTATACTGTCCCAAACACTGTCAGTATGGTCTTTCTCCTTCAGTCATATTGAAGTAATACTTGCTTTGTTTCAGTACAATTTTGATGTGAAGATGCATGTCAAGAGAGACATTGTGCTCTTCTGAAACTGCAGCGTATATATGTATCTTTACATTCCTATTTGCCTATTCAATCCTCTTTGCTTCCCAAACACTATAGCTTTTAATCAATCACCCCTTTCTTCTTCAGCCAATCTCCCTCTACCAAGAATCTAGACAGCAGGTTGGAAAGAGGCACATTACATTTGTTTTCATTACACAGCTCCTTCAATCCGGAGCAACTACACTGGGGCATAGTTAACTAATTCAGGATGACTTTTCCTTAATGTATCTGACTTTAGCTGGACCAAAGATGGATCACTGAATAATTTGAAGAAAGTTTCATCCAACTTTTTAAATTTAAAACTTAAAATGTAATTTGACATTCTGGAGTGCTATATCACATGGTTAAACCGCAGTTTTGTTAAAGAGAGAAAACATCTATGAATTTCAGCAGTTCTCCCTTATATGACTTTTAATAGCAGATAACTACATTATTAGCTTTCCTCATGGAGATAATACTAAGGAATAAAATAATACTAAGGAATTTTATCTAAGTCTGCAATCCTTTACATGAAAAGCTTCAGTGCAAATACATGGACTATCCTTAGACCAGCAGCTACTGCTTGACCTGTCAAAAGGAAAAAACAGTGTGAATGGGTAGTCACCATATGCAGAAATGTCTGAAATAATTTTCAAGGTAGCACTAAGACTAAAATCCATTCATTACAGTTACACAAATTCTATAATTTCTGTTCCTGAATCATTTTTATTTAATTGATGGGGCCTTTCTCATTTTAAAATAAGACTGGTCTTCTTCCATAGACTAAATAAAATGTAAGCATATTGTTAGTCATCCTAAAGAAATTGAGCTGTAGAGAATGTGGTCCTTTGATGTTTACGAAGTATTCTAGGTTATGGTAAGTACATGCAATATCCTATTTTAATAATATGAGTAACAAGTATCTCATTTGTGTTATTGATGATTTGATTAAGGCCTTTCAATCCACTTTAGAAAACCTTTAGGAAAATAAAATGTTTCACTGGACTAAATAGCTTCATCTCCAACTGTCGGTATGCTTTCGAAAAACGTATAAATGAAAATGAACTAATTCAAAGGATATTATTCTGGTAATATGTGAGTCAGCATTGTACAGATAATTTTGTTCATTTTGCTATAAATAGTGCTCTTCTTTTTCATCTCTAATGGTAAATGTGTGCAGATAGAAGTCCAAACTCAAGACTGCTGAAGATATCATCAAGAATGTATCTAGAGTTGGTCTGTGACAACAATGAATCTACTTGCAGCTAGTATATTATCTGTTGAACCCTTCAAATCTGTTGATCAAGGCAACCTGCCCAAACTCTGCAACTCTTCTTTAATGGCAATCAATAAATTTGTCCCCGTTTCCTTTAATAAAGGTTCCATATTCTGAATATACATGTGACTATACAACATCATCAATGTTTTAATTTGGTAGCAACTTTATTGTCACTTAAACTTTTTCAGTTTTGCTGAGCTAAACATTTATTCAGGATGTAAGACTGTTAGTTCACCTTGCTTTCATTTTTTTCAGAAGGTCACGGAACAGAGCAAAAAGGAAAGTCTCTAGAGAAACACTTACCAAGACTTATTTATGTGTTTCCTTTTCTTTCCCAAGCTTCTGGTCCCATGATCCTTCAACCTGTTTCTTTCTAGTTTGATCAGTTACTGCCTTCTGAGACAAGGCAACTATATCTTTCTAAAAAGAAGCTACAACAGACTAAAACCAAACACACAAAAATCCCCAATCCCAAAACGCAGAACAAATACTGTTCTCTGGCAAATACACACAAACAAAACAGTTCCCAGATCAACTCTATGAACACAAAGCAGAGTTTGGTCCAAAAGTCGTTTAATGCATTTGTACTGGGCTTAGACTACAAGGTTTTGGTAGTCAGGCATCTGCAGGAGTGATCTCTGTGCAAAGAGGCTGCTCCCATGTTGGACAGAGCCAGCTCCAAGAAGGATCTACTTCTGGTCCAAATTGAACCCATCAGAAACAATGGTGGTGCCCTTGTGATAATATATTTAAGAAAGCGTAAAAAAATGCTGCAAAGCAACTGTGACAGAAGATCAATAAAAATAAGTAAGAAACAGCCCTGCAAACATGAGGGTCAGAGAAGGAAGGAGAAGAGGTACTCCAGGTTGTCAGAACAGATATTCCCCTGCAGTCCATGGTGAAGACCACAGGGAAGCAGGCTGGCTGGCTACAGCACATGGAGGTCTCTGCTGGAGCCTGTGGATGACCCCACATTGAAACAAGTGGATAAGCCCTGAAAGGATCTGCAACTAGTGGGGCAGTCCATTCCTGAAGGAGCACACCCCAGGGAAAGGACACATGCTAGAGCTGCTCTAAAAGAACTGCAGATGATGTGAAGGATTCCACACTGAATCAGGGGAAGAGCATGAGGAGGAAGGAGTGGCAAAGACCAAGTGTTATGAACTGACCACAAATCCCATTCCCCATTTCCAATCCACCCTTACTGCCCGGGTGAAAGAAAAGTTAGAAGAGGTGGGAATAAAGGAGTGGAGTCTGGGAAAAAGAGGAGATGGAGGAAATATTTTAGTTTTATTTTCACTTTGCACTACCCTACTTTGTTTTTATTTGTCAATCAAATTAAACTTCCTTTAGTTGAGTCTGTTTGTCTTTGACAATAACTGGTAAGTTATCTCCCATCATCATCTCAACCCATGAGTTTTTTCATCTCATTTTCTTCCCCTGTTCTGCTGAGGAGGGGGAGTGGGAGCAGATTTGTGGACATATTGCAGTCAGCCAAGGTTATCCAGTACAGAGATGCATACAAATTCCATCTAAACCTGGCTGTCGAATGTAGACTTTTTCCAAGTTAGAAATGAAGTGCTCTCACACCCCCTACCCAGCCCCCCCACCAAAAAAAAAAAAAAACAAGTAATAATAAGAGAGAGAAACCTTGCTAGGAGCTATGGTAAGACTGCAGCTCAGACTAAGCTCTTGGGGATTTCAGTTTCTGTAAGCTAAATCCTCTTAAAAAAGTAAGTAAGCCTATGCAAATCAGAATTTTACAAACTGAATCTGGTTAGATATCCAAATTTCAGGTCATCAATTCAATGTGCAAGAAAGTTAGAATTATCCAAAAGGTTGTCTCCTTTTTTTTTTTTACTGGTCACAATGGAATGCATTTTCCTGAAATCATGGTCTTTATAGCTACTAAGTGTTTTGCTTGAATTTACTCATAAGCTTATCTCACTTTACTTCTAGTGAGATAGCCATTGAGTACAGATAATTTCAGCCCAAAAAAACAGTTAAAGTTTAGAGTTTTTAAACCGTAAAGAATATTAAACTAGTTCTTATCTTACTTAGGAAATGATGACTCAACCTCAAAGTAATTAATTGGTTTTGCCAATAATATGTTTTATTGTTTCACTCTCTATTATGGTTAAAATATACAATTTAGAGAAAGAGTTTATTTGCATTTGGATGGGAGAAGAATAACTAAAATTTAGACAGGAACTTCCTCTCTACAGCAGGAAGATTACTACTGTATGTGTCCAATCTGTAATATAAAAATATTGGAAAAATGTCAATGTGATGATGAGAGTAAATTTTTCAGTCCATGTATTGAAAAAAATTTATCTATAAGTTGCATATAACGTGCTTTAAGTGCTCATTTGCACACAAAATAAAAGACTAAGAAATATCTAAAGAGCATGAGAGGAAAGTGTAGCATTACAAATTGCATTTACATCCGATTTAATATCAAATTTTTAAAGATAAAAATCAATAATGACTGAAACTAAAATTGTGGCTTCTAAATTACATAGATACTTAATGGATGGTTTAATGCTTTTCTAAACAATAAGCTTTAGATCAACTACAGGACACTGAACATAACCATGTAAAAAATATAGAAGCACCTCATTTCTTCTTCCTGTTGGTTGCTCCTTCTCATGCCCACCCCTTTGCTGTACTGAACCTTACTGACAGCTTGTACAACTTGGAATATAAATAGTAATGTTATTTATTGAAACAGAAATATAAGAGAAATTAGGATCACAGAAAACAAAAGCACTGATTCAGACTAATTCAAAACATATTCAATTATAATAGTTCATTAACATTTTAATTTTCATTGATGCACAATACAGTGTCTTTGTTTAGGTCTAATGACCTCATTTTTCACAGTCTCTGTTAATGGCATTTCCATTAAATCTGATGAGAAAGAGAAAATACAGTTCATGTAATTCAGGAAATATTTTTCAGCAATTTTCCAAGGTATGATGTTTATTATAAAGTACAGCATCACATAAAAGTTACAAGACAGAGTCAAATAATGGCTTACTGTCCTGTGGTACAAATCCCTGCACATGCTACTTCATTTTGCTTACTAGATATTGCTTTATCTGCCTTAGTGCTGCACAGTAATGCTGATATCAGGTGTCAGTGGTGTTCCTCAGGGTCAGTTATAGGGACCAGCACTGTTTAACATGACATGGACAGCAGGAATGAGGGCATCTCTAGCAAGTTTGCCAACAACACCAAGCTGTGTGGTGCAGTTGACCTGCTGGGGAGATGTCATTCAGTGGCACTTAACAGCCTTGAGAGCTGGGCCTGTGCAAACCTCACAGAGTTCAACAAGGCCAAGTGCAAGGTCTTGCACCTGGGTCGAAGTAACCAGTAGGCTGGGCAGAGAATGGATTAAGAGCAGGTCTGAGGAAGACTTGGGGGACTTTGTTGATAGAAAGCTCAACATAACTCAGAAAAACAACTCTATGCTGGGCTGCATCAAAAGGAATGTGATCAACAGGTCAAGGAAAGTGATTCTGCCCCTCTGATCTACTCTTGTAAGGCTCCCACTGGAGTACTCAGCACAGGAATGAACCTGCTGGAGCAAGTCCAGAGGAGGGCCACTAAGGTGATGAAAGAGCTGGAGCACCTCTCTTAGGAAGACAGGATGAAAAAGTTGTGGTTGTTTTTCCTAGAGAAGGGAGACCTTACCGGAGCCTTCTAGTATCTATAAGGGCTACATGGAAGTTTAAGAGGGACTTTTTACAAGGGCATGTGCTGAAAGGGCAAGGAGAAATAGATATAGATTGAAAGAAGAGAGATTTAGATCAGACATTAGGAACAAATTCTTTACTGTGAGTCGCTGGAAGAGGTTGTCCAGAGAAGTTGTGAATGCTGAATCCCTGGAATAGTTCAAGAACATGTTGAATGGTGCCCTGAGAAAGCTGATCTAGTGGTGGCATCCCTGATTATAGTGGAAGAAAAACTAAATTATCTTTAAGGTCTCTTCCAAGCCAAACCATCCTGATACTAAAAAGAATTTGTATTTGAAGGAGTTACGTCAAAGCACTTGAAGATAAAATATTTTTTTTATTTGAATTGTGCATACATCAGTTGATAGCTGAGTTGAAAGGATTCAAGCAAATGACAATGTGAATAGCCTGATGGCCATAAAGTTTACTTTAGGCTGCCTATTACCATTTTCATTTACTTACAAAAATAAAATACAGATGATGAAGTGAAAAAAGTGAAGTCAAACAGTATTTATAAATCTGTTATCTTCCTGAGAAGCTTCATGGATTTTAAAGCAGTGATAAATATTCTGAGTCAAGAGAGCAACCATAGCTACTTGTTTACTGTTTCTGTCTCAAGACAAAGAGCATGATTTCCTGGCAAGGTAGTCTAACAATCTCAAACAACTTGGGCCACTTTTGCTGTAACACTGTGAGTACAGCATGAGTTTTCCCCACAAAGTAGATGAAGATAATTATAGATTTATTATTCCAAGTGATGTGCCAGCAAATAAAATACACCTGGGCCTCAGCAAATCAACAAACTCTTAGAACAAAACAGCAATTATGCAGCAATTACTCTCATTGTGAGAACTCGATATTCAACCTGAAGCTGATAAAAATTGCTGTTTACTTTCCAATCCCACGCAAGACCTAGAGCTTACACTGCCTTTATAATCTGCTCCTTTACACTAACATATTTAAGGAAAGCTTTTAATGGCATTATAGGAAAATTTTATCATGAAAAGCTTGATTATTGCCCTACCATATATGGTCAGAAGTAGTACTTCTGTAACTACATCATCTGCTATGCTATAGTTCCACTCTTCCATGTATTATATTCAAAAGAACCCATAGCTTCAATGATTCAAAGATCACCTCCTTAGTACTCAACAGTTTCCTGAAAATAAGAGTTGTTTCTGCAAAAATGTCACTATGCTACTCTTAAGCTAATGCAGAGACTGAAAACCTCACAAGATATTTAAAAGAAAGCTTACAAAAAAAAAAAAATCAGAGAAAATGTCTTGAAAGACATTCACTACAAGCTGGTATTCTATAGTGCCATAGGCTTCTTGTTAAATTACACATAGGAATTGCTTCCTCCACTAGACAAGATTAGTAAGTCAAGAAATATTATGTTAGAAATTATTTTTAAAATGTACCTAATAATTATTAAAGATGAATAATTTTTTTCAACCTCAATACTTAAGTTACAACAGAGTTAGGCCGCTGAAGGTCAGCATAGTGACCTTGAGTAAAGCAGTAAAAGAATGCTAACACTAAGCTAACATTAAAGGTGTGCATGTCATGATAAAATAGTCATGGAGATGCCCATATCACAAAATAAAATAAACATAGTCATACTTTATCCTAAAGTAATACAAAGCTTGTCAAGCAAGTTTTAGGCTAGACTTCTGTAATATTCACTAAGTGCTACAAAACTGTAGAGCATTTTAAAACTTTTTTCCAGAAGAAAAAACCGATGTGTTGCATGATTTAACCTGCAGTGATTAATAATCATCAGCAGTATGGTTTGGTTTGTATTATGTAAGACGAGCATCAGAAAATTATTTACTTCCCCTATGAGCTCACGCTTTTCAGAACAATGAAACTTTTTCCTGAATATTTCTCTTTCAGGAAGGAATTAAATTCTCTCTTAGCTATCACTTTGGTGCATGTACTCCAAAGAGAATTGTCTAAGAATGGTGCATGTACTCCAAAGAGAATTGTCTAAGAATGTAACTTGAGGACAAGCTGTTTTCTGGTGCAGCAGAATAAAGTAATCCCAGTTTTGACATGGAAAAATCTCAGGAGAAAACAGTGCAAGACAGACTCTATACATCAACAGCAAGCAGTGTAAAGTGTATTGGGTATGGCTGGAACGGAGTCACCTTTCCCCACAGCAGATCTCAAAGGGCTGTGATTTGTATTGGTAGATAGAACATGTTGATGACACACCAGTGTTTTGGCTACTGCTAAGAGGTCCTGATACGGCATCAAGGCTGTCTCTCCAACCAAACTGAAGCTGGGGACTTCAACTTGCCAGATGTTAACTGTGAACACTACACAGCTGATAGAAACAGGCTCTAGGAAGATTCCTAGAACACCTAGCTGATAACTTCTTGATACAGGTACTAAAGGAGATGGCAAGGTTCTCTTTGATTTGGTGCTTGTTAATAGAGAGAGGCTCTAAAGATTTAAAGAGCACAATGAACTGTCTCAAGTATTACCAAAGAAGGACATTTCCATAAGATAAGCTGCCATACAGGAACTTAAGCACAGATGGCAAGCAGGAAGATGCTAATACCAGACCTAACAGAGGTGAAGGTTTGAAATTAGCACATAGAACAAAATTCTACTATGCAGACTGTGGGAAAAACACAGATGGCAACAACAGGAAGATGCCAGGCCTGGTGAGGCAGATCTGGGTAACCTATCCAGACAAAACTTCCCACTATGGCAAACTGAGAAAGGAAGCAAGTTGTTATACACGTCAGCCCAAGCTGTGGGAACAGCATTTACACTCTGTGGATACCTGTGACTCAGACTGTATAAAACTGCCTCTCCCTCCTTCCTCCCCTCCCCAGTGAGAAGACCAGAAGAAGAAGGGGTGATGAGATGCTGCAGGAACCCAGGTGGTGGTATCTTTTGTTTATACAGTCACTACCTCTCTTCTCCCTCTCTCCCTTCTCTCCTTCCCTCCCTCTCCCCCAGTCTGTCTTCCACTACCCTTCTCTTCCCCCTACCCCTTCCTTTCTCCTTTTCCCCCCTTCCTTTCTTCTCCTCCTGTCTATCTTGCTACCTCACATCTGCTGTTAAATAAAATCCATACTATTGACTTTGGCATATGGTCTTTTCTGCACCTTAATTCAGGCAGAGGCATTTCTTAATAATCTTACCTAACATTATTTTGGAGTTAGAAGTGGGATCATAACAGGCTTGTGGGCCAAGTTGTGATTGGTGACCATATTTGCTATAAGAACAATAAAGCAGTTGGGTTTATCGTCTCTAGTGACAGGAGGAAAACTGTCAGGAAAACTTCACCTCTGGAGATAAGAAGAGCAGACACTTTTGAAGCTGCTGAGATTCATCAGTGCTGGTCACTTTGTAAATGCCACCTCCTTAGTGCACAGGAGCAGGCAGTTCCAAAATGTCAAGCAGGCAAGGCAGAGGGCTGGCTTGATTAAACAGGGATCTTCTGGGGTTCAGGTGAAAAGAATAAAATGTATTTCCAGTGAAAGCAAGGTCGGGTGACATAGGAGGAATACAGAAAAGTTACTTGCCACTGCAGGGAGAAAATTCTTGATGCCGGAGCTCAATTAGAGTTGAATCTAGCCAGAACTATGTGGGATAGTTAAAAGAGCTTTTTAAAATTCATCGCTAGGAAAAGGCAGCGCAAAATAACATCATCCTGTTGCAGCATGAGGACAATCACCCCAAAAACAGGGTCATAGACAAGGTCAATGTTTTCTTTGCTTCAGCCTTAAAGAGTGATTATGGGCTGTGGATTTCTCATTGCCCTGAGCTGGAGGGCCTTGATTGCTAGTGTGATAAACTCGAAGGAAACTCCAAACCTGTGTGGGATCTCCTGCTCCATCTGGATCCCGGTAGGATTCATCTGACAACACTCAAAGGACTGACTGATGTCACGGAGAAACCTCTCAAAGTGATTTTTGAATCTTCTTAGGAATCTGGAGAGGTACCAGTTGAGTGGGAGCTGGCTAATTCGTCCCAGTTTTCAAGAAAGGCAAGAAGGAAGTCCCTGAAAGCTACTGCCAGTCTCACTTCAGTGCCTGGGAAAACTATGGAGAGGCTCTTCTGGGAGTTATTGAAAAACACCTGAAGGACAACTAATTTGGGAGGAGCTATCAGGAGCTATTAGGACAATGCATTGCTCCTTGATTATGTAACTGTAAGCTTGGTCTGAGAAATAAGCATACAGGCAAACTAGCAGACACCTACAATACAAAGAAAGCAGAATTCCTTTGGCCCTAAGGGTTACTGCTAGGCAGGCAGATCAGTGTATTGACAGTTAGGTGTTAAATCTGTATAACAAAGAAAGGACATAAAGGATTATTATAGGGAAAATGTGGATGGAATAAATTTAATTATAGCAATTGTTTAAATACTGGTTTTATAGATGAACACAGTTTATTTATGTCAGTTACTCTTGTTCAAAAAGCTAGACTATGCTTTTAAATCAGCTTGAGGTGAAAATTTTTGAGATATTTTCTACAAAGAGAAAGTAATTAGTAAAATGTCCTTCTAGACACATGGAGACAGGAGCACACTCTTGCAGTTAAAAATGTGATGAGAAGAATTTAAGAAGTTGGAGGCTGTGATGTGCTATAAATGTTAACAACATTAAATGGATGGTAACAATTAATGTATAAGCCTGGAGAGAATGAAAAACCACAATTTTAACATGCGGCCATCTCTCATGTGAATTTAATTTTTGGGGTGTCTAGGTTGAGTTCCTGGTGCCTGAGCACTAAAAAATGGCAGAAAAATACATGAGAGATAAAAGGAATCACCTAATATTGCAGTTTGGTTAGCAGCAATAAAGCCTGAGTTGTGCATCATGCAATAAGAAGTTATAACAGTAGTTTTGCCACTAATTCTGGTTTATTCTTATCTCATTTTCTCCACATATAACACTAGAATAATAATACTTTTTTTTTTTGTCTTGAAGTGGAGAAGAAAATATTACAATTTTTACGATTACAGTTACTATAATCTTTGTTATAATAAAAAAAAAGATCATATATATGTTAAAACTGATAGAGAATAATTGTGTACTTATTTCAGGCTTCAGAAGAGTGCGCAGTAAATAAAGCAAGGGCCAACACTTGAATGATGAACTTAAAAATATTAAACAGCTGCCACATACTCAAGACACCATTCATCCAATGCAATGAAGGAGGCAGGGAGCCTAAGGGAAATACTGTGTGACTGTGTAATTAAAGACTATGTTAATGAATTTGTGCACAGAGACTGAATTATGCTTTCATGAGTAACTTACATACTGACACTTCCTAATTTTTGAAAAATTGACTTTACAAAAAGACTACCCTCTATAAAACCCATCCCACTGGTTTTTTTTTTTATTCAATCCACTCCATTGGTCGGTTAAGCTAAAGACAGAAACATCACATATTGTTTAAATAAACTTTTCACCTCTATCACACTATATTTTCCTAGTAGTTTTTCAAAACAAACTACTGCAACACAGACTGAATCAGAAGTCTAATGATAAACAGGTTTTTGAGAAATCCTAATTCCAGCACAGTGGAAAAGGATCACTGTGACCTATGCTGGTCAAACATCATCCATTCAGGTGCCGAAATAACATAGAAGTCTCAAGAGAATAAAGAGGTTTTGGATTCATGTTTTTCTTTCTACAGTAACAACTCTGATTTATAAAATAGTACTGGGTATATAAGTTATCTCTTTACTAAAATGAAGAGGTCACTTTAAACACCTCAAAACTGTAATTATGCACTCTGTCAGAAATTAAAATATTAATTACATTTGAGCTTAATTTTCTAAACAGAAATAGGATTTTTTAAATCATTAGAGATACTCAATTCTATACCAGAAACAAATCTAAAATGTCTGTATTTTAAGAGAAGGAGCACTCAGCCAATCTCAGGTTTAAAAGTAGAAATTTTTGTGAGTTATCGAATGAAGAAATGGTCTTGCTTTCAAAACACTGTTATTCAATTAGGTTTGTGTATGCTTACATTAGGTATTAGTCACTCACCTAGTTAAGGCCTGCAAAGGAGCAACAATCAGATAAAATCAATTTCTGCGGTTTTCCTATGCTTTTTATGGTCAAACCTATTCGAATATTTCTGTCAAAATTAAGCCTTAAAGTTTATAAAGATCAGAAAAAGATGAGCAGTTATCAGATAAGGTCTTAGATTTTGTAGTCATGTTTTTTGTTATGTGGCAGGATATTACCAATAAGGTATTGCTCTTTTTAATAATTCTAAGGACTTAAAGAGCACAATTGCCTCTCTCAAAACACTGTGAAGGCCACAGAAGGAACTTGCTATAAAATAAGCCACCACAGCAGGAACTTGCTATGATCCCAGAAGGGAGAAATTTGCAATGGGAAGATGCTGATTTCAGGCCTGACAGAGGTACAGTCTGGTTGGTACATCCTGGTTGATGCATCCAGGCAGATATCCCCACTGTGGCAAACGGTGGGAAAGAAAGGAACAACTCATACAGAGAACCACACAATATCCTGAGTTGAGAGAGGAGGCCAGGAGGATCATTGATTCCACTCTTCAGTGAATGCCATGTACAGGGATCGAATCCACAACCTTGGCATTATCAGCACCAAGTGAGCTAATCTCAGGGTATACCTGCAACTTGGTCTGTAAAAAGAAGGTACCCCCACAAGAACAACTCTGGGAACCCCACCACCGAGAAGCCCAGGGTGAAGAAAGGATGCTGCTGGATCCATGGGTGGTAACTATTTTCTGTATTTTCAACTTCGGCATTTGGTTTCATTTGCACCTTAATTTGGGCAGAGGCATCTCTCTCACTAATTGGATCATAACAATAGTTTATGAGGAGAAAGTACATACCAAAACAACTGCCAGAATATTTATTGTAACTTTAAATTGTGCTGTCAGTATTTTTTAAATGAATGTGATATTTATTGATGTGCACAATGTAGTATGCCCTCTTCAGTTATGTATAAAAAGTTTACTACAATAGGACAGAATCTCCCTCATGGACCACCATTTGAACACAGAGTGACTAAAAATAAAGTAACTGTTGCTTTTCAAGGCTAGGCAGAATCAAGTTACTAATTTTTTTTCAGACAATCCCAATTTTGCCACAAAGGTTGGCAGGCAAGACTGTTACCATGACTAAGACCTGTCAGAGAGCCACCACATTTTTTAACTTTTCTATGTTTCCATGGTAGTTAAGTAGATTAAGTAGATCACTTTTTAAGAAGGACATGTCAGGTACTTTGGAAATTATGCAGCTTGCAAACCTTCTTCATTTGCTAGAACTGCAAAATCATGGATCATGCATTTTTCAAAACAAAAACTAAATGAAAATTGTGTGCCTAATTCTTGAGCTTCCACAGAACAGAAAATCATTTGGACCTACAGTAAGGATCAGGGGTGGAAAAAAAATGTGACATAATTACCTCTACATCATTCCTGCAATTTCAAGGTCAGATCATTAATATTTGCGACAATCATGGAGTCATGACCAGGAAATTAAAAGCAGACAATGATCTCAAAGACAAAGTAGGGAAAAGCATATAAAACAGTGAATTCCAACAAATAGCATATATTTCTCTTCAACTTACAAACAAAACTACTCCCTTCATGACCACCAAGAAGGATATTTAAATTCAGATAATTCAAACTTCTTTGCATCCCTTAGAATTCCTTTAAGTGGCTTTACTGTTTCTAATGGTTTGAAAGTCATGCACACAACCAAAATAACAGATTTAAAACCAGCCAGAAAACATCCAGTGCTGAGTATTGCATTTAATTTACACTTTACAACACTCTTTTAAAATTAGTTTTATTAGTGACTGCTCCCTATAATTTCTAGATATAGAAGTTAAATGGGGATTCCTAACACATTCACTGATTGAAGAGGGAGAGTGTAAACTGGGCTCCCCATGGGTGTAGAGACTAAGAATATATGTGCCCACTGTCATCCAATGGAAGCCTGAAAATGAACTAAAGAAATAGAAAATGAAAGAAGAAATAGAAAATGAGAAAAGTAAATACATAATATTATCATAAGTTGGTCCTCAATGTCACTTACAAATTCTACAAGACATAATTCCATCCCCTTTGTGAAGACAAGTGTTTTAATGAAGCTGGCAAAAGAAATAAGAAACGTCCTTTGTTGGAGGGAACCTCTATGGAGAGAAAGGAATCAAATTTGGAACTCTTTGTGCTCTACAGCTGGAAACTGTTTTGCCTATTTGAAGACTGACAAGTATTAGAGAAAAAGTACAAGTCAGATACATGCTAGCAGATGTCAGTTACTCAAAAGTAGGTTCAGCAAGTCTAGCTGAAAAAAACATATTCCTACACATTATTTAATTTCATAAATGCAAGTGTTAAATGCAAACTCATGATGGCAGTATTGAACAGGCCAAACTTTCACTTGGAAGGTCTGACTAATGTAAATGACAATGGAAGCTCCAACAGGATTTGGAACCTCTTAGCAAGAAAAATAAATGTTCATCAATAGTCAGCTTACTTCTACAATTGAAAGTAGTGGTGTAAGTGGTGCTTAAAAGTAGGAAAGTAGTAAAAATGAAATAACACTAGAAATCATTAAAAAATAGAAGTCTAAAGGGTGACATTTATTATTGGATCGTTTCAGAAGAGATCTAATGAGATGTTACCCACACTTAATTATTTCACTAAAATACCCAGTAAATTTCAGTTCTTCAAGATAGCTGGACATGGAACAGTTCTCTGCACAAAATGCTTTGTGATCTGCCTTTACTGAGAATTCACCTTGTCTCTTACATTTTCTATTCCATATCCACATTATGATTTTGAGAGGTTGAGCTTTACTGTGGGGTGCCACCCCTGCTTCTCAATAGACAGTTCTGTGAAACTGCTCAAGATCTAAATTTGATTGTTCACACTGACTCCATTACTTTAGGAGGAGTTAACTTTCCTTTACACTGATCCTCACTTTCTACCAATTGTTTTAATGAAATTACAGGAAAATGAAATTAGGTCTTAAGTCAAATGTTCATTATTCCTCTACAACTTAACATCTGCCACTAAATATTTACTTTCACAGAAAAATTCTGAAGACAAAGTGGCATAAAATACTGAAAAGGAGCTAAGAAAAACCCAGCAAAATAGCTACCTCATTTTATCCTTTAGTCAAGTGACTGAAACTATCTCATATGGAAACTGTATGTATACATGCATTTCACTGAACAAAAGAAACTTGGATACAAAGTAAATTTATACTTGAAATACACTAAAACAATCTGCTCATTAAAAGAGGTTTCTGTGGCAACAAAACCTATCATTATTGAACCACATTTATTTCTTAAGTACTTCAAGTATATTACTTGTAGTTCAGTAATGGTGGAAGAGGGGCAGGAGTAATGTGAAATTGCAGCTGCATTGGGCCCAGATCACACTGCATTGTTATAATTTATCTTCACTATCAGCTTGGGTCACAACACAATACCAAAATCTTCATCATCTTCTTTACTTCCCCCCGAATAAATCAGTCTAGGGTTCAACCATACCCAAGAATTTTGACAATTTTATAAAAGCAGCATTTCAGTCTGGCAAGAATGCTACTTGAAATGCTCCAGAAAAAAATAATAATAGAACTACTGTGTCAGCAAACAACAAGAAATCTTTCCTATTTACAATAAATGTGGCTTTTCAGAAATATCATAACTAATAGAAAAAGTGGGAAAATGAAAGTTTTTGTAAACAGATGCACATCATAGATGACAATAAGTACCTCCTTTAGGACAGAAATAGGAGATTTAAATACATTAATTTTGACTGCATTAACAATTGAAAACTAGAGATAGCAGTACTGGCTTTATGACCTAATCATCCATGGGCATAAGGCCAACCAGAATTCAATTGAAACAAAATTATCTTTGGTAGCATTAAGTTGTGTCTCTCCAAATGTCTTAGGAATAGCCCAATTTGGGCAAAATCTAAATTTTTAGGTCTCTTTTTCTTTTTTAATTACTATCTATTCATCCCCCTCCCCACTTGGTGAATGCAAAGTATAGCTAAACCACCATATTTTAAAATAAAGGTGAGGTGTTAAGTTTTTTCAATAACATTGGCCTCACTGGAAACAAGCTTCCAGTCAGCGAGGAAGACTGGAATGGTGATCCTTTTGGTCAGGTTAGTTCTGGCTTGCTAACCACAGAGACAAAAAGAATAAGGTAGTTTTGTGCTGGCTGTCCATACATTACCTGCACTAAGCTGCACACTAACAGAATAGAATACTTTTCCATTTTCAAGTCTTATTAGACTAATATTTAAATGAGAGCATTTACTCCAGAATTTAGCTAACAGGTGGTTCTGCTTTAGCAGACATACACATGAAAGAAAAAGGCATCTGCAGGAGGAACTGTACTCAGCATTGGTGAGACCTCACTTCAAGTTCTGCATTCAGTTCTGGGCCACTCACTTTAAAAAGTGACAATGAGGTGCTGGAGTGTGTACAGAAAAAGGCAACAGGGCTCTTGTAAGGTCTAGGAAATATGTCTTATCAGGAATGGCTGAGGGAGCTGTTTTTGTTTATTCTCAAGAGGATGCTCGGGGGGGACCCCATCGCTCTCTGCAGATGTACCTGAGAGGAGGGTGTAGCAAGGTGGGGGCCGTTGTCTTCAGCTGTGTCTGCAGTGACAGGACCAGAGGAAATGGCCTTAAGCTGAGATAGGGAAGATTCAAAGTAGTTATTAGAATAAAAAATTTCAGTGTTAGGGTTGTCAGGTATTGGAATAGGTTGCCCAGGGAGGTGGTGGAGTCACCATCCTTGGAGATGTTTAAAAGATATCTGGGTCTGGCGCTGGATGGTCAGGTCTGGTAGTTCAGTGTTTGCGATGGTAGTGCTCAGTGAACAGTTGGATTGGGTGATCTTCAATGTCTCTTCCAACCTTGATGATTCTATTCAAAGAAAATGTTGTCCTGGCATGGAAAGTAATAACTAGCTACTACTTAGAGAACAGAGAGAACAAAACTCTTAAAAATGGAGAACATGCCACAAATGTAATGATTTTAATTATGGCTCATATGTCTAGCCAGATATCCTAGATATAGCCATTGTAAAATTATTGCAAAAGACACTTAAAAAAAAGTATAGAAATCATGGAGAAAAGAATTTCCAGTCAGCTGGATAATAAGGCCTTGTTAAAGCCAATTAATTTTATTATCCTTAATCCTTAATAACTGGTTGAAGAGATCAAAACTAGAAAACTTCCAATCACTACTCTATATCTTTATATGATTATTTCTAACCTACAACTGCATTTTGGATAGATAAACAGAAAAAGAAAACCCCATGATACAAAATAAAATCAGTTTTAAATACTTCATAAAACAAGGGTGGAAGTGGGGAGGAAAAGAAAACAGTTTGAAAAAGGCATTGACAATCTTTTTTCAACTCCCTGCTGGGTAATATGAGCATATCACCAATAGGTGTGGGACCTAAAATTGTTGAAAGTGAATAAAATTTGACCCACCATCTGTTTTTCTTAAAAACAGACAATTAACGATTTAATTGACTTGGCACACCATATATTACAGTACATATGTCACACTAGATGAAGTGATTTGGTTTCTACAGAGTTGTAGAAAAGCTGCCTTGAAGCTTTTAGATTATTCTTATTTCTTGGTTGCAATATTTTAGAGACACTTTTTTATTTTGAGAAAAAACTATGCCCAGGGCTTAAATTCTGTCATGTGCAGCTTTTAGTCTTTTTAAATGCAATGCTAAAGCAGGAAATAATGCACCATACAGCTATGCCAAATGTTATTTATTACACTGTGTCTGCGCTTTCATTTTATGAAGCCTGCGGCTGGACTGTCAGATTACAGGTATCCTCTAGGTTGAAGTAAAAAGTTAACAGTGGTAATTGCCATGTTAAATGAATACATGGTATCTTCCTGTTGCCCAAGTATAAGATATTTTCCCAGATTATAAACACACTAACACAATGTACATTTTCAGGATTACTTTTGAGTTAGTTTATCTATTTTGTACTATACATTTAAGTGGTTATGTGGAGAAAAGTGGTATATGGAGAAAAATAACCAATTTGAGGGGAAAATAATATTAGCAGAGTACATTCGAATAAACAAATTGCAATGCAGTATCTTTAGATAGCCATAGTGCTCAATGGTTTCTCTCATCAGATGCAAAGTTATTTTTTAACCTAAATATGATCTACAAATGTCCTGTAGAAAGCAACCATAACACTTATGCTCAAGGGTTCTTTTCAAACTTATTAGAGTTAGGCTTTTTATAAGATTTATTATTGCAGCTATGTGCATAACCTACAGCTATTACATTCATGTCTGTTTTAAGTAATTGCAAGACAGAATTCTAAAAAATGTATGGTTGTATGTAATAAATAATAAATTGGTGACAGCCTCTAGGTCTTACCAACAAGAAAGTGACTGTATTCAACAACGAACTGCATTTTTGTCACTCACAATTAAGGCCATCACATTTCATTTTCCCTACAATTTAGCCAAAATTTTAAAATGAAAGGTCTTTTTTATTTTTTTCCCTTCATTACTACTGACAATGCTACTACCAAAAAGTTTAAAATTTTCTATAATTCACTATTTTGCAGAAAGTCAAGCACAATTTCTTCTCCCTTTTGAAATTCCTAGCTGTTAAGACAACCATTTTCTCTAGGCACCTGTATGTATTTACTGTAAATCTGGTCTATAAAAGCAGTAATTTCTTTAACTATAGTGATCTTTACCACTTGTCTGGCTTTTTCCTTATCCCTAACTCATCATATGTGCGATGTTGATTACTTTTTTTATCCCCTCAAACTGAAGAAAGAATGCATTTAACATAATTTTTCTCCACAGAACTAATTGACACCTATATGTTATCACAATTTTTAATATATAGCTATTATATATATATATATATGTATGTATATGTATATATATGTATATATAAATTGTATGTGGTCTACTTGTTAGCCACACATAGGCAATAGCCAGGAGACAACTCTGGATTCTGGAGGCCTAGTCTTAAAAGCATCTAAAGTTTCTTTCTAGGACGTTCATGTAGTGTGGTTCCTACCTCACTAACATTAAATGGCCACAAGTGTTGCAATGACATGCCATGGCAGGGTTCAGTGTTTGGCTGGGTTTGCCTTGGCCAGAGCTGCTTTTTAACTGGTTTGAGCCAAAACAGAAGTTGTTTGGTAATGGTGTGACCTATTACTTATCCTGTCTGAGCTTTTGTGCCAGCCACATGCAGGGAAGCTCTGACTAATGTGGGTAGACACTGTATAGTATTCAACAGCCCTTGGTGGTTGTGGAAATTGGGGTGCAAGGCGGGGAGTGGATTCTGCAAATTCAAAACAGTAACTGGGAATCAAAAATGAAGAAAAAAAGAAACCAACTACACAAAAAACCCAACCACAAACAAGCTGGCTTTGTCAAGTAGTATGCAAGGATAGCAGCCTAAGGAGACCCAAAGGAGGAGGAAATACCACTAGGATCATCCTACTTATCCAAGCACTGAACTCAGGATGCTGGTAAATTCTAGTACATTCCTCCCCACTCCCCTCTGCAAGGGGAAGGCAAATGCTAATGTTAGGGCACAAAAAACAACCACTGGGAAATAAATCCAGAGAAAAGGAGCAGATACTAGCAAAGTTATGTGCCATCTTATCTGTGTTGCTAATAAAGTTTCTCTGTGTTAATTAGACAATCTGCATGCTAGACCTAAAATATGAATTAGACAAAGAAGAAATTTTTAGTTCTTTTTATATTGTGTTCCCTTTTGCTTATGCTTAGACTGAATGTATCACTGCACTGAAGTGCAAGCTGCTTTTTATCCCTTCCTTTGGCTATGTCCGGATGATATAGCTCTCATCATCTTAGATGAGATGATCTTCAGATCACCTCTCTGAAATGCCTCCTCAAAGAGGAAGAATTACAAGCCCCATGATTTTAGGGACAAAGTGTTCAAAATTTCGCCAAGAAAAATTGTTGAAATTCCTTCTTTAAATTTGGAATAATAGCAGTTTGTTTCCCTATTTCCAAGAATTCAGTTGAGTTTTAAATAACATCACTAATGGATCTTCTAATTTCCATTATTATTAAATGCCTACTAAAATCACCTTCTAAGGCTGACTTGTGAACTCATTTGTTTCATGTCATCTAATTAATTTAATCAGGTTAACTTCTGTATTTGTTCAGTAATTTACATTAATACTCAGAGAAAGTTTTCATAATATCTCTTTAATTACCATTTAATTAAAATATTTGTCATGACACCTATTTAGTAAAGTCCATTTTCTCCACAAATGGGTCTCTGTAACAATCCAGAGTTCAACTTAATAGTCTTAAATGACTAAAAAAAGCAATAAAGATTTGTTAGTTTAGAGGCACATACTCATACCTCTATATTTTCTGAAGTAATTTAAAATGCAGATTTAATTGATATTATACTCTACTGTTTTATATGTTTTTATGTATTTGTTAATCATTAAAAAACCAACCCAAACCCACTGTCATCTCCAAATCCACTTAAAAAGAAAAAACCTATTATCTGCAGAAATTGAAACAAAGACCTTAAATGCCTTTCTGTATCACCAAAGTTGATCAAAACTATTCCAAATTTCCAAGACATGGTAATTTCAAGGGCTTCTCTTCTAAGGCCCAGTTATAGGTAGTTCAAAACAGCAGACCAAAACTCAGTTTTGCTGAGAAGTCAGCTCAGATCTTCTTTCATTAGCTGCCTCCATCACCTGTTAATCAGCATTAAGAAAGTTTTCACCTTACAATTACAACTTTGTTCAGTTTTACTTTCGTAATGCTGTTGTACTTTCATGTGTGTAAATTAATTAAAATTGCACACACATGTTAGATTATTCAACTGCAAAAATATTTCTCTGTGTGCATTTTATTTTTTATATTGAAAGCTGTTCCCATTTGTGGGAGTCTAATTTTTTTTTCCTGTGGTAAAGGAAAAATATAGAACTCAAATTGTTACAAATCATAAAGGAATGGGTATTTTCCTGGTAGTTCTCAATGTGACAAAACTAAACCACCGAAAACTGTCTCTAAGGGACACTGGATTGATATAAAATGCTTTTTGTCAGTATTAGGATAAGTAATTTAGAACAAAAAAACCTGAAAATAATTTTTAGAGGAATGACATAAAAGAAGTGCAAGTTTATATTTCAAAATCCTCATTTTATCCTGCTGAAAAAAAGCAAAATATATTTGTTTCCCAAATTATTTCCAGAATTACACAGTATATAAATATTGACAGTTCTATTGCAACCTGAGGTCTTTCATGATACCTAAGTTAAAAATAGAGTAATAGCAGGAAGCTATGATGGAGACCATAGGAAAAAAGTTTTTTACCCTCCTATTGCTTCTTCTTTCACTTTAACTTAGAGATTCTAGAAAATAAAATTAATTCTGATTACTCACTGTATTTTTAGAGTGAGTGGGACTGTATCAGAAGCACTAAACTCCACAGCATGTTGCCTGGAAAACTGTAATATTTGCCTAGTCATATCACCTTGGATCTTCCTAGGGTTTCTCTGCCACTCACTTTCTCAGGTGTTCAATCAAACTTCATGAATATTCCTGAAGTTACAAGGAATTTCAGATCAGCTACTCTCATCTTGTGTTACTTCAGTTTAGCAGATCACTTCTTATGTGATTTGCAAGACTTTCAATATGCTAAATATTTCAGCCTAGTGGAAGGGCAGAGGAAAAAAAGAAAAGGGAAGAAGAATGAGATAGAAAGAGAGAGGGAGAAGGAGTGGGAGAGAAAGGGAGATGAAAGGAGAAAAGAGAGCGGCCCTGGCAAATAAGCCTTTTTGTGTAAATGGAAGGACTTTTCTACAATAGCTGGAGAATCCATTAATTGCAAATGAGAAAAGATATGACCAGATACTAAAACACAAAAATGTAATAACTATAACAACAACAATAAAAAATGTATTTTGAGCTGTTGATAGAGAAAATAAAGAGTCAGTGTTTAGACACCTTAGTATCACCTTGGAGCACAGGCCAGTCAGTGCAGTATTTTTTTTCTGATAAAATTGAATCTTTCAGCATTCTGCACATGCTGCTAAGTGGTTAAATAAAAAACAATAAAAAGCTAAAACCAAAGATGGATGCCACCCTCTTTCTTTAACTAAAGAAAAAAAATTTAAAAGCCTAGATTTAGAATTCAAGGACAAACATGATTGTCTATTTTTGAATGACAACACAGAAAAAAAAATTCTCTCCAGATTAGAGACTAGATTTTTGCCTTAGTTTTAAGGAATGCAAATTCACACTACACATCTCACTTTAATAACAGATTTACACCATGGGGATCAACAACATGTTATTCTAGCATTTGTCATGTCATGAAATACTTTACGCATAGAAATACACCACACAGGGCTAAAAGAAAGGGGAAAGAACAAAAAGCGTCATTATGGATTTTTAATTGAAAAATGTGAATTTTTATTTCTTTTCCATTTCTTACATGAAATATAATGATGAAAGGGGACATTCACATATATTCCAGATAACCAGCACGAATTATCAGCATAAATAAGCCTTCTTTTAAGTTAAAACTCTTTGTATATTCTTTCATATAATTTTCAATTTAAAATAACTAAAACTTAAAAAAAACTATAAAAGCAAAATTAAAAATAACATCAAGCAGAAATTCATGTAATGTCCCCTGTGGCAAAGAAACTCGATTTTAGTAAACTGTTGCTTCAGCACCAAAAAAATATGATGAAAACTTTCCAAAAGTTTGGCAATAACACCAGTTACTGTGGAAGTACAGGTTCATCGGTTCAGAAAAATAATTAATGAATTTAATGCAAGGTAATTTAATGATTAGTGCACTATCTGTGCACCATCTTTGGAAGTAAGCATCGTCATACAGCTAGTATAATAGTTTTGCCTGGGGTGAGGGGTAGTTTTCTTCCCAGAGGCTCATTGTGCTGTTTTGGATTTGCAATGAAAACAGCATTGATAAGACACTGATGTTTTACCTACTGCTGGTCAGTGCTTGCACAGAATGCAGGCCTTTGGTGTCCCTCTATCCCTAACAGTGAGGAGGCCGGGACAGCTGACCCAAGGGATGGCCCATACCATTTGATGTCACACTCAGCAATAAGAGCTGGGAGAAGGAGGGAGACAGGGACTTTCGGAGATACAGAGTTTGCATTGCCAAGTTACCATTATGAATAATGTTGCTAAACATCTGCCTGACAGCAGGAAAAGGAAAATGAGTGCCTTGCTTAGTTTTGCTTGCATGTGCAGCTTTTGATTTGCTTATTAAATTCTATCTCAGTCCATGAGTTTTCTCACTTTTTCCTTTTAGATTCTGTCCCCCATCCTGCTGCAAGGGGTGCGAGCACGTGGCCATGTGGGATTTAGGTACCTGATGGGGTTAACTGCAATAGTCAGGCAAACCTAAAGCCTTATAGATTTTAGGCATTTTCTCTGGAAATATGTTACAGAAAATGCCAACTAACTGCAAACTGAAATAAAAAGCCAACAATAAATGCAAGATACACTCTACTCTAATACAATATAAGTAATTAATGGAAATTTCTCAGACTATGAAAATATATGATGGAAAGAAAGGTCTGCTGATGTAGCTGTTTTCTAGCATAATAGCTTTCACAGAAATTAATTATTGACTTGGAAGAAAAAGAAGGGGGAAAAATAATATGTTTGGCAATATGGAAAACCCAGAAGTCCAAGTTAGAAAAGTGCAACATCTCAATCAGTTATGCTTATTCTTTTGAGCATTTCATCTGGAAAAATTTTGAAAAACTTCTATACATACATACACTTTAAGTTCTGACTGTATTCTAAATAAAATGTTGACTGGCTTGCAGCTACCTGACATCCTGAATATACAAAACAAAACAACTAACTGCACTCTTCACCCAAGCAAGATGCATTTTCATCCCTCTGTTCCCTGCAATGCCAAGAGATGAAGAAATTAAGCAACTACTATGTCATGATGTTACTTCAGTAGACAAACAGACGGAAATCTTACATCTATCACCCTTTCACAGGCTGACGTAGCAGGAAATGCATCTTAGTGTTTTGAAAGCTGGCATCTCCAGAGACTGCCACACACACACCTTCACCACAGAAGAAAATTGATGCAGTGCAGCCAGGAGGGGAGCCTCCATCAACTGAAATTCAAGTGGAGTAAAAGTCATGGACAAATAAGACATGGCAATTCTCAGTATTGTAAAATGTGTGGAGAAAAGAGGTTTGAAGTCAGGAATCACGGCCAGTCGGTGGAGAACACAAAAACCATGTACTGCAAATAAGGAGGTAGATTCACTCAGAGACAAGAAAGGTATTAAGTACGGAGAAAGAACTCTATATTTCTGCCCCTTTTTAGAGTTTTTCAGGTAAAGATATGCTAACTGCTATTCTATCATGTTGGGCTTTTAAATTCTACCCTTGGCCCAGGAGAACCTTCTAAAAGGATGAATTGATTTATTATTTGTGTATTTGTTTTTGCTTTCAGTTACAGAGATAAAGCTCTAAAATGCTTGTAACAAAATTCTAACTTAAGCTGTTTTGAGTATATTTTTTACCCCCCAATCAAAGATAAACAGTTACTCTCTTGTAACATATATTTTTCATGAAGAAGACAACAAAACTGATTCCAGTTAAATACACACTGAAATACTGCAGAGGACAAATCAGAGTAACAGTCACTGAGCCCAGTGTCCTGGTTTAAGCAGTAGGTAACACTTAGGGACATAGCAAAAGATGACCTTTCTACATGTAATGTATTTGTATTGCCCAACAGACTAAGGTCAGAGCAGTGAAAATCCTTCTGCTTCTTTATGGATAACACTATCACAAAAGGTTGGATTGCTAAATGCTTTTAATTAAACATTGTAAAGCAGAAAGAATGACCTACAATTTTATTGAACAAAATTAAAAAGTCCTGGGAGTCACCTTCAAATAAAAACTTGTCTGAGGGACAAGAGGGGAATTGTAGAAAAGGATAATAAGTCATATGCCACCTTTCTTTCAACCAAACAAAACAATTAAGTAGAATTATTAATATTAAATTGACTTGTTGAAGACAAATAACCTCATTTTTAAATCAAGTTGAGGAATATAATATTAAACAGCTTTAACATGTGGACAATCAGAATATTTAGGGTAGGAAAAGACCTCTGAGGATGGCCTAGTCCTACCTGACATCATCTAGTTCCCCAGCCACATCAGATTTAACACTCGATATTCAAAAAGAAGCTTATATGCAAAAAGCACCAGTAAATATTATAAATTATTATATTAAAATAAATAATTTTGGGACATAGAGAGGTGAAATGGAGAAAAAGCATACAATTTCATTTTCTATGAACTTGCTTTTAGACTGAAGACCTATTTTCACCAGTCTTGGAAAGTTAACAGAAAAATGAAAGTTTCTCAATACCAAAAAGAAACACCTTCCAGTAGTTATTTTAAAAGAAATCCAAAAAAACTCACACGAAAATACATTCTGATGCAACGGCTTTTAGAGGCACAACTTAGTGTTAGTTTTAAATGACCTGAGACCAATATATTTGCTTTGAAAGATTGCAGAGTTACAAGAAATACTGGTAAAAATTTACTGAAAAGTTAAATTCCAGTGGCTGCATAAAATGATGTAATTTTTTAACCCTCTACTAAATGATATTTTTAAGACCTTTTTTATAAAGTAATCTGCATAAACTTTTAAGTACTCAGAAATACCACTTAAGATATTATGAAAGATCACTTCTGATGCAATGTTCATTTATATTTGTCCCTATAAATTTTATGAATTAAGTATATAATTTTGAATATTTAAAAATTATGAATTACACAGTAACATTTGACTATTTGTTGGATTAAAAGTACATTTGTGTGTGTTTACATACACATGTACACAAACAAATTGCACACAGTCTCTTGATTAAGGGTAGAAATGGCCAATAGAGCAGCAGTAGTCTTTTTATTCAAACCCAAATGCAAAACTTATATCCTGATAAAGGCAGGAAATTCCTTGTTTCAGCAGTACAACAAACATGAACTTTTCTAATAATGAAGATGAACTATTGAAGATTGAAATGTTAAAAAATATTTCAATGGAAGAAATTAGTAATTAAAAGCTAATATCCCAATAACAACAACAAAACATGCAAAAAGAACAACAATTAAAAACAAATAAACAAACAAAAAAAACCAAGCCAAAACAACAAAAAAAAACCCCAAAACAAACCCAAAAACACACCACAAAACATGTTCTGGTGGTATGCATCAAAGTTTCAGAAGAATTTAGTTTCTAGGGAACAACACATGATCATTTGTAAACAGCCCTCTCATAACCCCCAAAAACTACTAACAACTAGTAATCAAACAAAACAGGTACTCCATCAAAAAGAAGAACAAAAACTCCAAATTCGCCTAGCTGCCATAAAGCAATAACAGAAAACCTAAGTAATTTTTCTGTACTGATGATTCTGTGAAAAGAACTTGAGTTGTGACTCAAAGTGCAGTTTGAAAAACTTAAGAAATGCCCAATTTCTTAAAGTGATTTTAGTAGTGTAGGACAGAGATGCAAATACAATTTCTATTTTCAGAAAGAGTTCCAAAGGACATCTGGAAAGTACAGAGATGTAAACCTGAGATGTAACAAGACTGTAGAAATTATAATTAAGCTTAAATTCAGCTGACACATGGATAAAAATTACATCCACAAACCATCACGGCTTTTTTAAAGCAAAGTCCTGCATTATAAATCCACTAATGCTTTCCAGCAAGATTAGCTGGCATAGAGATGAGAGAAATCCAGTTTAGGTATGCTATTTGCAGTTCTAAAAAGGCATTTGAGGAAGTCCAAATGGAAGGTTCTTACAGAGATTAGGAACTCTTTCATAAAATGACAGTTTTTTCTGCATGTTTGCTTAAAGTATAGTTAGCTTATGGTAAAGGTAAATGGTCACTTCTGCCAGAGGAGAGAAGTCACTAATGAACTTCTTCAGTATCTAATCTGTTTCCCAGAATCACAGAATGGGTAAGGCTGGAAGGGAGCACAGGGAGTCATTTGGTCCAATCACCCTGCTCAAACAGGGTCATCCCAAAGCACGCTGCCCAGAAGAGTGTCCAGATATTGAATATTTCTAGCTCTTGAATATCTCTAGTGAGGAAAGCTTCTACAAACTCTCTGGGCAATCTGTTCCAGTGCATGGTCACTGGACATTAGAGACGTTCTTCCTCCTGTTCAGGTGGAACTTCCTGTGTATCAGTTTCTGCCCATTGCCTCTTGTCCTGTTGCTTGGCACCACTAAGAAGAGCCTGGATCCATCCTCCTGACACCCTCTCTTCAAATACTTCTAGGTATTGATGAGATCCTCTCTCCAAGATCTTTTCTCAAGACTGAACAAGTCCAGCTCCCAGTCTTTCTTCATAAGAGAGATGCTCCAGGCCCTTAATCATCTTTTTTGCCTTCCACTGGACCTGCTCCAGGAGCTCCATGTCTCTTTTCCACTGAGGAGTCCAGAACTGAACACAGCACTCCAGATGTTCCTCACCAGGGATGAGTAAAGGGGCAAGATCATCTCTGCTGAGCTGGTGGCAATGCTTTTCCTAATGCACTCCAGAACAGCATTGGCCTCTGTGGGCACACAGGCACACTGCTGGGCTCATAGAAAATTTGTTTTCCACCAGGACCGCCAAGTTCTTCTCCACAGAGCTGCTTCCCAGCAGGTCAGCTCCCAGTCTGTACTGGTCCATGGGGTTATTTTTCCCCAAGTGCAAGACCCTGCCTTTGTTAAATTTCAAACTGTTCTCTGCCCATCTCTCCAACCTCTTAAGGTCCTTCTGAAGGCCTGGACAGCCCTCTAGGGTGTCAGCCACTCCTCCCAGCTTTGTGTCATCAGTGAACTTGCCAAGGAGGCATCTGCATCCAAGTCATTGATGAGTAAGTTAAACAGTACTGGGCCCAGTATGGAACCTTGGAGGACACCATTAGTGAAAAACCTTCAACTAGATTGTCACTGATTATGACCCTGTGGGATCTGCCACTCAACCAGTTATCAATCCATCTCACTGCCCACTCATCCAGTCAACAGTTCTATTAGAATTTTGTGAAAGACAGCATCAAAAGACTTGCTTAGACAATAACCACTGCTCATTGATCCACATAGATGTTTCACTGTAGAAAGCAATCTGTTTGGTCAAGCCTGATTTACATTTAGCAAATCTATGCTGAATACTTCTAATCTAATACTTCTTGTCATCCATATGGATACAGATGCTCTCCAGAATGAGGTGCTCCATCAGCTTTCCAGAGACTGTAGTGAGGCTGCCTGGCCAATACTTCTCTGTGTCCTCCTTCTTGCCCTTTTTGAAGACCAGGGTGAGATTTGCCTTTTTCCAGTCCCCAGGCACCTCTCCTGATTGCCATGACCTTGCAAAGATGACTGTGAGTGACCTTGCTACGATGTCCAGAAGCTCTCTCATGGACACATCTTGCCAGAGCCCATGGGCTTGTGGATGTCAAGTTTGCTTAGGTGTTATCTTCTTATCTTAATCCAATCCTCTTTCACCAAGGGAAAGTCTTTCCTTCCAAGACTCCTTTACCCTGGTCTGTGCCAGGGAACCCTGAGGGCTGATCATGTCAGTGAAGATGGATGCAAAGAAGGCATTTGATAACTCTGCCTTCTCTGTGTCCTCTGTTATGAAGGGTCCCCCTCCACTTACTAATGAGCCCACCCACATTATCCTTTTGTTTTTCTTCTGTTATTGATGTGTTTTAAGAAGCCCTTCTTGTTGTCCTGGACATCCTTGGCCAGATTTAATTGCAGATGGGCCTTGGCCTTCCTGGTCTAATTTCTACTTATTCTGACAATCTCTCTCTCTATATTCATTCCAAGATGCCACTTCCATCCTGCTTTTATCTCCTGTGTATTTCCTGTTTATGCTTGAGTAGTGACAGGACTTCTTTATTTATTCACACACATCTCTTGTCCGTCAGACTGATTTCTTCTGATTTCTTGTTAGGATGCATCATTCTTGTGCAGGGTTGGAAGTGATCCTTGGATATCCACCCACTCTCTTGGATCCCATTTCCCTGTGGTGTCTTTTTCAATGGGATTCTTCAAAGAACATCCCCAAAAAGACTGAAGTCATCTCTCCTCAAGTCAATGACTGTAATATTACTTACTGCCCTGCTTCCTCCTCACCCAATATTGAACTTCACAATTTCATGGTCACTGTAGCCAAGGCTGCTCCCAACTTTCATATCACCAAAAAGGCCTTCCCAGTTCATTAGTATGAGGTTGAACAGTACAGCATTCCTTGTGGGGTCCTCCAGTACCTGTGTCAGAAAGCTGCCATCAACACCTTCCAGAATCCTCCTGGACTGTTTCTGCTTTGCCATATCACTTCTCCAGCAGGTGTCAGGGTAGTTAAATTTATTATCTGACAATATATTAGAAGATGGAAAACAAGGCAAGCAGTGAAATGACAAAGCTTGCTGATGATAGCTTACTCAAAACACTAATGAGGACAATTACCTGAGAAGAAATAAAGAAAAGTCCTGCAAAATGGTATAAACAGAAAAATGGAAATTAAATACATTGTATTTTCTAGGAAAAAAATGAAAAGGCATCAGATGAAGCTAGTAGAACCACAATGAACAAAAGGAAATACTTCTTCACTGAAATGTCTTCATCATAAAATATTTAGAATACTGAAATTATACGTGGGCTTGATAGGAGAAACAATGAAATCAAGAGTGAAAATTCTATCAAGTGTTACTTACTCTAAATACACTGGATTTAGGAAGCATTTATGCCACAAACTGTTAGGAAGCAAGAAAACATTTTGCAGAAGTATTACTATATAATTACTTGCTCTCTTTTCCTTATGTTGTACCCAGTTAAATGAATCTTTATTATGCCTCTCTACATCTGTTCTCATATTCTTATAATCTAGCGATTACAAACAGGAAGTTTTATGTTGAATTGATTGTTTGAAAATTAGATAAAAATATTATTAACATATTTGTTAATACGTTGGTGCTGACTGAGTAGGGTCAGAAAAGTCAGCAGTGAATTGTGGCCAACAAAGCAGGAAGAACACAAGAGTAAAATACAAAACCTATTACTATCTTGGCATTAAGTTAACAAGGGAAAGTGCCACAAGTTTTTGAAATGGATGCACTTTTGCCCAATATCTTCAAGAGATATCTGAAATAGAAATGATCTTGAATTATAAAAGTTGCAATAACTTTCACCAGATATGGAATCAGTAGAGAGAAATTTGTCTTGTATTAGTAAACTGTTGGTTAGCAGTGTTGCACAAAAAGAAGTGTTTATTTTTTTAAAAAATACAAAGCCGTATTTGCATTTAAGAATTTGAACTGATCATGAGACTTACATGGATTGAAATAATTTGCATGGATTTTCACCATTACTGTAAATCTCTGCATGTCATTCTTTCTTCAAAACAAAGTTAGGATATACAAGAAATGGAATTGGGTGTAGAATCCAATTAAATAAGTAATTTATATGATCCTGTCTAGTTAATGTACCACAAAACACACAAAGAGAACAAGCACATGATAAGAAGCACAGAGAAGAGTGGATAGAAAGGCAATGGAAATCATCAGAACAGTAAAAATACCACAAGACAATATACACTGAAATTTATAAAACTGAATAGTTCCAAAAGTAGAAATGTGTCATAGATTTGATTCTTGATTTTGGTGTGCAGAAAGCAGGAAATCTTCACTTCCCCCATCCTCACAAAAGGGGGATTACATAGTGTTTAACTAAAGAAACACATCAACTGTCTTATGAAATCCAAAACTACACAATGAAACTGTCCACAGTCTCACTGAGGTTTTTTGGTTTTGCTTTTTTTTTTTTTTTTAATTAGACAATAATAAGAACAGCAAGAATTAAAGCTATATTTTTCCTGGTAAAATTAACATGAAGGCATATGTTTCCTAGATAAGCTACTTTCACAGTTTGTCAAAGTGAGACCTTCCTGAAGTCTGTTATGGTAAATGTATCTTATTTCATACATCTGAAATTCATGTTTCTAGACAAAGGGTCTAACAATGGATTCAGATAATTCAGTATTCTGTGACCAATCACTGTTGGGCAGTTATTAATGGAAAAATATCTCTGTGCCATCTGCGGCAAAGACCTCAGATGTGTCTGAAACTCAGGGCATACTGCTAGGAAAATAGGATGAAATGTGGATCACAAACTCCAGACCGTACCCCAGGCTGCACTAGCGCCCCAAGAGCTCAGAAACACAAGCCATAGTGCTTGAAGCATGATGAACATCAAGGGAAATATAGGTTAGACATTAGGAAAAAGTTTTTCACTGAAAGAGTGATAAAGTACTGGAATGGTCTGCCTGGGGAGGTGGTGGAGTCACCATCCCTGGATGTGTTTAAAAAAAGTTTGGATGTGACACTCAGTGCCATGGTTTAGTTGAGGTGTCAGGGGAACAGGTTGGACTCGATGATCTCGAAGGTCTCTTCCAACCTTGTGATTCTGTGAAAAGAAATCTTCTGAAATACTGGGTGTCATAGTGTAAATCCCATATCCTAAAATCAGATCATCAATGTGGAAAATTGAACAAGCAAGTCTACTTTGCTTCAAATTCACTTTTTACCTACACTGCTATCTAGTTTGGCATCTTAAATAATCCTCTACTTAAACCTCTCATTGCACTTTAGTCGCTGTAACCTTCTTCAACTTTATTTTCTTACACAATTAGATTGGAGTATGTCTGATGTATTAATAAACATTTTGTCCTAATAGGAGGCTGAACTATCAGGAGAACCTGCTGACTTAAGAGTTTTCAAGGAACAGAGAAAAATAAAACAGATACAACAAAAGAGAAAAACTGATAAATACGGATGTATTTAAAAATAACTTTTCTATTTCTATCACTAAAAATGATGCGGCATATTCAGTTCTATTCCAGTCAGAAAGGGGGCGTCCTTCTAAATAGCACTCTAAGAAAGTAATCCATTTTGGGGACAATGGGGAAAGGGCACTGGGTGATGACATCCCTTAATAATTTGTTCCTCATATTCCATGTAGGAATTTGAATGATCTTCAAAATGCCTGCCAGAATCAGACTCAAATGTCACTTAGATTTAAGAATGTCTTTATGAATTTTGATGGGATGAGGCATGGCTATCTTCACTACCTCTAGTGAGTTGAGTCTGAAAAGCACAGAAGCAGATATTTAGTCATCAAAACCTTTTAGTAGTAAATTATTTTAGTCTTAGTAAATACTGTTAGCAAGTACAATATCAAGTAATTAACTCCAACATAAGCAGATCAGTAAAGTGAAAAAATAAAGTACTCATATTATCTATGTGCATTTCATTGTGTTTTAGTGCTTTTACTTTGAAAAAAAGCTTTACAAGTTCCTAAGAAATGCCCATTAGCAGCTATTCCTGATGCTATTCAATTGCATCTTATGAATTACCTCAAACAAATGTAATTTGTGCCTTTTAAGACTGCTCCATGATGAAAACTAAAACAAAGGCAGTGGGAATGATCAGAAGATTCAGTTCAAAAGTCAAACTGCAGGATCTAATGTGAAATGCTAATATAATTGTACCTTTCACATAAGCAGAAATTTACAAGATTTAAACACATAATAAATACATGTATAAATAAATATAGTATCACCCTTAGCTAGCTGTCTAAGTGGATAGTGGAATTTGTGAGTTGGAAGAGGTCAAGTAATACATTTGATCTAGTCAAAAGATGAACAAGCAAGTTAAGCATACATTCTAAAGAATTTATGAAATAACTTAAACTGAAATTTCCTTTGATCCTGACTTCTAGAAATCATAATTCTCTCAAATATTTCTAAAAATCCTCTGAAAAAGGAAAAGTCTTCACATGTTTCTGATTCTAGTAAATAATTCAGTGTTGTGTCATAGTCCTGAATGCACTATTCTAATGCAAATACTCAGCTTACCTCATTGGACTTGCTCTCAACTTCCAATTCATAAATTTCAAAACTTAAATTGCAGAACAGTTGCTAATCCAAAATGCCACCCATTTATGCATCTGTTTTCAGCACCTACCATCATAACTAGAAAGTACTTAACACAGTTTTAAAAGCAACACAAATAGCAACCCCTTAAGACATGACTTGCCATTGATATCCTTTCCATTTTATTTTATGACCATTGCCCAATTTCTGATATGTCTAATGAACCTGTTCTCTCAGGGATCAAAATGAAGGCAACTTAGACAAAAAAATTATTCCATACTCTGGATTGGTGGCTAGGTGGTGGTGGGGAACTGCCAAAATAAACTCAAAACAAAACAAAAGGAGAAAAAACAAAGGCAATCCCTCATCCACAACCACCACCACAGAACAACTATCCATTGAGTGCTTGCTGCATTCAATTGCTATTTAGTGAACTAATGTAAATTACCATTGTGGGGCAAGAGAGAAATAGATTCAATATCTAGGCATAAATCACAAAGTCGATTATACAGAGATGCTGTCGTGAATGTTCACCCTTTCTGTACCCTTCTACCTATTCATATTCAATTAATTTTATTCTTGCAGAACTATAGCTTCTAAGAATAAATGTAACTCATGAATAAAAGAAGATATAGCATATGAGAACAGACAATAATCCTCTGCCTTCTGCAAACTAAAACAGTTGCAAGAGAAACTAATTTTATCAGGAAAGAATAATGTAAATAAAAGAATCAACAACTTGAGCTCTGCATGTTAGATTTCCGATCTAAAACTCATCGTTTTCCACTCAAACATGGTTCTAATTTTGCTGAATTAGCAAATTATTAAACTTGCTTATACTAATCATTCTCTTGCCCCTTTCAACTGCCTGAATGTGGAAATCCTAGGACTTCATGACTACCATGCAGCAAATTATTAAGATATTAAGATCTTCCTGTCTTAGTCCACTAGATATCAATATCGAGAGTGCACAAGTGCACTTGTACCACACCATTATGGAGCTTTACTTTACACTACAGGAAAGTTATGGACAAAAAAAACCCCAGCAAGTCACATAGTGCAGGTTTATTCGCAATATGCTCATTCACTCCTGCCCATTCTCAGTGACATCAGCTCCCTTTCTAATACACACAGTTACTGGTTTCTCTTTTGCCTCTCCTCTCTCATTTTCTGATGAATAATCACACTTTCTATTATCTGGTTTTGGTGCTAGACAGAAACCATGCAATTAATAAAGTTCTTGTAAGAAAGACATGCATCTATGTTAAAAGTAATACAAGAAAATGACTAATTGTGTAATAATACAGAAATGCATGTGTATGTAGGTATATGTTGTACATTAGCTTTTTTGGATTTTGCTGTTCATGCACTATAAAAACCGTATGTCCTTCCAGAAGTATCAAATAGTGAAGATTGTTTATATAGTGCATTATGTACTTTAAGACCATAAAGAACAGCATTATTAGGTTTGTCTTTGTCTTGGTTCAAAACTTAGCAGTAATTCAAGTTGTTCACTTGAAGTATTTTTTATGTTATGATAGGCATTAATTTTCAAAAGAATGTAGGAAGTATTCTTTTTTTTTAACTCATTCATCTTTAAATAATCACAGAATTATTTCATTTTAATAGTTGTCAATATTAAATAACAGAAAACAGGAGTAAAGTTATATTCCAAAACTCAATTGCTGTAACAGCACCAAACAAAATGCGTGCAGTTTCAAGTAACATAAGACTTTTAAGAGAACTTTTTTTCCTTTTTTTTTCTTTTACAATTCAGCTTGTATTTTCCCCTTTTTAAAACTGACAGAACTGGAAATAGAATGCATCTACTAATATGAAAGAAAAACATTCCATAATATTGGCCTAATTTTTGGTACACAATTACATTTGCTTCCAATGATGCGTCATTACCTTTGTAGTTAACCTTGAAACCAATAGAGCCCACACTTTCATCCGTTTGAAGGTGCAACCACATCTGATTGCTCATGCTCACAATTAAGTCTGGTACAAAGCTCCCGGTTAACCTATAGATAGAAGAAAATTTCTGTAAAGTCATTAAGCATTAAGTAAGGATTTTTTTTTTCTTTTTGTAAGAAATCTAAATAACTATCAAGCATTTTTTTAATGTTTGCTTTTAAATTCATTGCATTCAGCTCACACTAAATTGGTTATTTACTGGGTGGCCAGCCAAGACAGCTCTCACATTTCCAATGACTAGAAATTTGATAGAAGTCTATAAACACATGCAACTACTGCTTATGTTGTATTGAAATATTTCATCTCACTTTCAGTTGCTGCTCCAGAAAGACATACAACTTCCCTAATCCTTAACCTTATCTGACAATCCAGTGCCCATTATTCAGGTACATGAAGGCATATCAGTGGTATTAGAAGCCCATAATGAGTCATTACAGCGATTCTTTGATTTTTTTAGTATGCAACTATCCACTTTAAAATACACACCTTGCATATTTAAAAGAAAGTAGTTATTTTTAAGTAGCAACGTTGTGATGAAGGCCCTTGTGTTCCCTGCATTCTCTCTTCTTCCCTCATCACCTCTTCTACAACAAAGGAAGAACAGCCTGACAAGAATCAGCTGTTGTCTATTCCTTCATCAAGAAAACTAACAAATGTCACAACTATAAAGCCTTCTACTGTTACAGGGTGCGAATTAATAGAAAGAAGTAAACTTGATTTTCTTTTTTTCTTTTTTTTGAAAATTTTAATATTGCTTGCAAAAATTTGCAAATCAGCATAATTCTAAATGTTGATTCTATTTGCTGAATGAACAGTGTGATAGCAATAATGAAATGTTGTGAAAGCTGCAGTTTTATGTTATATTGCATTTTCTTCCCAAAATTTTGTCTCAAATATGGTTATAGTTTATTATCTGAAATGAAATGCTGAAACGTTTCCAGATATTTTTCATTCTTGTGAAGTGGATCACAAGCACAATACTGTGTAGAAGTGAAAACTGTTCATTTTTTGAAGTTTTAACCATTCTTTAAAGCTACATGAAACTTAAAATTGACTATTCTAAATGTATTTTACAGTTAATTTTAGTTCTTCCCTCTGGTCTTTTTTAGCTTCCTTCTGTATTAAATAGTCTGCTGTGGGAAAAAACCCCCATGTCTGTTTCCCACATCTGTGTTCACAGATGGAGCTACTAGAAAGATTCTTGCCAGAACTGAACAAGTAAATGCCTGGCCAAAATAACATATTAACTGCTCATTCCTGCACTAAGGGAAAATGTCTTCAGTGAGTTCAGTCTTTGCCAAATTAGTAGATTAACAGGATGTTTCTGAGAAACGACACTGATGTAATGGCTAACAGAGTTTTGTAATTGTCACTGGTGACTGCCAGTATGTAGTTTGAATATTAAGGGCATCAAGAATATAAATTTCTCTCTTGTGTCACCCAGAATAATTTCTACGATAAACATCCATCAAAATGTTCAGCTTTTCCATTTTCTGAAATTAATTATAAATACTTTTTTTTTAATCCATAGTTTTTACAAGAAATACTTTCCAATTAAATAGTGCAGGATGAAAAAAAAATTGAAAATACATTTTTTGTAAAAAAAAAGAATAAATCAAGAGAGCAGCAAAAAATCACTTGTTGTTCTATTTTTTAAGTCCTTGAGGATCCCCATAAAGCATTTAGAAATGGGTCACAGAGCAATAAGATCAATAAAAAAATTATTATATGAAGGAAACTATTTAAGAAAATAACGAAAGTCTGCAGTGGAGAATCATTCTTTCTGTCGTTCTGGGGATTTATGTAGGTTCCTCTACCGTGGATTCAGTACCTCAATTCCTCTCCTGGAAGTACACGTTCCCTTTTAAGAGCTGCATAGTGAACACTGACAGCAGTAGAAATGGAAGTCTGTGATTATGATGTCTCCCTTTTTATTAAATAGCTTAACAGTTACAACACTCAGCAAGGTGTTTTCCACTTCTTCCTCTATGACTCCAGAACTACTCCTCCCACATCCTAGTGACATGTATTCTCCCCCTGAGAGCGTACACTGGAGACTGGGTTTAAGGGCATTCAGAAGATTGTAACACTCTCCATTTGCTGACAACAACCTGTAATATGAGATTGGATGCATGCACACCCAACACAGCAAGCATAGTAAAAGATTGAATTTCACAATTTGAATGCTGGATTTTCAAAAGGCATGTTAGAGGAAAAAGTGCCTAGATGGATATTGCATCAAAAGTCACCTGCAGCAAAGGTCAGCTGTCAGACCAAGCTGCTAAAAGCAAACTTCCAAACACCCTGAAAAAGTGCTGCGATTGATGTATGGAATCACCATTTATTTTCCTTCTTCTCCTCTATCCCTATTAAGTAAAAACACTTAATACTGCTTCACCTTGCACTTTAGTTTCATAGGAAAGCAGTAAGAATGCCTTCATATCAGTCATCTTTTCAAACAGACTAAAAATATTATAGCAATCAGGTATAAGTTCACTTGGGTGCCAGGCTCACTGGGCTGGAGCAGACTGTCACGTTGGTTGCTGGGGGCATGGACATACAGTCTCAATTGCAGGCACCCAGGGAAAATTAATGACAGCTACTGAAAAGGCTTTGGAGTTTAGCTTCTTCTGTGATTAACATCAGCAGAATAGGAATAATCAGAACTCCAATTGTCAATTTGAGTCTAATTCTATTGAAATGCCACTTAAATTCTGTTTTTGCTTCTGAACCTTCCTATCAAACAGTGTCCTGTAAAACTAGCAGATTAAACACTTGGATAAGTTTCCTGATTAACCCTGATAAATTGGAAGATAAATGTTTTCACATTATTAACACGTAAACGAGACATATTAAACCAATGTTCTTTAGCAATTTTCCAGGGGAAAGGTAATTATTTTAAAATTTAAAACCCAAAAATTAAATGATACAACAGCTGATTTATTTGCCACGCATCATATCTCAGACAGTCTTCATGGCTCACAGGAGAAAAGATTTACATGCTTTTTACAGTACTCAATTATCTTCTGTGTAATTTCTTATGCATTTTAATCCTAATAACTTCACCACTGATACTTCTGATCACAGAATAATGATTTTACAGGTAAGCAAAAAAAATACTTGTGGCTTATTGTACAATTGTCACTTAATATTAAACCCCCATAAGTTAATGGGGTATTTTTTTCCTTTTCTAGGATCTTCATAATTATTCTTTAAAATTATTTACCAAGTTATTCACAGAACAGATTCTCTTATTGTATGTTAACACTGCACAATTCTAATTAACTTTTTAATTAAAAAAATACTCAGGATTCTTTATATTTGTGACAATTTTAGTAGTGTAAATCCATAATTTCTCCCCAACCTAAGGTACATCATCAGAAATACTTTTATGAAATGCTAACATCTTCAATGAAATACAATCTGGGCAGACTGATCTACCATGTTACCCAAAATTTAAAATATTATTGCACTTTGCCTTAATGCATAACTGTAATTTAGTAACAATACTTTAGTTAAACTTTAAAAAGAACTTACAAATTGGCACTTAATAAAGGTTCTTTCCACATGAGAGAATATTCCTTATAGTTTAGGAATTTAAGAATAGCTGAAACTGAATTCTAGCATTATCAGCAATATTTTTTTACTGATTAGTACTGCTTAAAAAGTAGAAATTACAGCACTTCCATACATCTCAAATTTATTAGTGACAGAAATTAACTCATTTGCAATCCATTAAGAGACTGCATTATCCTAAAGCAACTGCACCATAAATACCTGGCCAAATGCTGGTCTTTCAATGAATAATAATCCTAGAATCAGATATTTAGGTTGGAAAAGACCTTTAAGATCATCAAGTACTACAGTTAAACCAACGCTGCTGAGTCCACCACTAAACCATGTCCTTAAACATCACATCTACACATCTGAACACCTCCAGGGATGCTGACTCCAGCACCACCCTGGGCAATCTCTTCCAGTACTAGACATTGGAACAATGTCCAATCCTTCTGACATTAGTTAGGAAAAAAAAAGCCAAAGAGAATGTTTCCCCTGATAATCGAAGAGGGAGAACTGGTGACAACAGATATGGAGAGGGCTGAGGGACTTCAAAGAGCTCTTTGCCTCAGTCTTCACTGGCTGTCAGGTTTCCCATTTTTCTCAAGTCCTCGATCCTCTACATGGGATTTGGGGGAGAGAGGTCACTCGCACTGTAAGCACAGATTCAAGACCACCTGATGAAACTGAAAAGTCACAAGTCTATGGGGCCTGATGACATGCATCCCAGGGTCATAAGGCAACTAGCTGATGTTGTTGCCAGGTCACTGTCCATCACTCGAAAAGTCATGGCAGGCTCATGGCTACAGGAAGGAGGAAAACTTCGCTCCTGGGAGAAAGGCGGATCCAGGGAACTACAGACTTGTGAGCTTCAGCTCTGTGTCTACCCTCCAGCAGACCGACACTCCTGTCCAGCTTGGTGTCATCTGCAAACTGACTGAGGGAGCACTCAAACCCCTTGTCCAAACCATTGATAAAGGTATTAAATGAAATAGAACAAAACAGAAAGGATAGAATGATTACAAAACTATTTAAAAATAGAAGGTCAAATAATCTATCCTCTGGAGGATAAATCTAGAGGAGAATTCATTAGAAAAATCTGTAAATCTTAGAAAAAATGTATAACATACATTTGAAGTTTTGCAATTACTAATATCAATGAGGTAAAATTGGACAGAAAAAGAGGCAAATCTTGGGTTTAGTGTACTCAAACAAAACTAATTCTTGATATCATTCTTACGGTGAATAATGGCAAACTACAATGTCTAAAGTTGTTTAATACATTTCCAATAAATACACTCCAGGGAATATAATTCTAAAGAACCTAATTTTGTTATTCTTTTGTTTTATGGTTAAATATATTTTGTACTTAACTTGTATCACGTTCTTATCTGTGTTTCAATTATTAACTCATTTGAAGCAATTATAACATCAGGTATTTGCTGAAAGGTCAGTTTATTTAAAATTAACAGCTAAATATTATTTGGCCTTTAAAAAAATATTTTCTAAATAGCAGATAATCTCTTACAGGCAAATTATGGTTTTTAAGCACTAGATCACTATTTTTTTAAAATACAATTGACTCAGATTTGAAAAAGTAAATGCAATGTACTTTAAAAGACATTAATTTCTTCTACATGACTGATTTATTCAGATTGAACTAGAGTTACATTAAATGATTCATTATAAGGCCTAATTTCAGTGTTCGGCATATTTTCAAGTCACTGTGGAACAAACAGAATCACGGACTTATAACACTGTCTTGAAAATTTTAAAAAACTAAGATTCTGGATTTGCCTTCTTCAGACAATTGTTATTATTATTGTCACAAACTAAGTATTTGAGAAATATGGATTTTGAAGTTAATCAATGATTGCTAAGAATATCATATATCTATATATCTGGGCTCACACATCCTAGAAAATTGTCTGTGAATGATAAAAATCTATTCAATAGTCAATGCTGGTTTGCAAAATGTGTTTTAGGTACCACACTATTCAGCCTTTCCCTGTAGCAATTTTCTTCACTATGTTAACTTGCTCTTCTGAGTTATCTATAATAGTCAATAAGCAAATTAAGGTCACGTCGCTATAGTACACATTTTGTCATGCTAACCTTGCTAGGGGACTGTAAAATTTGTGCACAAATTGTCCATGTATCCATTTGCAATTATGTTTTTTTACATGTTTAATCTGAGAACACAGAAAAGGGAGCACAATAGTTCCTAAAATTTACATGTCTACATATAAATGTCCATACTATGCCTTTCAAACTTCTGATTTGAGCTCATCTTTTTCTTTTGTGATGTCTAGGTAATCTCTTTCTGACTTCAGAATAGTAAACATATAGCAATATATTTAAACTGTCACCTTTAGTAATTTTAGAGGCTCAGTTAGTTTTTGTTGATGTTTATCTGATTTGAATAATTATTTATGAAAAATACATCAATGATCAAAACACATTAATGACATTCTTCAATGTACACAAACTGTAAATGCAAAAAGACTTACACTTGAAGTACAGTTTTAGGATCACCCACTTCTCCTCCATCACCAATTGTCAGTGTGTCATAGCCAATCTCCAGGTCAAATTCTTCAAAATTTATCTGAATGACCTACAAAATAAATTAAGTAAATATATTTTAGAAATAAATAAATGTACTTGAGAGAAGAGTTTGTAAATTAAGCTTTTCAGCAGTGTAAATTAAAGTGATCTTCCAATTAATAATTGCATGTAAGTTTGGAATATTTCACAAAAAATTAGTGTAATTAACCCCAAGGTTTTGGTTCGTGAAATGTGAACTATAATAACCTTTAGGTATCATCACTCTGCTGACCTCCTCAAAGTACCATGATTTCACTTATTTATGTAGCTGTTACATGTTTATTGCAGTTGTGGGTAATCACATTACATTTTGATTAGTATATACTCAAAGGGCGAGATAACTAATTGCATTATGTGCAGTACCACTGTCTTCAAATATCAACTAAATAATTGTACATAATTGAGTCAATGCAGTGAAGGTGAAGAATATAATTTACTCCAGACATCTATAATCTGGCTCAAGTAGGATAAAGAAGCATGAAAGGTAAAAGTAATTCTCTAAAGTCACGAAGTTGAATAAAGTACAACTATCAGAATCATGGCCATTTTTAATATCCTGTAAATTAAATCACTCTCTGCATATTTCTGCTGAAGGATAAAAATTTCAGCATCATTTTAAGAAAATAATGAGAAGAAGAGAAGAGAAGAGAAGAGAAGAGAAGAGAAGAGAAGAGAAGAGAAGAGAAGAGAAGAGAAGAGAAGAGAAAAAAGAAAAGAAAAAGAAAAGAGAAAAGAAAAGAAAAGAAAAGAAANAAAAGAAAAGAAAAGAAAAGAAAAGAAAAGAAAAGAAAAGAAAAGAAAAGAAAAGAAAAGAAAAGAAAAGAAAAGAAAAGAAAAGAAAAAAGAAAAGAAAAAAGAAAAGGACAAGGCACATTGTTTCCACCCATGTATTAATCATAGTAACTCTGTCTTTAGTTCCTCAAAATTTCATATGGATAAAAATGACAGAATACTTATATGTAGGAATTTTAATACTGTAATAAATCATCTTTTATTACAGTTATAATTGAGAACTGAGAGCATTTGTGTTTAAAGATGTGGCTGCCATTCTGATGGATTATTATCATGCCCTTGAAAGCTCCTATTCCTTTGTTACACTGGGGTTCTGGTAATTGCAGAAGGACATGTTTCTATGAGCAAAAGCCTGCAAAGGCAAATTGGAATACTGACTCATGTTCCAAGGATTGCAATTGGTTCCAAATGGAGGAGAAACACTTTCCTTTACAGGTGAAAGTGGTGATATAAGTACAGCGAAAAACGGCCACTTTGGCATGTTCACATATAGAAATGTATGTGTGCATGTATGTGTGTGTACATGTATGTGTGTGTGCATGTATGTGTGTGCATGTATGTGTGTGTGCATGTATGTGTGTGCATGTATCTGTGTACATGTAT
>VWZV01003852.1:0-20651 GCA_013397155.1 Irena cyanogastra | reverse complement strand
GACGGTGAAAAGAACTGTGCAAAAAGCACNAAAAGCACGGCAATTTTATGGCTCTATGCAGGTTGTGAAAGAAGGAGGACTTCCAACTGTGTGTGGTGCAAAGAGAAGTTTCAGAAGGAAGCTCCAGGCAAGCTTGCTATCTCGGCGCAGTTCTTGAAGCCAGATGTAGACAAGACGCTTTCCCTTTCGATCCAGACCACGAGCAAGGCAGAATGTTATGGCACCTAGTGTTTGGAAGGAAAGTGCACCGCCCAGGCATCTTTTGGCCCAAGAAATTCTTAGGAGCGTTTTGCTGTCTGCACAGTGCTCTGTGCATGGAGTAGAGGATGATTCACCTCCGGGAGCATGAAAGCCTGTCAGGAGGCAAAAGGCGAAGACTGAAAGCATAGAAGCATAGGCTGCAATGTGTGTGCAGCGTAATGGCCGCATGACCATCTTTGCTGCCACAGAGCTGCTAGCAGAATTCTTGGTTGCACTCCTAAGGAGGCAGTTCAAAGGGAGCTGCTTGTGCTGCTACTTGCCAGCCCAGGTTCTTGATGTCAGTTTGCAGGAAGCCCTTGGCACTGCCCGGGCAGCACAGGTTTGCTGGTGGCAGGTTGGGTCTGGGAGGCATCTTGATTTGTTTGTAATTTTAGGAGGAAGCATCCGGCTGGTGGCCACAGGCCAATGGAATGGAATGCCAGCCGTTTTCCTTGTGAAATTTTTGTCACCACCCCAGGTTCCTGATATCAGCTTGCAGGAGGCACTTGGCACTTCCAGGGTAGCCCAAGTTTTATGTGGTGGCAGCTTGGGTCTGGGAGGCATCTTGATTTGTTTGTAATTTTAGGAGGAAGCATCCGGCTGGTGGCCACAGGCCCCTGGATGGGAACGCCATCTATTTCGCCTGTGAAATTAAACACAGCACTCCAGGTTCCTGATGTCAGCTTGCAGGAGGCACTTGGCTCTGCCAGGGCAGCCCAAGTTTATGCTGGTTGCAGGTTGGGTCTGGGAGGCATCTTGATTTGTTTGTAATTTTAGGAGGAAGCATCCGGCTGGTGGCCACAGGCCCTCAGACAGGAAGGCCAGCCATTTTCCCTGTGAAATTTTACTCACTACCCCAGGTTCCTTATGTTAGTTTGCAGGAGTCGCTTGGCACTGGCAGAGCAGCCTAATTTGAAGGTGGTTGCAGGTTGGGTCTGGGAGGCATCTTGATTTGTTTGGAATTATAGGAATCAGCAGCTGGCTGGTGGCCACAGGCCCCTGGACAGGAATGCCAGCCGTTTTTCCTGTTATATTAAACTCGTCATCCCAGGTTCTTGGTGTCAGTTTGCAGGAGGCACTTGGCTCTGCCAGGGCAGCCCGAGTTTATTCTGGTGGCAGGTTGGGTCTGGGAGGCATCTTGATTTATTTGTAATTTTAGGAGGTGGCAGCCAGCAGGTGGCCACAGGCCCCTGGATGGGACGGCCGTCTTTTTTCTCTGTGAAATTAAACTCGTCACCCCAGTTTCCTGATGTCAGTTTGCAGGAGGCACTTGGCTCTGCCAGGGCAGCCCGAGTTTATTCTGGTGGCAGGTTGGGTCTGGGAGGCATCTTGATTTGTTTACAATTTTAGGAGGCTGCAGATGGCTGGTGGCCACAGAGCCCTGGATGGGAATGCCAGCCGTTTTCCCTGTGAAATCAAACACAGCACCCCAATTTCCTGATGTCAGTTTGCAGGAGGCGCATGGCACTGGCAGCCCAAGTTTATGCTGGTGGCAGGTTGAGTGTGAGAGGCATCTTAATTTGTTTGGAATTTTATGAGGAAGCAGCCGGCTGGTGGCCATAGACCTCTGGACAGGAGCGCCGTCACTTTTCCCTGTGAAATTAAACTTGCCACTCCATATTTAATTTTCTCTAAATTAAAAGAAAATAAAAAAGAAAAGAAAAACCTCTTGCATTTTTCCATGCACGAGAATTTTGAGAATCACAGTCTATTCAATTTTAGTGAATGTGAAACTAATCTAGTTGAGAACTGGAAGGATTATGAGTATGCAGAAATCTAGATGCACATTGCTAAAGTTTAAAAAATCCATATCTTTTTGTTTACCAAGACATTTTAGGGTATGATTAATCTCTTGAGGACTTTAGCAAGATGGGAGTGTGACTATTGTCGTATTTGAATTAGGGATATTAGCCACCTCCCAAAGTGGAATCTTTCCTGCTTCTTAGGATTCCTACTAAGAGCAATGACTTTTCTTTTTAAATCCTTTTCATACTAATTATTCATTTGGTTATTTTGCAAATAATAACTAAGCATAAGATGAAAATATCATGGTCATGGTTAAGTTTTTAGTCTATCCATGTAAAGAGGTAAGAAAGCAATACGTAGGTTCAAATAAACAGTCAAGAAGGTGAGAATGGTCAGATTCCTATGTAGGCCACTTCCAACTTTCGTAATGGCCTGTAGCTTCTTGGAAAATCAGACAAAATGCCTCAGATCCACCTATTCCTGATTTCTGATAAACAGTATCTCAATTCGGATTTATTCCCTTAAAATTACCTTGATCAACAATATTTTGAAAACCATGAAGTGTTTTGCTGTATATATGTAGATAGGTAAGTATGAAGTTGCTTCTTCATTTAGTTTTGGCAGTTTCATCTACTGTCTAAACTGTTGTTTTCTAACCACGAGAATGTTCTTTCATGTGTTGATGTAGTCTGCTGAGATGTAAGAATATGGGCATAATTTCAAGATCCAGTATTCTGTAGTGCTTAATTGTCCTACTTTCAATTTTTGAGATGCCAATGTTTCATTTTAGAGTTTTACATCTATATTTATGATTTATATTATTAAACCTTTATTTTTTTCTTTGAACTTTTTCCTAACTCTCTGTAACTACCCATTAACCCAAAAGAATCCTGGCCCATATGCTGAGGAGTCTTCCTTTGCACAGACAGGCTGTGGGATGGATACAGCTTCTGAGGAATCTGTTTCTTCTCCACAAGTGAGTGAAATCTAGGCACAGTAACCATTCTTCCTTTGTCACCACCAGCCATCAAACTTCAACTGCATCACCTCAGGAGGCCTACTCACAACCCAGGAGGCTATTTCCCTGTCTTACACAAGAAATTGGAGGAACATCCAGTGAGAGGTAAGGTGTTTGACAAGAGGGGAAGAATGAAGACAATTCACCATATTTCCCAGAGCTGGAATAGGAAATAGCAGAGGAGATAAAGAGGCTTCCTCTGGAATGGCAGACAGAGAACATTGTGGAATCATTGCACAGGCCACACTGCATTGATGGCAGCTGCAATTCTAACTAAAACCAAATGTATGATTTAACTACACAATATAATGGACATTTTGTTAGAAATTACTTCAATAGCCTTATTATTGCAGCAAATGCTCACTTAGTACTACAATATTAGTCTGTTACCTTGGAAGAATTACATACACAAAGTAAATGTATGTGACTTACGTCCTGTCAAATAAAGTCAATGCTTTCCTAGATTGTTGGTTTCCTTCTGGTGTTCTCAATGTGACTTTTTGCCTACCACATTTAAAATAACTCCTGTTTCAGACAGCATGGGAAAACTTTTTCTTGCCTAACAGTACTGAGAATAAATGCCCTCATGTCACAGTGTGATAGGTATTTCAGGAGGGTGCAGGTAGGAAGCTGGATTACAAAGGGTCCTCTCACTTCACTCACTAGAAAAAGAACAAAAAACAACATTAAAATTGTTCTTTGCTCAAATTCTGTTTAATGTTAAATAACACTGATTGTGTTATTATGTGGCATTAATTTAGTAGGATTTGATCCCATGCATTCTTTCAGTACACAGTGTACACAGTTCAGTACACAGGTCCATGGGCCTGAGTTTCACAGCTGAACATGTCCCTTGTGAAAAAGTTCCTCTCACCCTCAGATTTTGCACTTTGAGAAACAGTGGCAAATAGCTCTCTGTCCTCTTTCCCCAGGCCCCTGGTGATTTACGTAACACCTCAACCGTCCCTTTGCAGTCCTCTTTTTACTTTCCTCATAGGCAAACCTAGTCTAATTTTCATTTTCCTTGCTGCTCTTTTCTATATCCTTCTTGGTTTTAATCTCATTTTGAAAGGAGAGAACAAGCACTGCATACTGGTCAAGTTGTAGGTATAGTAGAAATTTTTTCAATAATGTAATTACACTTTCTGTTTTATCTTCTATGCTTTTCTGAATAGATTTTAAAGTTTTACTTTCATTTTTGAACCTCCTTGAGGACTGAACAGTAGTTTCTGTTGAATTCTCTACAAAAAATCCTAATTAATGTTTAACCCAAGTACACACATGGACTTGCAGAGTTAGTGTTGCCTCTCTCTATATGCATCTTTCTGCACTAACCAAAACTGAATTGGTGGATTTATCAACTACAAGTAAGCTACTGCTTCTTTTTTTCTACTTCTTCACTTTTTCTTCATTTCTGTTCCCCACTTGCTTTTCTCTTCCACCAACAACTTTTCCAAATTGCATCTTCTGGAGAAGCACATTGAACAGCAGAAGCAACAATCCTTTACTATGAATCCCCACCATTTCATCACACTTTTAAAATTATTTATGGATTTTTATTTTTCTCCCCATTGTTAACTAGTTATTTACCCATCTTAAGATCATATGTTTCAATCCTCTTTTAAGCAATGACAACTCAGTAGCTTTGATTGTTTGGATCAGGACCTTGGAAAAATGGAGAAAACCATTGTTGGCTTCTCCAAGGAGTGTCAAAGTTTGTGAAGCAAAATTTCTCATACAGAAGCCTATCTGAACACTCTTTGCTTTAAGTATTCTTTTTAGAAGTATCCCTGCCACCTACCAATTCCATTATTTCTATAGCTAAAAAATTTGCTCACTGTTAATTAGTATTGTTATACGCTACAAGCTTGTAATCATGTTCAACATTAAAACTGCACCAGCTGGTGTATGTACCACTAGTCTGTGACAGTCATGTTAAAATCAAGGCTGATTGTCACATAAAAAAAGCCAAGGTATTTTCCCAGTGGTACCAATGCCCTTCACTCCCTCAAGAGAAGCCCAGTTCAATTCCAGGTGCACTTGCCTTAAGATCTCACATCTTTTTAGAATGTTTTGCTAGACATCTTCACTCCCCAAGTACTCTGATGTCACCATGTTTCAGTTATTTTCATCCTTTATATTCTGTGCTTCATGTTTGTGATGTTGACCTTAACCACCACCAGAACTTGTGACTCCAGCAGCAGGGCTGGGTCACTGCCTAAACACAATGCTAAAAGGAATGATTTTTAAAGCCTCCTGCTTATGAAACGTGATTTATCTCTAGGAATTTTCTAAGAACTGTATTTTGCTTGTAGAATACCCTAAAATGTTTTACTCAAATAGGCTGTATACTGCATATATTATATTCATATATATGTTTATGTGCAAAATTAGATTGTCTTTCCAAACACATTTTCTGTCTGTGTCATTTCTTCTCCATAGGACACTTTACCTAACAGAGTTCTGCCTGTGGACAGCAAGTGGACAGCACAAGGTCACTTGTAGAGTTTGAAAGAGAAACCTCTTTTTATTTCTTTCATTATTATCAATCATTTATTTCTCTTATTGTTCTTCTATCACTAGTGGCTTACAAAAGGGGAGATTTTTGTCTTTGGTCTCCTGGTCCACACTCGCTTCTTTGCCACGAGGCAGAGTTGTCATCTTGAATGTAGTGTTATGTAGTCAAGGCACAGGGTAACGCATTGACCTACATGAGGAGACATCACAGACTGTGAGAACGGTTTGGGTTTAAAGGGATCTTAAATATCATCTTATTCCAACCTCTCTTACATGACCAGGGACATCTTCCACATGGGCAGGGCCTCATCCAGGCTAGCCTTGAACACTTTCAGGGATGGAGCATCCGCAGCCTCTCTGGACAAATTGTTCCAGAACCTCACCATTCAAAGTAAAGAATTTCTTCCTATATATCCAATCTGAACCTACTCTCCCTGTTTAAATCCATTCACCCTTGTCCTATCACTACACGCCTTTGTAGAAAGTCCCTCTCCAGCTTTCTTGTAGGTCTACTTTAGATACTGGAAGGTGCTAAAATGTCATCTTGGAGCTTTCTCATCTCCAAGACAAGCAACCATAATTCTCTCAGCCTGTCTTTATAGAAGAGGTTCTCCAGCCCTCTGAACATCTTCCTGGCCATCCTCTGGACCTGCTCTAACAGATACATGTTATTCCTGTGCTGGGGACCCCAGAGCTGGACTCAGCACTGCAGGTAGGGTCTTACCAGAGCAGAACAGCAGGGTAGAATCATCTCTTGTCGACCTGCTGACCATGCAGATTGTGATGCAGCCTTCGTTCATGGTTGCTTTCTGGGCCGCATATCCAGCCTCTCATCCACCAGCACCCCCTATTCCTTTTCAGCAGCGCTGCACATGATCTGTTCGCTGCCCAGCTTGTATTGATACTGTGGGTTGCTTGACCCAGGTGCAGCACCTTGCACTTGGTCTTGTTGAACATCATGAGGTTCACATGAGTCCACTTCTTAAGCTTCTCCAGGTCCCTCTGGGTGGCATCTTGTCCTCCAGGAGTGTCAGCTGCACCACTCAGCTTGTTGAGTCATGGGAAGTGCCTATGGTTTCTAAAATTATTGGAGTTCTGATCAGGTTCCTTTGCTCTCACTTTCCTCCAGCTAAATCCATGCTGTACTGAACTGTTCTTTAATAGAGTCGCCTCTAGAAAGTGGCTGTTCACCCAAGTGGTTCAGAGGCATTGTTTGATTTGGGTTTTTTCCTGGAGCTGGAGAAAGCGAAGAATGCTGCCAGATACTCACTGGTATTGGAAGGATTTCTCAGAATGTTTTTCCCTCTTCCAAGGCCTGGGGCTTTTGGCTGAAATAAAATACTGCCAAGTGGAGGAGAGATGATGTTTGTGAATCAGCTTCTAGTGAATACCAGACGCTTCACAACAATAATTCCTAAGCTTACCACTTAGTTGTGTTGATGGCATCCAGCCTGATGTATGTGTGATGAAATGGATGGGCTCATCCACTCAGTCCAAACTTGACATCTAGTGTACAACAAAGAGAAATTTTCCACAAATAAAGTCTGTATTATTTGGAATTGTCACTCCTTCCTCCTGCACCAGGAGTAAAAGTATACCAATGAATTAATGGCATTTAGGTAGCAGAAGATGAAACTTCACCATTGATGACTTTAAAAGGTCCTCTTAAAATTAGTGATTGTTGGTGGATAGTTTCCTCTACTTCCTGAAAAGCAGTATTAAAATAAAGCGCTTTTCCCAGGTAGAGTGTTGTTCCTCTGCATCTTTCAGACTGCAGGAATAAAACCTTATGGGCCTGGTAAGACGATAAGGCATCCAAATCCTTTCTGCCATAAGTGTTTGTACAGTCCAGAGCTTGGAAATCCCCAGTCAATTTGTACTGGATCAGTAGGGTGTATAGGGCCTAGCCATTGGTATGTATTGGCTTCAAAAATCAGGAGTTGTAGGGCCTCATCACGGGGGGGTCCAATCTCACTTTGCCTTTTTCCATAGCAAATCATATAAGGGCCTTGCAATTATTGAAAAATCAGGAATGCATTTCCTCCAAAAAATCAGCAGGCCTAAAGCATGCTGCAGGTCTTTCTAGTCCCTGGCATTTTAATTTGGTCCAGGGGGGGTGAAGGTTTTCAGGGGGAATACATTCCTCTTTTCCACCAGATTCCAGAAATTTTACTTCTTGAGCAAGAGATTGTACTTCTTCAGAAGGAATACGTAAGTTCAGGGACTCTAGATGCTTAATAATGTCTAGTTTTGTTGACTGTTCAGGTGGAATTTCATTTCTGCTACCTAAATGTATTGGTATACTTTTACTCTCGGTGCAGGAAAAAGGACAATTCTTGTGCCAGTGCATGATGTGCTAGAGAGGGTGAGCTCTTCAGTAAAATATTCAGGACTCAGTTTGTCCAGGCAGGAAAAGCCAATTCTTTATTCACATAACTCATTTTCATACAGGTTTCACAGACCTTGTGTTCAACTCCAATTGGCTAGTAGTTTTCTTGCCACTCAATTAATTGGCTAGTAAATGGCATTTTACCTGTCTATCAAAGCTCTGTATTCTTGGATTGTTTACACATCTTCTTCACTGATTCTTATGGGATGGATTTATTGTTTATGCAGGTGCAAACTGTTTTTCTCTACAAGAATAGGTTTTTATGCTAACTGCATCTCATTCCTCTAATTCTTCCTCATGGGAACTTACAGGCCAGCTGGTAATTCAGCAGAGCAAGGCCTGATTTTATAAGGCCTTTCTTTTATCCCACCTGTATAAAACAGGTGTGTGTGTGTGTAAATCATTGTGGGAGGTGGGTGAATGTTTATTGCTGGCCTTCCCACATGAAAGCAAAATGCTCTTGATCCTCTTCCTGCAGGGCAACCATAAAAAACATATCCTTGACATCAATAGGGGCCATAATTTTATGAGCCTGTTCTTCTATAGTAGCTATCAGTTTAGCAATATTTGGGACCGCTGTGGTGAGAGGCCCCAAATTTGAGTTAAGACATCTATAGTCCACTCTCAGTCTCCAATTGCTATTTGGCTTGTGGAGTGGTCAGACAGTAAGATTGTAAGGAAAATGTGTTGCAATCACTATTCCTCTTGCTTTCAAATCTCCAATAACTGAGGTGATTCCTTCACTGTCTTGCAAGGGTAAGGGGTAAGGTTTGACATTGGTTACTAAGGAGGGGGGAAGAGCAGGCATAGAACTTAATAAACAGAGATGCTGGGTTTCCATCCCAAAAGCCCATATTTTTCCTTTTTCATCAGTCCAAGGCTTTCCTTTTAGGTGGTCTAGCCCCAGTAAATCTGTAGGAAATAATAGCTCCGCCAGAACTTTACATGAATATTTACACTAAAAATTTTGACAGCAAATCAAATAATATCAAATTGGATCCTTTACGTTCCTGAAACACCCTTGGTGGAACTCCAAGAATTAGAGCTCCTGAGTTCTGTGCAATTGGATTTTTGTGTTAATTTTTAATACATAGGAAGGAATCAGTCTAAAATGTTTCTCCTTATCACCCTGTGTATAAGAATCAAACCCTTTGATGCAATTATACTTCTGGCAGCCTTTCTAAATCCAGTAATGTGGCTGCCATCAGGAATGTTTTTAGTTTATAAAGATCAAGCCTGAGCTTTTTAGTGGCTGGAGCTTTTAACTAAAAGATTCTTTTTAAGATAGGTATGTATGTGATAATTTTGATAATAATTGTATTAATCATTATACCTTTCAATGTGTGCAGAGATTAATTAATAAGGCCATTCCGTTTGGTCAAACCGAAAGGGGGAAATGTTGGGATGTTGGGGGACACAAGACAGATGATGGACTTTGGACCTGGCTAGCATATGAGATTTCATAACAGGATGCTTTGGCAATAGCAAACAGAATTTCGAGGATTAAGTCAAGATAGCAAGAAGATTCAATCAGATGGGTTACTGTAAAAAGAAAATTACACCAGACTCCTGCAAGCAAGAGATGTTTAAAATGCGTAAGTTTGTTTATGTGATTATTAACCCAATCACTGTAGCAAAACACTACTAGCCTCCCTAAAATAGTACATAAGTATTTGTATCCCACAATAAAATCGGATTCTGATCACTGAATCAGTCTTCCCTGTCTCTCTTCATCACCGACAGGAAATTTACCTAGAAATCATTAGGGTTTCAACTGCTTTCTCCTCTCTTGGTAACCAGCACGTTACCTTTGCTGTTGTCTGGGGTTGTGCATATCCAAAATTATCCACAGCAAGTATACCGTTACGTGAGGGTGTGATTCCACATGAAGAGGTGACTTCAATTTTAAGGGTGGACATTTGAGCACCAGTATCTGCTAGAAAAGTTGGGGGATTTTGTGGGACCAATAGGACAGTTTATTAAAAAGTCTCCTCGAGTTTCTGGTAAGCCCTTTGTCCCCTGGCTTACCTACTGGGGATGAAGGCAGGAGTTTCCTGTCACATCCCCTTTCTGTGATCCCTTGAGGGAAAGGGGTGTAGCAGGGACAGCTTTTAATGCTATCTGTCCTTTCCTGGCTGTAGAGATGTGCCCTTGTTTACAGGGTGACCAGGTTGTTCTTTGTTTGCTCAAAAAGGTAAAAAGCCCAGAAGTTTCTCTCCCAAATCTGGGGTAGAGACACCTTATAGGACCTTTGGGACTCCACCTCAGACCTGAGGCTGTCCGATTGGCTCGAGGCCAAAAAGTCCTGCCTAAGCAATTCACTAGAAAAAGAAGAGAACAAAGGAGCTAATTGCTTTTGTGGGGTGTTTTAGCAGGAGCAAGAACCTCTTGCCCTGGCTCGGGTTTTCTCTGCAAGAGTTTTATTATTTTTGCCTTTTAGTAAACATTTTTCTGTTTCCAACACTGCCTCAGAAGCCATCCTGCTATTTTTGTGCCATTTCAAGTAGCTGAGCTATCTCGGGTGAGAAGGGTCCCCTTAGAGCTCATAAGACCTGGCTCAAAGAGTGTCCCCTTTTCCTGGCCATTCTCAAATTAATATCTCTAATTTATTAGTGTGTTGGCCATCCATTAGGGTTTTTGGGATCCTTTTTTGTAAGCCCATATTCCACAGGGTATTTCTTTTTCCTTGTGTTCTTCCCCTGTTAGCTCGTCCTTCTTGCCGAGGGGAGGACATTGCCTTTTGGAGTCTTACTGGAGGCACAGCTGTTTTGCACTCTGTGTGCTGAATTGATTTAAAATCACTTGTAGTTGAAGGTATTGGGTCATATTTTCTTCCATAATTAATTAATTCTTGTGCCACCTACCACCAGGTCCAAATTTTATTTTTTTCTCAGTTATCGTTGGGGGTAATAGCTGCCTCCAAGGTGGCTACAGCTCTTTCCCCTTTCATGAGGTTATTTGTCCTTTTAGCTGGATGGCTTTCATAGCTTCAGGGCAGCCTCTCATAAGAGGTCTCATTATTTTCAGGGTCTACAGTCATCATCATAGGGGATTCTTATAATGGTGTTTACTCCCTATCATGCATAATTTGTAAACAAACAGCTTTTTCATGCGTTCTACAATTTGATTAATGTTTCACACTATAGCCAGAGGATCTTCTCTCTCCAGGGGGTTGAGTCCACCAGCCCAAAAAGCTGCTCTTTGGGTAAGATATCAGAGTCATTCTCTGCCCCCCCAGAACCCTTCTGTCTCTTTTTCTAATAACAGACTTTGGTCACCCCAAGTAAGACTGACTCTCCAAACACTCAGTCTCAGATTCTTTAGGGGTTTGGCTATATTCCTTTTCTAATTTAACTGATTCAGTAGCCGTATACAGGATTTCTTTCATGGTTATGTAAGGTGTGTCATCATCCAAACCCTCATATATGTATTCTATTTTATTTAAGGGACAAAGTGAGCCTGGCAGCTACTCAGATTGATTACGCAACGATTCTAAGTCAGAGAGGACTGTTTCTTTGGATAGGTCCAGCTCTAACCCCCTTTTTTGTTTCACGTGCTAATCTCGCATGCAGCTCCTCTTGGAGCACATGAGTGGTAGTTTTCTTATTTCTTATCTCTTCCTGGAGGAGGCAGGTTTTAGCATTATCTTCCTCTAGTTGCAGTTGTGACACTTTAACCAAATCTTGTAACGATGCAATAATTTCCATATCAGCTTTTTGTTGGTGTTCTTTGTGTTCAACTGCAGCTAAGACAACAGCACCTAAGACAGAACAAACAATAGGTTTTCCTTTATCTTTTTTGACTTTTGCCCCTGCATGCAGGGTAGAGAGTAGATCAACAATTGCTTGGATATTACACCAGTAATTTCCTGCCCATTCCTGGAGGAGACAATTTGGCACGAAATTCATCCAACAAATTGACCAGAGTTTGTGCATTATGTTTCACGTTTCCACAAAAATGTAGTAGATTTTTCTGGAGGGTACCTTGTGTATTTTATCAATTAACCCTTTATCTCTGGAAAAATAGTTACAAAGTTACATCACAAAGGTGAAGTGATTGTTTCCAGAGGGTACCTTGTATAAATTACAGCTTATTTTCAAATTTCAATCCCTCACCCTAGAAAGACACCTCGTATACATTTCATAAAAAACACACACAGAGGGATGATCCTTCCTGAGGGGCACATTGTTTAAATTATTTTCCAATGTCCCACTCTTTATGCCACAGGAGCACCTTATTTTAAACACTTAACCATAGTAATACACTTCCCTTTTGAAGGGTACCTTGCATTAATTTCATCAAAAAGCAAACAGCTACAATGTTTTACAAAGGAAAAGAAAAGAAAAGAAAAGAAAAGAAAAGAAAAGAAAAGAAAAGAAAAGAAAAGAAAAGAAAAGAAAAGAAAAGAAAAGAAAAGAAAAGAAAAGAAAAGAAAAGAAAAGAAAAGAAAAGAAAAGAAAAGAAAAGAAAAGAAAAGAAAAGAAAAGAAAAGAAAAGAAAAGAAAAGAAAAGAAAAGAAAAGAAAAGAAAAGAAAAGAAAAGAAAAGAAAAGAAAAGAAAAGAAAAGAAAAGAAAAGAAAAGAAAAGAAAAGAAAAGAAAAGAAAAGAAAAGAAAAGAAAAGAAAAGAAAAGAAAAGAAAAGAAAAGAAAAGAAAAGAAAAGAAAAGAAAAGAAAAGAAAAGAAAAGAAAAGAAAAGAAAAGAAAAGAAAAGAAAAGAAAAGAAAAGAAAAGAAAAGAAAAGAAAAGAAAAGAAAAGAAAAGAAAAGAAAAGAAAAGAAAAGAAAAGAAAAGAAAAGAAAAGAAAAGAAAAGAAAAGAAAAGAAAAGAAAAGAAAAGAAAAGAAAAGGAAAGGAAAGAAAAGAAAAGAAAAGAAAAGAAAAGAAAAGAAAAGAAAAGAAAAGAAAAGAAAAGAAAAGAAAAGAAAAGAAAAGAAAAGAAAAGAAAAGTCATAAGGGTATCTTGTTTTATTTCTCTAACACAAAATGATCAATCATAAAAATTAGCAATTTATTGATTAGTTTGGAATCAGCACTCTAGTTTTAAGGCATCTGTGCCCTGTGATTAAATGTTACAATCCACTTTATTATGGAGGAGCATTCTTCTCTGTGAGTTGAGGAAAGAACTTCAGGTTCGAATATTCCCCAAAACGTAATTAAAACACGAAAGAAGTTACATGTTGATACAAAAAAAAAAAAATTGTATTTTCACTTCATTAACTGTAAAAGAGGCAAAGAGAGAGAAGGAGGAAAGTAGAGAAAAGTTGGAAAAAAACTTAAGATTACTTTAGAGGCATAGGGTAGTTTACCAACCACATTTCTTACCTTTTCACTGAGGGGGTGGTGGGCAAAGCAGGTATTTTTTTGTCTCTACTACTTGGAGTAGCTTATCAGCTTTTCCAGTCTTGAGGGTTAACAGCTTAGCTGGAATGCAGTCACTTACCTTCTGAAAAGTAGATGCAGCATGGGGTCCCTGCAGCTGACTTTGGTTCACTCTTGTTACTCACACCAGATGATGCAGGAGGAGAGGAGGGTTTCCACAAGTCATGTGTGTGTCACAGTAGGTTATTGTTATCCCCAGGCTGGAGGCATCCAAGGTTTGGTGGGGTCTCAGCTTTTGGAAGCTTTAGGTTCTTTTTGCAGCTGTGAAAAAGTTTGGATGGCAGCAATGGAAGGGGGGTGGGAAGGTGAAGGCCAGAGTTTCTGTCATTCTCTTCCTCGTCCCTAGTTTTACACAGGTTTGCCTTCCTTTTTATGGACCTCGAGGCAGGCTGCTCACAGTATTCAGTGTTCAAAGAGACAATGATAATGATGAAGCACTTTTTGAGGCATTATTTTTACTATCAGGTCCTTACACCTCCTTGCCAGGAACATTAAAAAACCTCCTATTTACTTAATTGATCAAGTGAAAAATTACTTTTAATTGCTCATGTTGGTCCTGGGTGGAAAAAAAAAGAAAATGCTGAATTGGCAGGCTGTGAATATGTCATTTTTAAAGGAAGCAGCAGCATTCTTCTGTCTGGGCTTCAATTTCATCAATACAGGGATAGTAAATTAGGCTGCTGTGCCATTAGAGATGTCACTCAGAATGTAACTCCTCTTCGACGAGCAATATACAGTACTAGGCTTAAAAGAGGCTTTTTTTGATTTGGTTTGTTTTTTTGGTTGCTTTTGGGTTTTGTTTTTTGATTTTATTTCCCATTAAACTGTGTCAGCATTTCCCAGGCTTGGAAACAAATCCTTTTCAGGGCAGTAAAGTCAGTCACATCCTATCTGTGCCCCCACTTTGTGTTGTTAAGCCCCTTCATGTCTAAACATACAGATTTTCATGGCTAATCCATTGTAGATGTTAATTTGAATCTTTTCAGGACTCCACACTTCACTCTTCCTCTTTTGTGCTGTATTGGGTCTGGCTGAGATAGAGTTAATTTTCCCTTAGCAGCCTTCACAGTGCTGTGCTTTGCATTGGTAGCCGGAAAGGTGTTGATAACACATCAGTGTTTTTGCTACTGCTGAGCTGCACTGTTCTCTCCCATGCCTCCTATCAAGGGACTGGGAGTGGGCAAGATCCTGGGAGGGGACACAACTAGGCCAAAATAGCTGACGCAAATAAACCAAAGGGATATTCCATACCATATGACATCAACTCAGATATAAAAGCTATGGGAGAGAGAAGGAATGGGAGACATTTGTTATGTTACCATTTCTGCCTTCTGAAGCAACTGCTCCAGAAGCATGTGCTGAAGCCCTGCTTCTCAAGAAGTGGCCAAGGTCAACCCACTACAGTCTTTTTTTGGCATCCAATGTGTGGTGTGAGACAAAAGCAGTAATATATAAATATACATATTTATAAATAGCATTTATCCAGTAGCAAGCTTCTGTGTGGGACATGGAGTTTGTCAGCTGCATTGCTTATCTCTCTATTTTGAGTTTGAGAACATGTTAATACAAACAGTGGCTCTGTACTTTTCCTTTACACTGATGACCTTGTTATGCTGGGGGAACTATCTTCTGTGGATGATGAAAGACCTTCTTCTCCCTGCCCACGACTGATATGAATGCTTTGATAATGCAGTCTTCCACAGTCTTTGCTCATCCTTATGTAAGCTGTTTAATACTGTTAATATCAACTAATACTGCTGGTTCACTATGGAGTTTGTGGAACATGGTGCCATCCTGATCTAAGAGAAAAGAAATTTTGTGAGGAGATATTGAAATCTGCCCTAAGATATCCAGTTTCTGGGTGGCAGAGTACATGGACGGATTTGGGCATGTTTCTAGGACGATTATCACCTCCCATCACCTGGGGCTTTACACCTGAACAGGTGATCAGCCCTGACAAGCTGGCCCATCAACTGATAGAAAGGTGTCTTGCCCACCCCAACGAACACCAGCAGCTTCTCACCCTGTACTGGGACCCAGCCTGTGCCTACTGAACCACAGTTCAGTACTCTCAGAGGACTGTAGTTGTGGCAGGAACTCAAACTGCATTTGAGGACACTATAACTGAGACAGGGACTCAAACCACAGTAACTAAAGTAATTACCCCAGTAGTGAAAAAAAAAATGGATGAGGTGAGTAATAGGCCCATACCATCGATTAGTAAGGGAGGAAGAAAAGAGGAAGAAAAAGAGGAAGAAGAAGAGGAGGAGAAGAAGAAGAAATACGAGAGAAGGGGTTAGATGGAAGAATCAGGTCCTTCAACAGCAGGTCCTTCAACACAGAAATTGAAAGGTGTGAGGCAAATCAAATAGGAAACCTGTCTTGGTTTGAAAAGACAGGTGTTTGTTAAGGAAGGCAGGAGCCTCCCCTGAAAAGGAAAATGTAAGCCCCCTCCCTCTAAATTCTTATAATTTTTAAGTTAAGGGGTTCTCAGGCAAAGATATGGGAGCAGAAATAACAGTTCTTTATTAGGGAAGCAAAAAAATAAAATAAAAATAAAAAAAAATAAAATAATACAGTTATACAAAACAACACTGACAGAGTCTGAATATGACCTCACATCCTGTTGGTAGCAGTTCAATTGAAATGGTGGCTGCAGTCCTCCTGGAGTGACAGATGTAGTTCTGTTGAAGCAGTGATCCTGTAAAAGGGTGTAGTTTTCCTCTGGAAATCCAGTGGGAAAGGGCTGCTCCTCTGAGAATCCAGTGGAGAAGGCTGCCCTGGTGTCTCAAAATCTCAGATTATATCCACAAAGGAATGCTTAGCTCTTCCCCCTGGGCGGAGCATCTCCCAATGGGATGAAGTAATTTTATCAGTTATGCAGTGACACTCCATGGCTTATTAACAAAAGATATTTCCCAGAGGGAGGATTGGTTTGTGGAAGAGATAAAGAAAACTGCCCAATTAACAGAAGATAACTGTCACACCTCCAACAGATGGCAAATAGAATACACACTTATTTTTCAATACAGGACAAAACCCAAGTTATTCTGACCTCATCAGAACTCTGAGACTTGTGAAAAGACTACAGCCACCAGCCAGATGAGCGGATTTGTTCAATGCTGGGATAATGGAGCCAACAGTCAGCAGTTAGAAGGTCATGAAGTCCAACAGTTGGGATCCCTTACTAGAGATCAGGAAGTTGAAAGAGGAATTGGAAAAGGAGAAATTTGCAGCCTCTGTAAACAGCTCCTCTCAAGCATGAGGGCAAGATATTAATTTAAGGAAGATTTTTCAATATCATTTAGGGAAGCCCCACTTTTTTGCTATGGACTGATCCAGACTGCACTGGAACAGGGTAGAGCTCCAGAACACCTGCAATGTCTTGATGATATTACTGTGTGGGGCAATACAGCAGAAGAAATTTTTGAAAAAGGAAATTATAAAAAATCTAAATCCTTCTGAAAGCTGGTCTTGCCCTAAAACAAAGTCAAGTAAAGGGAACAGCACAGGAGATCCAGTTCTTGTGAATAAACTCCCCAGGATGGTGGACCACTGCAGCTGAAGTTATCCAGGATTTGAGAGAATTAGCAGTACTGGAAGTCATCTATAGAAATCTAAAAAAGGATAAGGTCCCTAAAGATCCAGAGGTTGTCCCTTGCACAATGACCATGTGGAGGAAGGTGGTTCAAAGAGCCCCTGCATCATATTCCAGCAGCTTCATATAATTGTATTACCTGCAAATGGATACATCAGCTGTAGAAATGGAATCCTCCTGGTGTGAAATGTAGCAGAAACTCTGCATACTTTCACATACCTATGAGACAGCAGGCCACCTTTTAGGGGCAGCCCAAGAGATCGGTCCTGTCCTGCCTTGGTCAGAGGGAAGGGAAGGGAAGCCTCAGGTGGAGGCCGGACGGCTAATTCTTTATGACTGGGGAAGGACATGAGGAAGCGGGATGGGGAATCTACCTTTAAGCTGGAAGCTTGTGTCCATGAACTGAGAGGGAAGAGAGTTGTTAAGAAGTCACCCAAGAAGACTGTCAGTGTAGTTGCTGCAGAGAAACAAGAAGGCAATCAGCGATCTCCCAGACATAAAGGAACTAAAATAATTTCCTTTAACCCTGAAGAGGCACCTTCTGATCTGGGATTGCAAAGGTCAGAAAGTGAATACTCTGACCAGGAACAGAAATAGAAGTTCCCTGCCTTTGGCTAGGAAGAGGAAAGGGATGGCCAGACTACGTGGATTCAATGGCCTGGCACATCAGATGTACAGAAGTATAAAGCTTTAGTACACACTGATGCCATCAAGGCACAGGAGTACAGAATCCATCTGGATCTTTGGAGTGACAGGGGAATGCCAGGAGCTCTCTGTATTTCAGGCTAAGATTAACAGGCGACCAATGGGAAAAGCATTCCATTGTGACTGGCCCAGAGGTCACTTGTATCCTTGGCATTGACTACCTGAGGAGAGGGTACTTCAGGGATCCCAAGGAGTATTGATGGCCTTTTCAGTATAGCTACTGTGAATACAGAGAAGGTCAAACAGTTATTCACAATGTCTGACCTCCTATAAGAACCCTTCATTGTTGGATTGCTGCAAGTTGAAGACCAGCAAGTGTCAGTTGCTGCCAGGACAGTGAACCAGTGGCAATATCATACCAACAGAAATTCTATAACTCGCATTTATGAACTAATTTGTTGACTGGAGAGCCAAGGAGTGATCAGGAGAACACACATCCTTTAACATATGGCCAGTGCAAAAGTCTAATTGGGAATGGAGGCTGATAGTAGACTATCATGGCCTGACTGAAGACACACTGCCTGAATGCTGCTGTACTGGACATATTGGAATTTCAATATGACCTGAAGTCAAAGAAAGCCAAATGGTATGCCACAATTGATATCGCTAATGCATTTTCCTCAATCTCTGTGGCAGCAGAATGCAGACCACAGTTTGCTGTTTGCTTTCACTTGGAGGGGTGGCCAGTATACCTGGAATCAACTGCCCCACAGGTAGAAACACAACCCACCTATTTGCCATAGGCTGATCCAGACTGCACTGGAACAGGGTACAGCTCCAGAACACCTGCAATGTCTTGATGATATCATTGTGTGGGGCAATACAGCAGAAGAAGTTTTTGAAAAAGGAAAGAAAATAATCCAAATCCTTCTGAAAGCTGGTCTTGCCCTAAAACAAAGTCAAGTAAAGGGAACAGCACAGGAGATCCAGCACTTGGGAATAAAATGTCAGGATGGATGCTGCCATGTGCCTTTGGATGTAGTTAATAATACAGCAACTATGTCTCCGCCAGCTAACAAGGAGGAAATACAAGTTTTTCTAGGCCTTGTGGGGTTATGGAGAATGCACATTCCAGGTTATAGGCAACTTGTTAGCCCCCCTCTGTCATGTGACCTGGAAGAAGGACCAATTCAAGTGAGTCCTTGAGTATCAACAGGCTTTTGAGCATATCAGATGGGAAATAGCTTGTATGGTAGCTCTTGGGCCTGTTTCGACAGGACTAGCCAGGCAAAATGTATTCTACACTGCAGCTTGGAAGCATGGTCTCACCTCGTGCCTCTGCCAAAGAACATCAGGAGAAACCAAGGTCATGGTTTTAGAGCTGAGGTTATAGACAATCAGAAGTCCACTATATTCCAACTGGAAAAGAAATATTAGCAGCCTTTAAGGAGGTTTGAACCACCTCAAATTTTTTGGAACAGAAATATGTCTCCTTTTGGCACCGTGATTGCCTATGCTATGCTGGATGTTCAAAGAAAATATCCCTTCAACATATAATGCAACTTGTACTACAGGGAGTCAGTGGGTATCACTGATTGCACAACGAGCCTGAATGGGAAAAGCCAGTTTCCCAGGAATACTGGAAGGGATTATGGACTGGCCAGAAGGCAGAGATTTTTGAGCATTTCTTTGAGTGGTGACTTGTGCTCAAGAAGCACCACCATATAACAAGCTAAGAGAAAATGAACGAATCTATGCCCTGGTTACTGAGGGATCCTGCTGTGTGATAGGAAATCATCAGAGGTGGAAAGCTGCTGTCTAGAGTCCCACACATGGAGTTATTGATGCTGCTGGAGGGGAAGGTGAGTTGAGCCAATTTAAAGAAGTGAAAGCCATCCTACTAGCACTTGAGATTGGTGAACAAGAAAAGTGGCCTGTACTCTATCTCTTTACTGACTTCTGGATGGTGGCTAATGCCCTATGGGGGTAGCTGCAGCAGTGGAAGAAGACCAATTGGCAATGAAGGGTAAACCCATCTGGGCTGCTGCATTGTGGCAGGACATCGCTGCATGGGTAGAGAACATGACTCTGAAAGAATGTCAGGTAGACACTCACATGCCCAGAAGAACATCAAAATAATGAATTAATAGGTAAGTGTGCTGGTTTTGCATTTGAGCCACCCATGGAAGTGATTTTTTCTGAGAGGAGCTGCTGAGAGCTTCCTCTGTGCCTAGCAAAACCAATTCCTGACTAGCTTTGAGAATAGGCATGTTAATAAGCCAATTAAAAGCTAGATACACCTCTGTGAGATTCACATTTTAAGATGTTATAAATATGTGTTTAATTAGTGCCTATGAAGTTTATAATCATTCAATATTAGAAATGCATGTGTAAGATACAAATGTATATTTTTGTATCAAACTGAAACATGTCGAAACCATGCTCTCTGGAGGGGCGAATTCCCATAAGAATGTGTGGCTCCTTTAGCTGATTAGATTTCCAGGAAGAAATTTCCAAGACTAAAGCCATGGCTGAACGGGAGATGGCCCACCTCAAGAGGAACCACTTGGCCGTTATCGCCATGATAAGCTACCTGATGAAGATATGCAACATCTCAGGAACATCACCACTCTTCCTGGACATAGATAAAATTTCATCAGTATTCATCAACTCCTCGAAGAGCATTGTTTCTCGCTGGGACAACCCAAGACCCAAATTAAATATCTTAAGACTTTTGGACTTTGAATACAGTGTTGCCCCCAGCGAAATAAACTGTATATAAGCTCCCCGTTCCGAGACATCGGTGTGAACAGAGCTATTCTGACACCCTTGGGTCAGATTGCCTGTCACCCAGCTGCCGATACCCGGGTTCGAGGCTGTATCCCTGCATTGTGGCTTTTTGTCCATAATTTCTGCCAAATTTGCTATCGAATAATTTGATTTTTATATAGTTGAAAAAATTGGCTCCGATCATTTATAACAAGACAAACAAATCCCCAGGAAGCTCCCATTACTTCCTGCTTTCCTGAATTTTCTTCCCCTTCCCGGTAAGGCCAGCCCACGCTGGGTCCCCGCAGTCTGGCCACTGGGATTGGGGAGGCGGGGGGGTGTGAGGCGGC
>VWZV01003851.1:10461-28672 GCA_013397155.1 Irena cyanogastra | reverse complement strand
TGCACCCTGTGGAAGAGTGACCCATGCTGCAGCAGTTTTGGGAGGACTGCTGCTTGTGAGATTGGAACCATGTTGGAGAAGTTCATTGAGAACTGTCTCCCGTGAGAGGGACCCCACGGTCTCACAGGGGAAGGACTCCTCACCCTGAGAAACAGAAGAAGAACTCAGGTGATGAACTGACCAAATCCCCACCTCCCTGTCTCCCTGCGTTTTTGGTGGAAAGGAGGGAGGAGTTGAGTGAAGAAAAAGTTGTTTTTAAGGGCTTATTTTGCTTCTCATTATCCTCTTCTGATTTTGTTAGTAATAAATTCACTTTGTACCTCTAAGTTGAGCCTGTTTTCCCCTTGGGGTGTTTTCTCCCGGTCCTTAAGTCATGAACCCTTTGTTAATTTTTTCTCTTCTCTGCCCAGCTGTGGCAGGGGAGGGTGAATGAGTGACTTTTGTGGGTGCCTGGCATTTGAGCAGTGTCAAACCACGACATCCAGCAAAGAGTGCATTTCTCCAAGACATGAGCAGCCAGTATCTCCAGGAGAATGCTGTGGGAAATGGTGTCAAAGGCTTTACTGAAATCCAGGTAAACCACATCCACAGCCTCTCCCTCATCCACCAAGCAGTTCACCTTGCCATAGGAGATCAGGTTAGTCAAGCAAGATCTGCCTTTCATAAACCTGTGCTGAATGGGCCTGATTCCCTGGTTTTCCTGTACACTCTATGTGATGGCACTCAATATGATCTGATCCATAACCTTCTCCAGCATAGAGGTCAGACTGATAGGTCTGTAGTTCCCTGGATACTCCTTCCTGTCCTTCTTGTAGCTAGAGCATCATATTTGCTGGTCCTTTGCTAGTCAGCTGGGACCTCCCCAGTTAGCCAAGGCTGCCCATAAATGTTTGGAAGTGCTTTGCCAAGCTCTTCCACCAGCCCCATAGACTTTTGCATGTCTAAGTGGTGTAGCAGGTCACTATTTCCTTTTGGATTAAGGGGGCTTCATTCTGCTTCTCATCTCTGTCTTCCAACTCAGTGGACTGGCTACCCAGAGAACAATTGGTCTTACTATTAAAGACTGCAGCAAAGAAGGCATTAAGTACCTCTGCCTTTTCTTTATCATTTGTCACTATTTTTCTTCCTCCATCCAATAAAGTAGGGAGATTATCCTTATCTCTGCTTTTGTTGTTAATGTATTTATACAAACATTTTTTTATTGTCCTTTGCGGTAGCAGCTAGATTAAGTTGAGCTAGTTGGGCTTTTGCCTTTTTAATTTTCTCCCTGCATAACCTCACAACATGTTTGTAGACTGATCCATGATCAAAACCCCCAAAATTCTGGTGATGACACCAGTCACAGACCTAGGTATTGATCAGCTGGGTCATTATGTTTCTTCCAGCATAATTTCCTGCAACTGGAAGGATAGAGGAAAGACCTACTTGTGCCCCTGATCCCTTAACCAGTTGTCCCAAGCCCCTGACATCTCTCTTGATTGCCCTTGGACTTCTTACTACAATTTCAGTGCCTCCTGCATGAAAAAACAATAATGGAAAATGTACCAGCATAGGAAGTTTTCTCATCACATATTTAACCCAGGCCCCAAGGAGGCAGAAGACTTCCTTAAGAAATGGGTCAGGTTGGCATATTGGGCCTTCTGTTCCCCACAGAAGACAGTCTCCTATGAAAATAAGCCATCTTTTTTACTTAATGGAAGTGATTTTTACCAACTCAACCTTGGTGACACCCCAGCCTAGATGGACCATCATTCTCATCATTGTACAGTTCCACTTGCAGACCCTCATACTTATTGTACAAAGACATCTGGAAAGGTGAGGTAGTGTCCTGGGTTACAATGTGGAGCGTAACCAAATTATGTATTCTACTCCCATCTACATCATTCTTGATAATAAGTTGCTTGCAATAGCTGCCCAGTGCACACCTGATCCCTCAGGCTACAAGCTAGGCGTTAGATGAGAAGAGGCAAACACTTTGAGGCGTGGTTGTGGGGCTGACTTACAGTGGGACTTTGAGAAATTCAGCAGCAGGCCCTGGCTTTCCCAAGGCAAAGCAGCTTTCCTTTCTAAGGATGGCTCTGAGAACAATTTCTTGTTCTCAGAGAAGGACTGATAGAGGTTTTGTCAGCATCTCACGTTCTCAAAACAACAGCTGCTGTTTTTCATTTTTACCTTACTTTCTCTTTGTGTCTGTTCTCAAAACATGCTCTATCTCAACCAACAGTGGTAGAGAGGCATTGTGTCATTTAGCCAATCAAATAATTGTTAGCGAAAGACCCTATAAAAAGGGCTTGGATTTTACAATAAAGACATAGCCTTCTGACTCTCACGAAATTCTTGGAGTCTTTCTCTTCATCCTCTGGGACAAGGGCAACACGTGGTAGTGTTTCTTTATCTTCACCATGGCTCAGCTGTGATAACTCCCCTCCGGGGAAGCAGCAGCACCCCCTGTCCTGAGGGGATCATCTCTGCTAATGGGCCATAATGAACTGAATAGGCACCAGCAGAATAGGCAGCTGGAACGACCATCAAGGACTCCAAAAATATCCTATGACTCATAGGACTACATCATTCCATTGTGAAACTCCCTGCCCTAGGGGAGGTACCACCTGAACCTGGCCGCATGTAATTTTGATGTTTGGGGGTGTGGGACACCATCTCCGCTTGACGGACACAGAGGAGGACCAGACCTTGCACAGGACCACTGCTTTTCGACAAGACTGCAATCACTGCTTAATCAGACTCTGACCACCACCCTGCCTGGCAGGGTGCCAGATTGTACTCTGACTTTTGTGGGTTTCAGCCAGTTTTTCTGTATCATTGTATTTATTATAATCTTTCTATTAAATTATTACTCCAACCTGAAATCTCTCTCAAGGTATTTGTGTGGGGTTCATTTCTCCTGCTGGTTTACTTTCAAACCAGCACAGGTAGTCACAGAGAAGGTGCACCTGTTGAGTCTGGTAGGAACTCGTCACCATTCCCCCCTATCCCTTAAGTCACCCTATTCTGCCCAGTGGAGAGAGGATAGGGAATCTTCTGTATCATGTATCCTGTCTACCTGACAGGCCTGTCCCAGGGAAGATAGGGTGCAGTTCCAGTAGTTGATCCCCCTCTCAGACTCCCTGATCTCAATGTACTCATCTCCTCCCAGAGCTCTGCCATTAAGCAGAAGAGTTCCTCTACCTGAGCACATCCCACAGGTTTACTCACTGCAGCCCTCCAGTGCTGGCATAAAGAGTAGGGCACACCCTAAATCTTGGCACCTGGGTTGCATCATGTTCCCATCAGAGCTCTGTCTGGGAATCTGCATCAGTGCAGAGTTTAGAGGGGACATGGCCTTCTGCCGGGTAGATACCATTGCTCCCTTCCATGCAAACTGCTGCACCATACTCCTGCTGATGCACCACACCCTGTTAAACTGCTGTGCAACACCCTTGCTGACACATCATGCCCTGTTTGCATTGTTCCTGGTCACTAGTGCTCCCTAGGAGTTTCTTTTATAGGTGTTGGTGCTTGTACACAGTTGCTTCTGGTCCCGCCCGGGTCTCATCAGCTGCTCTTGCATGATCTGTGTGCTCCTGGCAGGTCTCTCCACTTCTACGAGGTTTCCCTGGTTCAGGAATCCCACCTCTACACCATGGCTAGTGTTCTGCTGTGGATCATGCAGAGCACCAAAGCTGCTCACCTAATCTTTTGTTTGACAGACCTTTAATATCAAAGCAAATTTGGAATCAAGTACAAGGGCATAAACTGGGATACTGAGCCAAATCTTAAATTTTGGGATACTAATGACCTATTATAAAATATACCAAAATAGACTGACACACTTGGTCAATTTTCTTGGATGATGGTGTCTCTTCCTGAGCATGCTTATTGTTAGTGTGACTTAATTGCCAATTTGGGCTACTAGAAAGTATTGCAAAGCAAGCAATGGCCAAACTCTTAAAACTCTTTCTAAAGTTTCTGGGAAGAAACTCTTTCTAACTTTTCTGGGAAGAATGGAGGAGTGAGTGAGGAACAGTTAAACTGATCAAAATGTAGATATTACTGTCTGAAGATAGATGAAGGTTCTGAGTGGTTCAGTGATTGCAGCATAAATAATTTTGGGGGTTTTTGTGGGCAAATATAATCTTTAAGAAGAATTACAAGAAAAGAGCAGAAGGGCCACAAGCCGCATGAAAAAAAATTTCCAAAATCCGTAATACCTGTAGAAATGTGAGCTGATAAAAACAGGTTAACTGCTGATAAAATTAAGTCATGTCAGGTTGTAGAATTTACTCTTGAAAAGATGTAAAATCTATCCGGAGCACAAAACTATGGTCTGAAAAAAATCAAAGTGGGTTTCAAAGTATATTTTCATTTGCTAGGTCACAATTAAAAAAAAAAAAAACAAATCAAAACCAAACATCCACTGTAATATCAATGACAAAGTAATGTTGTGTGGATCAAATGGGTCTTTGTAGTATGAAGGTCAATACTGCAGGCAGTACTTCCTAAGCAAAGAGCTGTGAATGGATAACATCACTCTTGTTTCCAGTTCTTTCAGTGCGACCAAAGAATCTGAAACAGAAAAGATAAAATATGATCAAATTCTGAAATTGTGGATGCTTGGGAGTTTGGTCTGACTAAAGTGAATTATTAGTTAAACTCCATTTTAAAGAGGAATATATAGTAAAACAATAACAAAAATGTCCTTCAATGGGAACAGCAGGAAAAAAGACTACAAAATATTTGAATATTACCAATATTGCTGAAGGGGCATGCCTTGGCTTGCCTGGCCCCTGCGTCTGAACCAGATAGTGGCTGCGGTGGTGTTTCACCCTAGAGACACTACTGGCTAGCTAGCTGTTGCAGTCAGGCACAAGTCCAGACATGCCAGAGCTCCGGTGGTGGTGGTGGTATAGAGCTTTTCCACTGACGAGTGGAGGGTCCGCTCTTCAGGTTCCTCTGATGGAGAAGCTTCAAGGCGATGGTGAAGGAAAGGAGTCAGTTCTGATGGAGGGTTTAATCCAGAGCTTTTATTCTGGCCCGCAGGCCTCTGAATCTAGTAACAGCTCCAACAGAACTCCCAAACGCATGGCATTCTTGTCCTTTTAACTCAGGGGAGAGGAAGAAGGAAGGGGTAGGAAGCCCACCAACCAGGTAGGGGAGAGGAGGTTCCAAGGGGAAAAAGACACCTGGGTTGTCCAATGCTCCCCAGGGTGTAGGGCATCTTTTGAATCTGCCCAATCACACGACGCTCCTGGGATTTACAGGCATTTCTCAGCAGGAGTCAGGGTAGGGAAAGGAGGTGATTGACACACACCTGGGGAAGGAATGTTCAGGGGAGAAACCTGGAATTCTGGGGCAAACCCTGACATCACACTGCAACAGAAGACTGATCTTAAAGTGGAGGTATGTTACAGAAATATAACTGAGTTGTAAGTTTAGTTATTGTAGGAAAAAATTAGATCTAAAATTGAAAGATATGTACAGTCATTACAATGATAATACTATTAAAGAAAATTAAAGCTTGGCAGACAGAAGTGTGTGTTTCATTGCATGTAGTCTGAGCAGTTAGCAACTACGATTCTTATTGATTACCCTTTTTGGGGATTGACAGTTGCATGAGTGGTTTGCAGTGCTTTGGTCTGTGAATTGGGTCATGATAGGTGATTACACTGAACACTGTAATAGTGTAGCAAAAACATATCTGATAGATCCTCAGAACACATTTGATAAAGTTTGAAGAATTTATTTTTGTTTCTATCGCATCATAGTTTTTAGCCAGAGGTTAAATCCAAATTTCCAGATTCCTGAGAACCCTCAGAGAGATTATGCTTTTCCCCCCAGTTATTCTGCTAGTGAAGTTTTCTTGTTCTTCCATCATAGAGGCCCACTGCCAAATCTAGCTGTACTTTCAGGATTAGAATATTAAAAATTTTCTTTTTTGGAAAGGAGCAAGGAGAGACCCTAGCTGTCTGAAGTACTTGCTTCTAATTTTGTAAAAGCTGGGCATCATTGTTAAATATGGGATATTTAAATATAGAAATATTTGTGAGCTACTTTTGTAGGGATTTTCATCTGCCCCTAACAATGGGAGTAGTTTGGGAGGTGTAGGATAAGTTATGAGATGCAGGTAATTAAGCTATGAAGCATCACAGAATCATAGAATATCCCAAGTTGGAAGGGACCAACAAGGATGATCAAAGTCCAACTCCTGACCCAGAACAGGACACTCCAAGAGCCACACTATGTGACTGAGAATATTGTCCAAGTACTTCTTGAACTCTGTCAGGCTTGGTGCTGTGACCCCTGTCCTGGGGAGCCTGTTCAAGTGCCCAATCACCCTCTGGGTGAAGAACCTTTTTCTCATATCCTAAACCTAAACCTCCCCTGACACAAATTCAGGCCATTCCCTTGGGTCCTGTCACCGGTGACCACAGAGAAGAGATTTATACCTGCTCCTCTGTTGTCGTTATAATAACAAAAGTCGCTGACTCAAAGGCTGGTTTTGCAGAATCTCTACCTCTACTACAAGTATTACTTCTTTTATAAATTGTTCCAATCCAAGAGGACCGGATTGGTCACTTAATCAATACATTCTATTTGGTTGGTTGGCTAGCTTAACATCTTAGCACAAAGAGATAGAAAAAAGAGAGAACAACACCTGCAGGTTTGTTTAGACTGTAAGCTATCATTATTTAGACTAGGACGTTCCGAGTCCCACAAGCAAATTCTGAGAAAGTTGGTTTTCTCAGTCTCTGACCAATATTGTGGGGACCACACTCCTCCACTTCCTCTCATGAGGATGCTGAAGACTGCAATGAGGTCCCCCTTCAGTCTCCGCCAGGTGTCTTGCTTTGAAAAGACAGGTGTCTGTCAAGGAGGCAGGACCTTCTCCTGAAATGGAAAATGCAAACCCTCTCCATCCGAATTATTATAATTTTTGAAATTAAGATGTTCTGAGGCAAAGATATGGGAGTAGGAATAACAGTTCTTTATTAGGGAAGGGGGAAAAAAAAGAATATAGTAATACAAAACAACACTGATAGAGTCAGAATACGACTTGACACCTTGTTGGTAGTAGTCTATTTGAAGTGGTAGTTGTAGCCTTTCAGAGTGACAGATGTAGTTCTGTTGAAGTAGTGATCTTGTAGAAGGGTGTAGTTTTCCTCTGGAAAATCCAGTGGGAAAGGGTTGTTCTTCTGAGAATCCAGTGGAGAAGGCTGCCCTGGTGTCCCAAAATCTCAGATTATATCCACAAAGTTATGTTTGACTCTTCTCCCTTGGGCAGAGCATCTCTTAATGGGATGATGTATTTTATCAGTCATGAAGTGACACTTAGTGGCTTATTAACAGAAGATATTTCCCGGAGGGAGGGCTGATTTGTGGAAGAGATAAGAAAACTGCCCAATTAACAGAACATAACTGTCACACTTCTAACAGATGGCAAATAGAATACACACTTATCTTTTAATCCAGGATTCCAGGCTGAACAGATCAAGCACCCCCAGCTGCTCCTCATACAGCTTCCCCTCAAGGCCCTTCACCATCCTTCTTGCCTCCTTTGGACGCTCTCTAACAGCTTAATATCTTTCTTATATTGTGGTGCTCAAAACTACCAAACTGCCCCCAGTATTGATGCGAGGTCGCAGCAGTGCAGAGCAGAGCGGGACAATCCCTTTGTTTGACTGGCTAGCAATACTGTGCCTGTTGCACCCCAGGACACGGATGTCCCTCCTGTCTGCCAGAGCACACTGTTGAGTCATATTTAACTTCCCATTCTACAAGTTGTAGAGTTTTTCTTTGTTTTTTTTTTCCGCAAATCAATGTTATCTTTTATAGAACTCAAGAAAATATGTGAGTAGAGGTAAAGTGACAGGGAAAGTAGTCTTAAGCTCCTCTAGACTGTAACTTTTGAGTTCAAGAAACTGAGTCATTACTCCCTCAAGGGAGAAGAGCACAAGGAATTCCAACTACATTGATCAGAAATCCCTTTAATATTTATAGGGATCCAAAGTCTTACTTTTCTACTCCACACAGTTCTAGTTAATTTCTCCTTTAGGTTTAGGAGCAGTGATCAAATAGAAGTAGGAACTGAGCTGTAGTACAGTCAGAAAGCCTTCTGCAAAGAATGGACCACATTTCCTGAATATCTTCCCCAAAGTGTAAGAAAGCATAATATAAGTGTACAGAATAACCACATTCCCTGCACTTCCAAGCCTCCTCTGGACCCCCTCTGTTGGTGTGACTGGTATCCCCTGCTCCTGATCCTTGGTAGTATGATTAGCATGCAACTAACACCACTTATAAGGCAAACAGCCATTTTCTGTGATGTATTAGTCCCCTTTCCCCTCATTATCAGGTCCTGTGAACCAAGCAGACAAATCAAACAGATTTCTCCTTCCCCTCCCTCTTTGGCCTCAAGGTTCCTGGGCACCAGGCTGACTACTCCCCTCCTTACTGACCTTGAAGGTCACAGGTACACAGCCAACCAGATGGTGGTGATGACCCTGTCACAGAGCAGGGAAGTGTTAAAAGGGCACAGAGCACTGTCTATAAAATCAAGCAGTTACAGGTCCAAGTGGGACTTGGATCGTGTAGTGGGTTGACCTTGGCTGGGCACCAGGTACCCACTAAACTGCTCTATCACTCCCCTTCCCAGCAGGACAGGGGAGAGAAAAATAAGGTGGAAAACAACTCGTAGGTTAAGATAAGGCAGTTTACTAAAGCAAGAAAAAAAGACAAAGTTTGCACGCACGTGAGCAAAGGGAAAAAAAAATTAATCTCTACTTCCCATCAGCAAGCAAAGTTCAGACACTTCCCAGGAAGCATGGCTTCAGCATGTGGAGCGGTTGCTCTGGAAGGCAAATATTGTAAAATAATGAATACCCCTTGTTCCTCCTCCCTCTCTTAACTTTTATATCTGAGCTGATGTCATATGGTATGGAATATCCCTTTGGTTAATTTGGGTCAGCTGGCCTGGTTGCATCCCCTCCCAGGATCGTGCCCACCCCCAGCCCCTTGATGGGGAGGAATGTTGGAGAGACAGTGCTGATGCTGTGCCAGTGCTGCTCAGCAGGAGCCAAAACACTGGTGTATTATCAACACCTTTCCAGCTCGCAATGCAAAGCACAGCACTGGGAGGGCTGCTGTGGGAAAATGAACTCCAGCTCAGCTAGACTCCATACAGACCAGAACTGCTGCTGGACAGTTGTGACAGACCAAAAGGCAGCCAAGTAAAAAAATTGCCAGACACAGGTTTACAGGAATAAGATTAATGTCTCTTTACAAACAAACTGTGAATCTGCTTGTAAATAAGGCCAGAGACTTGTAGATAAGGAAATAATGAGAGAACCCATTAATTTTAGAAAGTTTTACTATTTGACACAGACTGCTGCTCAGCCAAGGTTGTGCTAAACTCCTGAACTTTGGGACGAACAAAGACTTAATAGGGTTATGAATATTAGCTTCACCACCCAGGGCAGACTTAAAGCTAATTTTAATGATCATGTATCGTGTATTATACAGAGGGGTACATATTAAAGGGGACATTGTCTTACGTTGGAAGATGTAGCTGGGGGTGTGTATTCTATCACCATCTATTAGAGGTAGGACAGTTATCTTCTGTTAATTGGGCAGTTTTCTTTATGTCTTCCACAAACCAATCCTCCCTCTGGGGAGATATCTTCTGTTAATGAGCCATTGAGCCTCACTACATTACTGATAAAATTACATCATCTCATTGTGAGATACTCTGCCCAGAGAGAAGAGCCAAGCATTCCTACCTAGATATAATCTGAGATTTAGAACACCACAGTCGAGCTTTTCCCACTGGATTCCCAGAGGAGCAGCTTTCTTCTCTACTAGATTCCCAGAAGACCAAGCCCATCTACATCACCACTAGATCTTCAGAAAAAAACTACACCCTTCTTACAAGATCACTGCTTCAACAGAACCACATCTGTCACTCCAGGAAGACTGCAGCCACCATTTAATCAGACTGCTACCACCAGCCTGACCAACAGAGTGTCAGGTCATATTCTGACTCTATCAGTGTTGTTTTGTATCACTGCATTTTTGGTTTTATTTTTCCTAATAAAGAACTGTTATTCCTATTCCCATATCTTTGCCTAAGAGCCCCTTAATTTCAAAATTATAACAATTCGTAGGGAGGGGATTTACATTTTCCATTTCAGGGGAGTCTCCTGCCTTCTTAGCAGACACCTGTCTTTTCAAACCAAGACAGGCATGCAATAGGCAGATCGAGAAGTCTGTACCTTCCAAATACTTCAGCCAATGGGAAAAGGGAGAAGGTGTAATGCGGCCAGGAAATTAGGATAAAAGAAGGCTACTAGCTTCAATTAATTGAGAGACACCCCACTGGATGTATATATGACGGGCTCTCTCCCTTTGTTCATTAATAAAATTACTTTCACAGGACTCCTTCTTTGTGGACACTAACGACTAGTGACATGAATTTTCTGCACAAGATAAACAGAGGCGATGCAAGAGACCAAACTTTGTTCAGACAAACCGACTTACTGTGTCCCTGATGGTCTGAGACTCAGGTCTTAAACATTGTTTCTGTGCCAGACAAGGGAAAAGGCTGATAAGAAGCAGATATTGCCAGAGGTGGGGTGATGGCTGGTTTCATGTTAACTCCCCCTGACAAAGCACAACTGGCTCAACTATGCAGGCATGAGAAACAGCGGCCATGCCTTCGAAGGTGTCATAAACCATCAAAGACCCCCCAAAGCGCCCCTAGACTAATTTCTGGGGCCTTCCACAAGAGGACTGTACATGATCCACAGTGTTGCATGAGACAGTGTAAAACTCCCCTGCCAGGGAAGGCACCTGGGCATTCTCAAATAAAGCTGGTGAACTCCTTTTTTTGCAGGCCCCCACCTACAATGGATCAAGAGCGCAACGATCACTTTGAATAATGGACATCAAAATTATAACAATCAAGTTTCATCACTGGATTACTGGGTGGTGATCTCTTCCCTCACTGCTATCTACTTTTGTTCCTTCTTTCTGTTATATATTTTCTTAAGTGATATTTTTACACTTTCATATTGTTATATTTCTATAGGTAATAACCAAATGGGCTACATCCCTCCTTTCCACTGTTATCAAATTGTTAAATTTCATATGGTTGATGATTGCCCAGCCCTTTAATTTGTTGAGGTCTCTCTGCAGGGCCTCTGCCCTCGAGGGAGTCAACAGATCCTTCCAATTTAGTATCATCAGCAAACTTACCTCGTATTCCTTCCAGTCCTGTGTCCAAGTCATTTATTAAAATGTCGAAGAGCACAGGGCCTAAGATGGACCCCTGCGGAACCCCACTAGTGACTGATCACCAGTCTGATGTCACCCTCAGCACAGATTCATAAAAATTATCTTGTGTTTGCATCCTGGTTTCAGCTGGGACAGGGTTAATTTTCTTCTTAGCTGGTACAGTGCTGTGTTTTGGATTCAGTATAAGAATAATGTTGATAACACACAGATGTTTTGGCTGTTGCTCAGCAGTGCTCACCCTGAGTCAAGGACTTTGCAGTGTCTCATGCTCTGCCAGCGAGCAGGTGCACAAGAAGCTGGGAGGGAGCACAGCCAAGAGAGCTGACCCAAACTAGCCAAAGGGATATTCCACACCATAGAACATCATGCTCAGTATATAAACTAGGGGAGTTACCCAGAAGGGGGCCGATCGCTGTTCAGGGATGGGCTGGGCTTCAGTCAGTACATGGTAAGCAATTGTGCAGTTGTTTTTCTTGGGTTTAATTCCTCTTTATCTTTATTTTTCTTTAGCTTTATTTCCATTCTTAAGCTGTTTTTATCTCAACCCATGGATTTTACTTTTTTCCAATTCTCCTCCCCATCCCAGTGGGAGTGGGGAAGTGAGCGAGTGGATGTGTAGTACTTAGTTACTGGATGGAGTTAAACCATGACAGGTAGAGAACGGCATAAAAGAAAATGTAAAGAGAAATTTTCTAGGCCACATTAGAAGTCTTGAGAAAAAGTCTGTGGGAAAAAAACCCTCAGAATCAGCTGACTTGAAAACAAAACAAATGTAAATTAATTGATCACATTTCACCCTTTTTTAGGAGATAGTTGTCTGAATTTACATGTGCCTGATGTTACTTATCAAGGAATTCATCTGGAGTGAAAGGAGGGAGAGGACAAACATGGAGGGCTTTGCACAGTGCTTCCTTTTCTGTGGAGGGTGGGAGAGCAGAAAGGAGAATACACCAGAATATGTAGGGAGAAAGGATAAATAAAACCCAAAAAACCTCAGAGGGAGAGAGGCGGCATGACAAGAGTAGGAAGACTGAAGGAGTATATAGTCTCAGTCCAGATATAAATTAACACAAAATAAACTATGAAACAATATTTCACTCAAGAAATATTTTTCAAAATAAAGCTGTCTCTCCTGGAGACATTTAACCTGGAAATCATTATGACATGAGAACTATAGGGAAGAGACAATATTATGACACAAATCTTGTCCTTAACTCCGTGCTGCTCTTGTTATCTCCCTCTCTCTCATGCTCTCTTGTATTCTGCCTCTCTCTCCCCTTCACATGCTCCCATACCACTCTCATGCTAGTTTTCTTGCTCTCTCACTTTCTTGCTCTCTCAATTTCTCTGACAAATTCTCTCTTGCTTTCTCTCCATCTCATGCCTTTTCTCTGTCACTCTCTCACTTCATCTTTCTTTTGCTCCCATTCTCCTCTCACTCCCTCTCAGCCTTTCCCTTGCTGTCAGTCACTCTTGCTCTCTCTCGTGCTCACTTTCTTTCTTGCTCATATGTTCGTGCTTGATTTCCCACTCTTGCTCTCGCTGTTACACATTCTCATTTTCTTGCTCTCACTTTCTCACTTGCACTCTAACACTTTCTCTCATTCTAGTGCTTTTGTGCTCTTGCTTGCTGACTCACTCTTGTGCTTGCTCACTTTCTCGCTTTCTCACACTCATCTCGTGTTTGCTTCTGCTCGCACACTCCCTCTTTGTTACCGAATTTCTTAAAGACCTCGGCCATGATTGGGTTGTGGAGTGATTTCTGAGTTATCTGGGCTGTAGGCCTTGATTTTAGGCCTGTGTGTAATTAGCTAGGCCGTGTGTCGCAGCAAGAAATTCCTTGTTAAGGTCTGCTTTCATTATAGATAGAGTAATTGTAGGATTAACACCGTAGCCGCCTTAACACTAGAATTGTTTGCATTCTTTTCACTTTGCATGCCAATCAGAAAGCACCTGTTACTGTAAACTATTTGAATGTCTGTATAACCCACCATCTTAAGCTAATAAACTAGACTTCACACTGCTTGATCATAGTGGCCTGACGTGTGTCTAGTCTAGTTCTAGCCCCCTCCCTCGAGGCCCTGGATTTTAGCATTTTCACCTCTTCACCTCTTGTTTTCTTGGTATCACTCATCTTTCCTCACCTTGAGCTTGATCCCTCTTGCTCATTCCCTTTCTTGCACTCTCACTCACTCACTCTCACTCTCTCTCTCACCTCCACTCTCTTGCTTGTGCTCGCTTTCTCACTCTTATACTTTATCGCATGCTCTTTCTTTTCATTAATTTCTCTTGCTCTTGCTTTGTCTCTCCATCATTTGCTTTTTCACCCTCTTATGCTTTCTCTCTCACACATACTTGTACAAGTGTTTGCTTGTGCTTTCTCTCACTTGCACTTAGTCACGTCCCCTTGCTCACATCTTTGTTACGAATGGAGACGAGAGCTTAGACAAGTCCTGCCTTTGACTCAGATTTCTGGCAGTAGCTCTGTTTGAGGCGGCCTGCACTCCAAATGTCTCTTGTTCGCAAGTTCTTAAGAATGGCCGATTAGGTCTATTACAAAATGAATTATTTATGGAATAGACACAAGAGTAACAGACAGAAGACTTTAAACAGACTACTTGCTACACAGGATAAAACAAAAAGAACTACAAGAAGATAATATACAGTGCGCAATAAAAGGTACCTGTATTACAGCTAGTAAAGAAATAGTATAGATTAGGAGTCAATGGAATTTACCTCCAAATTGATGATGGAGTACACATAGAATCCTTTCACTCAATTCCCAGGAAAGTATCAGTGGAATTTGCGTCCAAACTCCAGGGAGAAGTCCTACGCGTTTCCAAGGTGCGTGTAGGAGACTTCTGGCTCCGTGAAAGTTTGTGTAGCTTTTACAGTTTGTGAAGTGTCTGTCAGTCAGAAATTCCAGCAGCTTATCTCCCTACATCCTGCTCTCAAGGCAAGTTGCTTACTGTCTCTTTGGTCTCAGTGATAGCTCCTTACTGAACAGGCCTGGGCTATCTCATCAATTCATGTGAGGGGGAAGAATGTCCAGAGCTATCGAACCAGCTGATGGACAGAACAGATAAGCTCTTCTGTGGTAGCGGGGAAGTCCTGCCACAGTCTTACAGCATGTTCAAGCTTTCTCTCATGCTCTTGCATTTCTTGCTTTCTAGCTCTCTCCCTTTCAAATATTTGTTTTCCCTCTTGGCTCTCATACTCTTGCTCTTAATCACTTTCTTGTGCTCTCACTCACTTCTGCCCAGTTTCTGGCACTCGCTTTCATGCTTTACCCCCTTCTTGCTCAATTTCTCCTATTCTTGTGACCAGTACCCTCTACTCCTGACCCCTGGTAATATGGTTATAGAATCATAGAATCATAAAGGTTGGAAAAGACCTCCAAGATCATCAAGTCCAACCTTTGAACAAATATGGCCATGCCCACTAAACCATATTGCAAAGGACGATGTCTATTCGTTTTCTGAACACTTCCAGGGATGGTGACTTGACTACTTCCCCAGGGAGCCTATTCCAATGCTTGGCCACTCTTTCAAGAAATAAATTTTTTCCTAATATCCCACCTGAACCTCCCCTGGCACAACTCGAAGCCATTTCCCCTTGTCCTGTTGCTGGTTGTTACCTGGGAGAAGAGGCTGACCCCCACCTCACCACAACCTCCTTTCAAGTAGCTGCAGAGGGCAATAAGGTCTCCTCTGAGCCTTATTTTATCTAGATTGAACAACCCCAGCTCCCTCAGCTGCTCCTCATAAGACTTGTGATCCAGACTCTTCACCAGCTTTGTTGCTCCTAATAACCAAATGGGCTATATCCCTCCTTTCCACTGCAACCAAACTATTCTAAAATAAACCTGTCATTTGTATATAGACCAGTCATTCAGTGCCATTTCTNTCATCAAGTCCAACCTTTGAACAAATATGGCCATGCCCACTAAACCATATTGCAAAGGACGATGTCTATTCGTTTTCTGAACACTTCCAGGGATGGTGACTTGACTACTTCCCCAGGGAGCCTATTCCAATGCTTGGCCACTCTTTCAAGAAATAAATTTTTTCCTAATATCCCACCTGAACCTCCCCTGGCACAACTCGAAGCCATTTCCCCTTGTCCTGTTGCTGGTTGTTACCTGGGAGAAGAGGCTGACCCCCACCTCACCACAACCTCCTTTCAAGTAGCTGCAGAGGGCAATAAGGTCTCCTCTGAGCCTTATTTTATCTAGATTGAACAACCCCAGCTCCCTCAGCTGCTCCTCATAAGACTTGTGATCCAGACTCTTCACCAGCTTTGTTGCTCCTAATAACCAAATGGGCTATATCCCTCCTTTCCACTGCAACCAAACTATTCTAAAATAAACCTGTCATTTGTATATAGACCAGTCATTCAGTGCCATTTCTCTCTAATCCACCCCAAGGGATCTATTAACAAGAACCTCAGTTACCCCGCCTCAGGGGCGGTTTGTAACAACAGTGAGACCAGTGACCTCCTGGTGGCCAGGGACACCTCCACCATCATCGGCTTCCTCCGAGGACTGAGCAAGTGACTTATATTCTTTCATGTCTTTTTGAGTTTAGATTATTATTGTTATTTTGATACAGCAAGCCAAGTATTAATATTTGACCTGATCTGCAGAGGGTCCAGGTGATTAGAAACCATAAGCTAAACAGTGCTATAAAATTCTGTGCTACACCACTTATAAAATTGTGCTACACTTATTCTGCTTTTAGAAATCCTGTGCTATTCTTAATATAAAATCTATGCTATGCTAATCATAACATCCTGTTATATAAAAAATAAAGCTTTCATTGTAACGACAACATAGTGCTGTTATCATTCTGCCAAGGATGCCTAAAAGAATCTGTCTGTCCCCCTTAGTGTTGGGTAATAGTTGGTTAAATTCAAACCATTTTATTATTCAGTATAAGGATACCACACCAAACCATAAAGATAAATATTTATTATATGCATGGAACAGACAAACGGAGCTTGTGCGACTTTGTTCAAGGTCACAATGTATCCATCCATAGGATGTATTCTCTATCACCTTTAATTTTCTATGTTTTTATGTGTTTATAAAATATTTGCAAACATCTAGCATACTCTGGTCGGTATACTAACACCATCACTTCAATGTTCTATACTATCCATAAAACTATAACCTGTTACCTGGATGAGAGCAAAGCATTAGGGTTGATCCTATGAAAACCATGCTAACATTCTTTGAATCAAAATTTTTATATTTTCCTTCTGAAGAAAATGACCTGCTCTACTGTGCAGTTCCTGGTTCAGACTGTCGTTTCTCCAACAGACATGGAAACATCATGCCATAGCATCTGCTTCTTGACTGATTGTCTATGGGAGATCTCATTTTCTAAAAATCAAGAGAAATCACACGCCTTGCTTTCAGAAATATGGTCACTGAAGGTACACCGATTGCATCAGCATGTCTTCTGCCTCCCAACGCACAAAGAACAATCAACGCCATCTGCTTGCAAGGAGAGTAACCATTTGAGCAAATGCCACTCTAAATGCAGTATTATTGAGAATTATCAAGCAAAACTTTTGTCAAATGCTGGTATGTTTGGAAAAGGAAGAAAATCAATTCTGCAAGTATTACTGAGCTGAGAAGCCTCTTTGGTGTTAAATTCACTAAGTGGCAGCATCCTGGTTTGAATGCCTTGGAAAGAATCAACTGCAAAAGATTCCACTTTCACATCAAAGTTCAAACGGGCAATTTTAAAAGCTCATTAGTCTGAAGGTGTATGATTTCCTGAAAAGATGAATGAATAAAAATGAAGCAAAAAAAAAAAGGCACAAATATTTGATCTGAAATCTCACTGTTCTATTTCCGATAATGTTGCATGTCTACAATTATGGACTCTGGGAAGATTTTCAGGCTATTATCCAATGCATTCTTCAAAATACAGGCCGACATAACAGATCACCTTTAACTCAGGGAATTTGAACAACAGGTAACTTCTTTCTGAAACCCAGGAAAGAGAGAACTTGTTTTTTATTAGAAGACCATTACTTCATGTAAATAATTTCCAATGTAATTTCCCACATATGCTACTGGAGACTCAGAAATATGCAGCCTAGCCCCTGGTCGACAAAGGAAAATATTTTGGATAATTCTCAGGGCAAGTCAATTAAAATAAGTGACTACAAAATTGATAGGTTTAGGTTATTGAATAACAACAGTAAATGTGTCTGACTGAAAGAAAAGGGAGACAGATTAATACTATCCCTTAGTAACTACCAGAAGCAAGCCTGAAGCAGCAAATGGACGGTGTACTTGCCAAACAGCACCTGCAATAGTGTAAACTCCACATTCTCCTACCACATCTCCACTGCAAACCCAGCAGTTGGTATGCAGTGTTTTATAATCACATTTAAGCTTCCCCCTGAGATGTACCATAGCCAAATATTAAAGTCAAAAAGAAGCCATTGAGCTTTCTGACACTGATGCCGAATTGCTTTTTGCCTTTTTCCTTTTATATATTCCCTATGAAATGTGTGGAACACGGCCATGGGACAGTTATAAAGATGAGTTCTAATAAACAACCGAAGAAAGCAAAGCATGGGAGAAGGCCTTTGAACCGATCTTTGGTTCGCAATTAACTATTATAAGTCTTATGCTGTTTTGTAATAAGAACCTTTGAATTATAGCTTTAGAATGTTGCTTTGTATTAAGGATTTTTAAACCGTACCTTTAGAATGCTGCTTTGTATTAAGGATTTTTTAAACTGTAGTTTTAGAATGTATAAAGGATTTAAACAAAAGAGGGAAGTGAACCTATCCCAAGCTCCTAACGAAACGGTGAGAACATCCTGAAAAAGGAAGGTGGACATCAACGTTGCTGATTAATGATTTCAAAAAAGGGAAGCTGGACATCACTATCATAGATTAATGG
>VWZV01003849.1:1184-33796 GCA_013397155.1 Irena cyanogastra | reverse complement strand
TTCCTTCCTTCCTTCCTCTCCATTCCTTTAGCTTCCCTTTCCTCATTTTCTTCCTCTCTTCCTTTTTTCTTCTTCCTTCTTTTCTTTCCTTCCTCATGTACCTCTTCCCTTCTCTCCATCCTCCCACCCTGCCTTCTATCTCTCATTTCTCTCTAAATGCCTGCTAGCTGTCTTTCAGATTAAGTGGCTGTTATTGCTTTGTTCCTGACCTAGTATTGAAAGGTGACACATTAAGTTAAGAATAATCATGACCTGTGCATTATACATTGATTTGCCGACAATTTCTAATCATTGCCTGAAGACAAGCTTTTGCAAGCTTACTTTTGCAAAAATTTATCCTAAGATCCTACCTATTAGGCAGTGAAAGCAATTTTGAAGCTATTGGATAGCAGATAAATAGTACTGTGCAACCAGGAGTCATTAAGACCTCCAGCAGTTAAGATACCCACTTCCTTCAGTGACTGGTTGGAGCATATAACAGACACAGCTGGCTTTCATCCCGGGAGCCCAGTGGAATAGATAAGGCAGCAGAAAAAGCAGAGAAGTTACAAAGTCCAATGGGGCTGGTAATTACCACAATTATGCAAAATATTTGTTTCTGGAAATGTGGATTTTGACTATAGAGTTTAGATCACGTATAATAATATTTACAGACCATAAACCCTAAATAGCATATAAGAAAAGTCATTTATCTCTTTAACTCTCCAAGTTTTCTGTTGCATTATTCTCTCTTGTCTTTTGAGAACATTTAAAGACTTTTACTTAGTGTTTTTAAGAATTTTCACATGTGGAATCCTCCCATGATGCTTTGGTTATATAAAAACTGCTTTAGTTCCCACTGTAATCAGTAGGAGGCATGTTTTAGTACTTCAAGGGAGAATTTAAGTGCTCCCTTTCCTTTTCTATGGCACACTTCTTATCCAAGCACACATGATAAAAGGAAATTTTCTTCCCTGTTTTCATCAGAACCTGAATATTTCATTTTACCTTTGTATTAATGATACTGACTCATTATTTGCTGCTCATAGTAACAGTTTTGCACTTCATTGGCAAGGAATTCAGAAGCATCTGGTTTTGTGGGTTAAAATAATGATTTATCACTTTTTAATTTTTTAATTTTCTTCATAATTTGAGTAAATATTTTATTAGTTGTCTTCCTCTTATAACTGCAGAAATAATCCATGCCCAGTGATGAGCTTTAAACTGACAGGATAAATGGTTTTATTTATTATCTGTTTGAATTGACCTACCGTCTGTGGCAACATTTTGCCTTTACTAAAGGCTACAGTGCTAGTGTACATTGATTTTGCCAACATAATTAAAAAGTAGGAAAATAATGCTTTTCATTTTTTCTTTTCTGCAAAATCATATCACCATCAGGAAATAAAAAACTTATTTTGATTGGATGAGCCAGAATGCTCAAAAATGATTGTGAGAACAGTGCCGATCAGACTTTTCTTTCCAAAACCACCTGACCAAGTAGGGTTATATAGGCTGTTCCCTCGTGTCTATGTGTATAAGATTTGAATATGTAAGTTGCAAACCAAATGCTGAATTTCCAGTTGTACTTTTATAAGTTTCAAGCCAACACCTTTTTTTCTGGTGTCAGCAGACCAAAACATCATGAATTACTGTTACATAATCCTTAAATTCAATTATGGTATTTATGAGAATATTAAAAAAAAATAAAAAAAGGTGCCTTACAGTGGTGTTTCAGAATTCCATCATATAGTTATCCTCATAATTATGTACCTATTAAAGTCAATAGGGACATTAGTAATAATGTCGCTAAAGGTGAAACCTGATTCAAAGGAAAAGCTATGACCACAGAGAAGATGAAAATTTGTGAAGTTAATAAAAGGTTAGTAGTGTGTTCTATTTTTCCACTGGATAATTTTCTAAAAAGTTTGAAATTTTGAGGAAAATCCAGACAAGGATCATTAGTTTCTTCACTGTAAAATTCAAAGTGGACTAGGAGTACATTCCACAGGTGACTGTGGCACACTTATCTTGATATCATTCTGCGTGGTTTCTTAGAGACAGTAGGTTTTGGGTAGGTTTTTGTATTTGGTTCTTTTTTCCTGCCGATCATTCTTTTGAAGAGCAGAGTGAAATTATGAGGGTTTTGGTTTAGTTTGGTCTTTTTCCTGATTGCAGAGACATTTCCAGCCTAGCATCCATGAAAGGTATGTTTAATCCCAGAAACATTAGTTAATTGATATAGAAAGGAATTTTGGAAAAACTCAAGCTATTATAGCTATTGTTTCACGGGGAAAATGGCTGGCACTGTAGGAACTTACAGAGTCTTGATGAAAAACAGAGTTCTCTGCAAAGACTAGAACAACAGATGGTGAAATATTGGCTTTTGTGAGGTGATTTGACAGTCATAACAGTATCAGTCACCTTGTGTGAGTAAGGAGAAGCCTACCTTTTCAGGATACTATTATCTAATATCTTAGACAAATATATGAAGCTCTAGGTAACTATTTTCCCCCGGGTATTTGGTAAAATTTATCTTTCTAATGATAAGACAAGTTTTTGAGACCATAATAATTTGGTAATTAATAGCAATACATCACAAAAAGTCAGACATGATCACTAAAATGGTCTGGACATTAAAATGATGTGATTGGCTCAACTTTCTTCTTTCACTTTTGATGACTTAATTTCTACGTTTCCATCCAATATCTTTTTGTTTTTCACAATAAAACTCTTCAAAATGTCAGATTCATGTCTGTGTCTCCCATGAGCCACAGAATCACCAAATTATTCTGGAGGGATGGGAATATGGGAGACCACGCCACCAACTTCCTACTTCACCTTTCTGAAAGAAAGTCAGCACTCCTACGTCCATGTAGCTGACATCCATCAATGGATCAACAAATCTGTTACTTCTTAGGAAACTTATCCTGAACTTTATTATTTACTAATAATTCAGAGTAAGTTAGAGCAGCTTTCCCATTTAAAAGTGCAGTTTCCAAACCCTTCATTGCTTACAATTTGCTGACTTTTCCTGGATAAATGCAGTTTTACCCACTACAACGTCATATCTTCTAAATCCATAATGCAGTGTACCGAATGCACTCACTAGTATTGTGTGCAAGTGACAACAGATTTAGCAAAATTTAACAGAACTTCTGAAATTTACTAGCATGGATCTCAGTGATGTAAGGATATTCATATGTTTTTAAGAGCTTTATTTTCCTCATCTGTTTTTCTTTTTCTTTTTCTTTGTTTTCTTCTGTCCAGATCTTTTTCTTGTTTTCTTCTCTTCAGTTCTTTCTTTCAAATTAGAACTTTTTGTGAGTTGCATGAAGTGAAAACATTGATGCCTTTGCAGACAAAAAATATGCTCTTATTAGTAAACAGTCATTTCTAAATTCACTTTAAATGAATAATGAAATCTGCAGTGTTATTTATTAATGTTCCCGTGACAAAAATGTGGTTTGGTTCATGTTTTTAAATATCTTTGGAGTCAGTGTGTGCAAATTTACCCAATCATCATTCTATTGTAGGGGAAAAAAAAGTGATTGGACGATTTGTGGAGAAAGCAAGAAAAGACAATTATTTTATGTTCCAGTCAGTTACTTTCAAGTGACAGTCCTAATGGAAGCAGGGAATGTATTTGATGCAAGTTTGACTAAGAGTGTTGAGCTGGCTCCAAAGTCACTGTTTTACTTACTTGAAGATAGAACTAAGTCAGCAGTTTGTTGTGCTCAAGGTAAGGAGGACTCACATAGGTCAATCATTTGAGTGTAATAAACAGCAGATACAGTAATTCTGCTTGGCAGTTACACTGCAGGCATTGAGAGCTGCAGCCACAAATCAGCAGTGCTTACTCAAATGTTCCATGACTCTTCCTATCACTTTTTCAAAAGGATGTCATCATTCAATGAAATGAACATGCTGTCACTATTAAAAATATAGAACTAAGCTATAGCTCTAAAAAGTTGAAAGCCACTTGAACCTATATCATTCTGCACACTACTAAGCTAAACCACTTCTATATTTTTAATATTTTGGTGCAAAATCTTACTAGCTTTACTTACTGGACCCTCTATTTGTAATGGACTATACTATATATGTAGTGGAAAAGTACATAAACCCCACATTGATCTTAAATAAAAATAATAGAAGCAGAGAAAAATAATACCATTTATTGAAAAAAAAAATTTTAGTTTTCTAAAGGTAAAACATGCCAATTCTGAGTCTCGCTTAAATTTATGTATTTTTTTTCATCTTTTTAGCCTACATTTTGTGGAGGTTTAAGGACATTATATGTTGTCAGTAAAATGTATAGAAAGTCTTGTAAATGCAGATCAAGCACTATAAATCTTTGTATCAGTTTTCTAGTTAAGATAAGAAAATTTAAATTCGGTGCAAAAAAGGCTGATTTGTATGTGAAAGTTTGCTGTGTCAGTTCAGGTAAATTATCTGCAGATATATATGAAATACTTTCTCTTCACAGACCCTGAGACTATCTCAGGTGGTTAGAGCAGGTGCTAACACCAAGGCTGTGGATTCAACACACGGTATGGGCTATTCAGTTAGGAGTTGAATGGAATGATCATTGTGGGTCCCTTCCAACTCAGAATATTCTCTGAATCTGTGTTTATTCCGTTTCAGTTTTAACTCTGAATCCCACACAGCAGTAATACAGTCCTAATTATTGAGGGCTATTCAACAGAGGGCATACTGTATTCAACATCCCACTCTACAAACTTTCTGTAATAAAAGAGGAGTTGAGGAAAAACCGTCAGTGTTGTATGAGATAAGAGAAATTTGGCTTTGGCAAGAAGATCATCCGGCAGAAGTCTGTAATCTCTTGATGTGAGCAGAGTTATCAGGCAGAAGCAGTGGGATGCTATCAAGAGTTGTAGCTTGAGGTGATGAGGAGAAAGGGGAATCCCTAAAACCCTCTTGTGTGGAATACAACTTTTTCTTCTTCAAAGATGGGAAAAAAAGGGCTGGAGAAAGGCATACTGAATAGAGAAATGCATCCTATCACTATTCTCCCTGATAGAGTTCTGACACACCATTCTTGTAGACACCCTTCAGGTATTGGATAGGAAACTGTTCTGTTTTATTCCTTTCAAATAATTTACTCAACACTGCCAGATAACCAAACATCTGAATACCTCCCAACAAATTCAGCTAGGATTTAGAGAACATGCACTGATTTTAATTCATATTTTTCCACTTCATAATAAAAGGTAAATTGTTGTGAATCTTACCGGCTCTACCTACACAGGAAAATTAAACTTGACTTTTAGGCACAGCTGACTGTTGAGTAGAAGCTTTCTCTCTTTTTCTCTCTCTCTCTCTTTCTCTCTCTCCCTTTCTCTCTCTCCTTTTCCCTTTCTCTCTCTTTCTCTCTTTTTTTCATCTCTCTCTCTTTCTCCCTCTTCCTCTCTCTTTCTTCTTGAAGATGTGAATACATATCTCATGGATTGTTTACATGTCATAAGCACTGAAGAGCTCATATATTAATGTCATACAGATATCTAAAATTTTAATTCTTTTTTTGCAGGTTTTTATCAAAAAAAATTGAATTCACATTTATTTTATTCATTTGTTGTAGCCAAACCAAAGTACAGTAGAGACCAAAGAGTAAGAATGGTCTTTGTCTTATTCCTTCTTAGCAGGTAGTTATATCCTGAATTTAGAAGGACTGCCCTATAAATCATGACAGTAAGTAGATTTGGAAGGTAGTTGTTGAACTCAGATCCTCCTAGAAATAAAGCAGCATTAGGGATGCTGTTGTTATTTTTGCCAATATATTTTTTTTGTTTTTAGCATGTGCCATAAGGATGGAGGACTGCATGACTCTAGGGTATTCATATACTCAGATAGAGTCAATTATGTCAGAGTAGGTGTGCAGTTCATGACTTATAAGAAGATTCACTTAGCGTGGAGACAATTCATATTGCTTGGACTAAAATTCAACTAAAATTGTGGTAAATTGAACCTCAATAATATAAGGTTTCCTGAGTGTTGATAACCATTGCCTTCTAAGGGGTTTTGTTAGTTTGCCTTTCTTTCATTTTCTCTTATTTTTCCATTCATGATAATAACTATACCAAGTAGGAATTTGCTATTAAAAAAACAAAAACAAAAACAAGCCTTTATGTTTCTTGTAAGATATAGATTCTGCTATTCTTCATCTTAGCATTTCATTCTTCTTAGTAGGATTACACAAGAGAAAAGACCAGGTCGTTAACTAAACACCTAGAAAAGCTTTAGCAAATTCAAAAACATAGACCAATTACAAAACCAGCCTTATAATTATTGTAATAAAACCCAAATATGTTAATATCTTGTATAACGATGAACTTTTTTCAAACTAGATATCAGCGCTGCATTGATTTGTATCATCCAGTATGATCCAAGTATTTCAGCATTTAATTATGCAAGACTTTAGCTCAACAGACATGCAATAGTTATGCTTGATATTTAATACATTCCTAGTAAGCAAATGATTCAGGTTTAAATGATAAAATATGAGTAGTGTTTGGTTTTAAGCAGCCTAGTTTAATGCTGTTAAAGCTGTTACCATGTTTCATTTCCTGAGCATCTTCAAATCTAATTAAGCCCAGCAACTGATTTGATGTGACATGATGGGATGTGATGAATCACTTCTGGACAACCCCAAAAAGTGTGGTTTTCATGTTTCACTTAAGTGGCTTTTTTTGGTAGCTGTTACTTAGGCTACTCAGGGTACTCCAGTCTGGTCAGCCTTGTGTCTCTGGGAAAGTAATGGAGCAAATAATCTTAAAAAAAATTTAGACCTGGAAATTTATTAAAGGTAAGAAGGTAATAGGAAATAGTCAACATGGATTTCTGAAGAGGAACTAAAACCTGACCAATCTTACACCTTCTCTAAAGAAATGGCTGGTTGGGGGATGAAGGAAGAACAGTGGATACTGTTTATTCTCTCTTTAGTAAGGTTTTTATCACTATCTCTTGTAGCATGTTCCTAGAAAAAATGATTAAAAATGGACTACAAAATTGGTCAACAGAGAAGACCGAAAATTGCAATAATTGGTGGCATGAAGTCCAGCTGGTGGACAGTCAGTAGTGGTGCTCTGAGAGGCTGATATGGGATCCAGTGCTGCTTAAAACAGTCAGGAATGACCTGGGCAATGTGACTGAAGCACACCCTTAGTCTGCAGACAATATCAAACTTAGAGGACTGCTTCAAAGACCAGATGGTTGAGCTGCCATTCAGAAGGACATCAACAAACTGCAGAAATAGACCGACAGGAACCTCATCAAGTTTTTCAGCACAAAATGCAAAGTATCGTTCCTGGGAATGAATAATCCCATATGCCAGCACATGCTGGGGACCCACTGAAACAGATTTGCTTCGCTGTTCTGGTGGACAAGAAACTGAATATGAGCCAGCAATGTGCCTCTTGTGACAATATGAACTAACATTACTTGTGGCTACATTGGGAAGAGCACAGTCAGCAGGTTGAGGGAGGTGATCCTTCCCTCCTGCTGAGCCCTGGTGAGACACATCTGGAGTGCTGGGTCCTGCTTTGGCCACCCCAGTGCTAGACAGATGGACACATGCTGGAGCAAGTTTAACAAAGAGTCACAGGAATAAACTCATCTGAGCTGAGCCCAGCAAGTGGACAAGTGACTAAGGGTACAAACCGAAATAGGAGAAATTAGATTTAATAATAAGAAAACACTTTCTACTGGGAGGGTGGTTAGAGACAGGAAGAGGTTACATAAAGAGATTGTGAAGTCTCCACTGTTGAAGATCCTGAAAATTCAACAGGATGTGGCCCTGAACAATAAGACCCAGGCAACCTTGCTTTGATCAGGGGGAGTTAGACTGGAAATATGTTTCTATATTTTGGGATTTTTCACTAAATAAAGTTTAGCTTATGCAAGGAGCCTAAAACAAGCAGGATTAATAGAATTAAACTATCATTGGTTTCCAAGGAATGAATAAGCATCTAAATCCATAAAGAAAGGAATCTGGCATAAAGGCTCCATGCAATGAAAAAGTAACCAGTATTGAAATAATATGGACTGTTTAGAGACAACAATACATCTGCAATTGTTATCCTAATGAACTGAGTTTAGTGACTTAATCTGCAACAGGTTTAAATATTTAAAAAAAAGGAAAGTTGATCTAATGCGAATCAATATTATATACCAGTGACTACGAGAAAGCTGATAATCCTGGAAACCACAGCAATCTGACCTGAAATGGCTCTGTAATCACCTAGGGCAATTACAGCTTAGGAGAAATCTTTAAAATGGCCCTAGTTAGCATGTTTATTAGAGTCACAACCTCTGCTCACAGAGCTATACAGACTGTTAGGCCACACACTGAAGTCTTGCAAAAATTTTCCAAAAATACAAACGAATAAGCAAAACCAAACCAGAATGTTTTTGTCTGTCTGGTGAAGCATAAATATGAAAAGGTATGAGGAGAATAGTCTCTTAATGAATGTGTGTAATTCTTAGTAACAATCATTAGAAGATTTTGCTAGTATTTACATCTAAATAGAATTTGAAGAGTTCATTTTTTTACATTGTCAAAGAAAAAAACTGCACACAGGGATTTTCTTCAAAGCAGTTTGACTTAATCATCAGTAAAACTATAATTATACCAGCTCACTTTAGCCCTACATAGTTAGCTTATTAACTTCTAAAACTAATTCTGCTTGTATTAAAAAAAAAACCAAACCAAACCAAAACACCAAAAACAAAAACAAAAAAAAACCCAAAACCAAAAAACAAACAAACAAAAACAAAAACAAAAGCACCTCTTGAGAAAAGAAAAAACATTTTCCTTACATAATGGGAAAAAAAGTATTCTTCATCTCAAAAGTCTTCATGGTCATTCCAATGGAAAAGCTTTGATATCGAAAAGGAAAAGTATTAAGTAATTTACTCAACAAAACCTCAGCCTAAAAGTCTTGTACTGAAGCTCTGTGGCACATTGTATGTCATAGATAACAATCCATTTTAATTAGATGGATCTGAATTCCTGTTTACAGACTCAGGGACAAAGCAGCTATTGATTGAATTAATGAAAATTATGCTCTAAATTATTTGCAATTGAAGTATTCTTGATGGAAATTTTGAACACTTTCCTGAGTTTTCATGTAGCTCTTGTAAAAATGTATTTTTTCAGTAGGATCATAGCTCTCTGTGTGTTTAGGGGGCTGTGTGTGTGTTTATAATTGTGGCATGTACTAATCACTGGACTGATGTCAGTACTGTCACCTTTCTGAGATACAAAATTGTTCATCTGTGTTGCTGACTTTAGTACTTTCTATAGCTGGAAATTTTCAAGTAATCTGTTTAAAGACATGATGTAATCACTATCACTCGTGAACACCAACAGCACCAAGCAAGGTCTCTTTGAAAGATTAGCACAAATTGCTATGAAAATAGTTTTCTCCTGGTGTCATATTAAAGGCTCTTTGTGAAAAAGTACAGGCTTTGTCCAGGTGGGTTTATGGAGTTAAAAAAGTTGTTCAAAAGTTGCTCAAAATCTGATAGAAAACCTAGAAAGAACAACAAAACTTCTTATCCGTGAATAAAAAATTACCTTTGTAAGTGAGCCGTATACTAGAGACCTTCCTGACCATCTGTCTATGATGCTCTCAGATCTAAAGAAAGACTTTATAGGAACACCAGTAATATCTTATTTCTGGCTCAACTTATAGTAAGGCTCATGTTGTAAGTCATTCTAGTTGAACTAATTTTAAAATATCTTTAAAACCAAAAAAAAAAAAAAACCCAACAAAAAAGGAAGCTAGTCAAGCTATTTTCAATTAAAATTCCAGAAAGTAAATGTGCACCATTGTTTCCAGAAGTATGCTGATAGCAATTTCAGTTCTACAAGATTTTAATTTTATGGTCATACTTTAAAAAAAAAGTATCGTATATAAAACCACCTTATTTTACACATTATAGAAATCTATGAAGGTCAAATCTAAGATACAGGAAGATCTAGAAAAATTTTTAGTCTTTGTGGCCTTTTTTATTCCTGTTGCTTTCCATTGAGAGTTCCTCTTGTGATTCCTATGTTCTCTTAATTTTACTAGAAATACAAATAACATGTACACACCAGATCAAATACTTTCAAACTTTTCCTTTGCGCTTCTAGATCTAGTGCATTCTAAAGAAAGAGAGACCGAGAGAGGTATTAGCAAGACACTATCATCAGTGTTCCAGGTAATCTGTGAAGCATTTGTTTGTCTGTATTTAACAACGAACTTATTTCTCTCTGCATTTCAATCTCCACAGCTTCCTAGTCAGACTTTTGTAAATGCAGATAACTACAAACTAGTATAATTCCATTAAAATCAGAAGAGCTGCTCCTAATTTACATTTCTGGAGACGAAATCTAATTGCCATTGATGCTGACAGTAACATTTTGTGTTTTTGTATAGTTCTTTACTTGCAGATCTCACACTGGTTACAAATGAGATTATTATCTTTGTAATCTCTTTTTTTCAGAGACAGTAATTGAAACACAAGTTGCAAAGTAATTTGTTCAGCATCTCTTAAGTCTTGTACATATTCTTTTTAGATTGCATTGCCTAATTATAACCTTTTCACAAGAACATTGGATCCTGAGAAATCAAGCAATGCATTTAATATAACATTTTTCATCAGGTATTTCAAAATTTCTTCATGTCCAAGCCATGGATTTTTGGGGTTTTTTGATAATTTGGTGTTGGGAGTTTCTTTTGGGCAGGTGTTTTGTGATGATGGTGGTGATGATAATGATGATGATGATATCAGCATTATTAATAATAATTCAATCTTTTAATTGGCAATTTTATTTTTAAAACCATAATGAGAATGTGTTCCTGTATTTAGTTCTATTAATTAAAGACAAAATAAAAATGTTGATAATTTATCTAACTTTTGAAAATTCAGTTGAATTTAGTTGAATTCACCAACTAAAAGGAATGATAAATCTCATCTGAGCTGTTGGTGATGTTTAATATTTTTCTTCAGAGATTTAGATTGTGAAGATATCATGATTTATAGCATTTCCTTTTAAGGTGTCTAACTCTGCATTATGTTTTGTATAGAGGTGAAACAGAAGCATTAACTTATTTCCTTTCACTGTAAAAGGAAAAATGTCATTCCGTATTTTGGAATAGCAAAGAAAATATTGTTTCACATTAAGAATAGTTAGTTTGTGCAATTGCTTTGTGCAGCCTACAATTGAAAAATGGAATTTATCTGGATTCTACACAGGAATTAATGTTTATGGATATAACAATGTTCAGAACTAGGAATCTTTTAAACAATTGAACATGTTGGAAAGGATAAATATAAACATAAGTCAAGTAAGATTACTTGAGATTACAAAGAAATTTTTCTTAAGTGAAAAATGCATTATTAGTTCATCACACCCATTTCTTCCCAGCCTGGTATGAAGACCATCTCACAGGTGCCTGGACAATATCAATACAGTCATCCTACCAATGAACCTTCCTCAGACCAAGATGTAAAAGCAAGCTCTGATCTTAGGAGCTGACACAATGTAATCGTTCCTCAAAGACTGCATAAATTGTTCAGAACAGTCTTCAATCTTCAGGTAAACCTCTTTGGGCTTTCCCCAGTAAATTTGGTGCTCATAGCCATGCCAGATCTATCTAGGAATTTAGGCAATCTGTCCCAAGCACCTAGCGTTGCAATTTTGTACCAATAACATTTTTCAAAGCTAAATTCCATTTGTGTCTATCAGATACAGTGCTAATCTGCATGACACCAATTTTTTTTCAACAAAGAAGAGTGTTTATGATCTGCACACTGTCTCTTAAATCTTCCTCAATGTTGTGCTGTAACTCAGCAATATAGAGGCCCACAAACTACATTCTTACACTAGTTATCACCCCTGGTTCTCCTCTTACCAATGTTTCCAAGCCTTTGGTGATCCAAATGCATGCATGGAGCGTATCAAATCCAGAAATAAGGCATTTTAGGGAGTGTTAATCACACGATGGATTCTGGCGTGATTAACTACAGTTGAAGAAATATCCTACTTATGATCTACTCACTTCCAAAGGGAATGTAAACATTCGTTTCACAGTAAATATATTATCCTTGAATAAAACTTTATACCTGGTCCCAAAGATCAGAATTCTGCAGTTTTCTCTGTCTTGTACTTGAGCTAGATCCAGAACTTTCATAAGTCTTATCTCTTTAGAAAGTCTAGAGAGCTGACTTGCAACTACAGTCCTTCCAACAACTCCATTTTATGATTTCAGGCAAACTAATGGGAGATAATTCCCTAACCCAGATTGCTTGGAGTACTTTAATAACTTACTTAATTCAAATGCATTCTACCAGAAGCATCAGATTGTTATAGTAAAAGTGTTGTCCTTAGTATGACAGAAAAACTGAAGACAGGACCTGGTCTCTCCTCATTCTGTTCACTTCCTTGCTTTGATACTTGCTTGTCAAAATCTCCAGCAGAATTCCCAGACTATCCGGATTTGTCAAGTAACTTACTTACATCTGAGAGCATAAAACCATAAGTCAGCTACAACTCTTCCTTGCATCATCATTTTTTTGCTCTTTACATACAATTTTGATGAGGCACCATTAGTGCCCAAAATCTGTTTGAACAAGCACTAAGAGAAAAGTATCATGGAGCATAAAAGGTATTCCCTAGAAAGAAGTTTCTGTAGATAATTTGATCAACATTTTGCCTTGGGTAAGAAAATTTAGGTTTTTCCTACAATTGCTTGTAGATATTGCTAACAAATCCCTGGAATGAACTGTGTTGCCAGATTGAAGTAGGAGGATTTGGCTGCTCAGGTTCATCTTATCATGAAAATTACAGGTATTGTACCCAAATTGCTGCTATAAAGAAGGTGCTATACAAATAGAAATTGTTCTTCTGCCACTCAAGAAAGCAATAACACACTTCATTAGGCAAATTGAATCATAAAGATATCATGGTTGATTGAATATCTGAAGTTTGATCTTTTGAATCATAGGTATACAGTTTCCTTCTAACATCTTACTGCTTTTTCATAAACTTTCTCTCTACATTTTTAATCATGATACAGCATCGGTAGTTAAGCAATATCATAATCTTGGCTTGGGTATTAGACATGTTTCACAAATTTGGTCTTGTTCACTCAATTTTTGGTTCCTTATTTCCTGAGCAACTTTTTAAGAAATACACTCAATTCTATAAGAGCTGGGAAGTGAAATGTTTTTCATAGCTTCTCAAAAGGGCTTAAGCATTGAGACATTCCTAAGAAATGACAGTGGCAATTATTTCCTCTGGACCTTTCAATTTTAAGCTGATTGTGAAGCAAAGCATCTGTGTGTCAGGATCCTGACTTAATGTCCATGACCAGCCTCAGCTGAGTGCTTTCCCATTCCTTTCATGGGCTCCATTTAAGCTAAGCTAGGATGTTTCAGTCCTGTCTATGGTTATGTAGTAGTTGTGCTGTTCTGCAGGGCTTTTTTTTCCTTACTGGATGTGGACTCCATCTAGACAGAAGTTCTGTCTCATTTTACTTCTGCTTGCACCTTCCTCCTTGTGCAAAATGGCCTTTGGACCTGGTTTGTTCCTTTGCCTTTCCTGGTGCTATTATTGTACATCTTTGCCAGCTCCTAGTGGTGCCCGCAATTGTCAGACTCCATGAGACTGCATCAGCTCATGACAGCAGGGTCTGCTCTGGGGTCCTCCTCAGCTCAGGGCTTGGTCTCCTTGCAGGGAAGCTTGGCTACTCCCTCACACTCAGAGACAAATGATTTACTAATGTTGAGCATTAGTCAGTGTGCATACGTCTGTCTGAATTTCTCTGATGTTTAATTATCTCAATGTGAAATAAGACCATTTTTCACAGGGCTCAATCAATTGATCTGGTTGCCATTCATGTTACTACTGAAAGGCCAATGGCATGGCTTGCTCACTTGTAAAAAAATTGCAGAATGGTTCCTTTTAGAAACATTTATTAGCCAAGTAGCATTTCTAATACTCAGAATTTCAAGATATCTGTGAGAGAATAACATTATCCTAAATTTAACTTCTTAGATCATGCCGGAATCAAAAGCTAAACGTATTATGCAGAAAAGTTGGTGTTTTCTTTTCATGGTACCAAGGAAAACAGTAAGATATTTTTCCGTCTGTTCTGTGTTAAAAAGCAAATTTTGCATCTGATGTGTACTGAAGAAATAGCAAGACCTTGTGAGGTCTGTGAGCATTCATCCTTTTCTATTATACTCTTGATTAGAGTTAAGAGTTTTTTCTGAGAGTTACCAGACTTTCTAGATTAAGTCATCTAAAGAATAGAGCATAGACATTGGAACCACTTCACAGTGTGTTACAAGTAGTGGCTGTTATTCTCTGTTCCAACTTTTCTTCTTTGTGATTTGTGCAGGAAATCAGACATGCCATAGGTCTCATGTTACAGCCTTCTGGTTTTGTTATTACTGCTCTGGTCCTCTTGTCCTTCCTATTCAATTGTTGAGGAGCAGCCAGCAGCCTGGAGTCCATGTTTCCTTGTTTTCTTTGTCTGTGGTGGTTGCTTCTTTTTGTTATGTGAAAGGTGGCAATTTCCTCCACATGACACAGATGTGCTTCATGGAATCTTAGTCCCCTTGAATTTAATAAGTCCCTTCTGAAAGAAAGTTGACTCTTCACTAAATCTCTTTTCACGACTCTTTTGGAAAGGACATTGGGTGATGAACAACCTCATTGTGAGCTGCCTGAAAGTCTTTTGCAGATCAAGTGTGGAAGAATTTGGTGGCCCTACATACTCCACTTCTTTAAACCAAAATCTATTACTAGATCTAAACCAAAAGATTACTAAATTGAAACATAATTTTAAATAGGTTTGTACAGAACTAAAATATTTATGCCTTGATTAGTAACCTGAAATAGTATATTACCTTGAAAAAATTTTCTTTCTTTGGTCTTATAATAGAGCTGATGAATAAACCTCTTGGTCTGAAAATATTAATTATTCTATTAATTCAATGAAGATGCCTGACAGATATTATTTGGTGCAGGAAAAGATGAAGAAAAATAAGTAATATAAGGAAATTATGAAATATCTTCAGTTCCATAGTTTCGTGGAAATAACGCACCACTGTTATGTGCCTTAAATTGGGGCGGAAAGCAGATCATTACCCACCATATAGGTACTACTTTAAAAGCATTTTATCCCTGTGCTGAGAAGAAAGGACTTGACATTGTTCCTTAAAGAAGAAATTTTATGCAGAGTACCTCAGGATCAAGGCCCAAACTACTTATTTTTCTAGCCTAGATGCAGAGAAATTTCTGCTGTCTTTTAGTTCTGTGCTTCAAACCCCTCTATCTCTGACTTTGGAATCCAGGAGTGAGAAACTGCTGGGTTTCTTCATATAATTAGCATGATACCAGACAGATTTATTCTGCTTATGTCATACTTGAAACAGGTTTATCCATTACTTTCATGGATATTCAGAAAAGTGGAAAAAAGTAAGCCATCCAGACTCCCTAGTATATTCCAGAATCTTTAGGAATATGTACTGATCAGTCTGCAAAACAATATTTCATTTGCTGTCACATAGTCACAACCATCTTACCCCTAGCCTAATTCTGCTACAGTTTTGGGCTTCAACCTAGCATGAGGCCTTTAATCCTTCAAACATTTGCTTTACAGTAAATTCCATATTTGCTTCACTGTCCTGAATTTCAGTGTATGTCTCCTTTTTATGCCAGTCCTATGTCCTCCCTCTAGCCTCCGAATTAGTTCTTTCATCCCAAAATATTCATTCCAAACTCTTTTTTTTTCTCGATAGGCTTCCTCTGCACTTCTTGGACCAAACAATTGTAGCAGCAGAACTGAGATAATTTCTCATGTCTTCTGTCATATTTTGTATCCAGAATAACACTGGATGCAAAAATTGAAGACAAAACTTGCTGTTAATACAAATAAAAATATTTCATACCTTTAACAGAAAAATGTTTCTGTAGCAATCTGAATGGAAAAAAAAGAAGAATATGTGAAGAGGAAGCCAATTAAAAAGCACCAAGGGAAAGTAAAAAAAAAAATAGTCCTTGAAAATAGAAGGTTCCTGTACAGTAAATAAATTCTTTTTGAGATGTCATAGGAAAGCAAGTGATAGTGTAATGCTCTCGTAAACGGCTTCTGTTTTATATTCAGAGCACGGTCCTGTTCAACTTAAATATATTCAGCCATTTTGGATAGCTATTTTAGAAGAATTTAAGCTAGTTTAATGTTTAGAATGAGAAGGTTAAAGAAGCCTGACTTTCAGTACTTTCTTCCTGCAGATTATTTTAATAATAATGGCACATTTAGTTTTATTTAAAGTGTTCTGTGACTTACTCAAGCACATAATTAAGCGAAAGGTACCTGAAAGGAGACATCTAGAGACCAGAAAGATGTAAGCAGAGCAGTCTTTCTGAGATTTTTTTTTTGAGAGCAAGACTTTTAAAGCCTCTGTTATAAGAGAGTCTATTTTTGTCCTCCCGTATGTTTTGAATGATGTAATTTCTTCTTCTTTGGGTTTGTATTTTGCTTTATTTTTTCACCCTACAGAAACTCTATGATATGTAAAGAAGAATATCATTGTGTCTCAGTGTAAAATGTTTGATGAGAGGAAATAATGTTTTCCCCCATTAAAAAAAAAAAAGGGAGAAAAGACATCACAGCTTCTAGGCAGGGATGACAGCAATTAAAAAAACCCCAAAACTGATTTGTGAAGAAAGTTACAGACATGATGAATTTAATTAACAAATTTTTCTTGTTTAGTGAAAAAAATAACAAGATAGCTGTATTGGAGGGGAATCACAAGGATCAGCAAGTCCAACTCTTATGTGAATGGCCCATACAGGGACCAAACCCTCGACCATTTTTAGCATTTTTAGCACCACATTCTAACAAACTGGGCTAGTCTCAAGGTCAAATAGCCACAGAGAATCCAGGTATCAATCCCACTGCCTCTCACATGCTGAGTGCTCTACCACTTGAGCTAAAAGCTTATTTAGGAATAACAATGAAGTTGCACATTGAAAGCAAGTTGCAGAGGCAAGAAAATGTAGAAATTTTGGAGATAACAGAATCATGGTAGTGTGGCAAAATTGTGAGCTGCTAAAAAATAGCAAAGGAAGAAAAAGTGTGGGTTAGTCATGTATACTAGAATTATTGACATAATTTCTGATATGAGAAAAGGACTACAGTAGAACTAATTTGGATCAAAACTAGTTTAGGAAAATAGAAGAATATAAACTGCTACAGTTCTGCAGATTTCACCACAAATTCAAAGGAATCATGTAGATATAGTCAGATTTGTATCTGTTAAAAACAGCAAAAGTGTTAGAGAGGTAAATACTGGTGATACTATGCTATAATTGAAGTCTTGGCATTCTTAGCTATAAATTAGAAGCCAAATAATAGCATTGACTGTATTCTACATATTACTCAATGAGGCAGTCAAAACTGTAACAGAATTAAGCCAAAATACTTTCAAACTTATTTTAGAAAGTACTGAATATTTTAGATGAGGTGGTTGTAAATTTTATGGAAGACCAAGTCACATTGAAAAATCTTGTACTGACTAGTCAATGGTTGATTGTGTTCAAATGACATTTCTAAAGCTTGGAGCTCAAACCCAAAATTAATGGGCTAAAGAAGAGAGTTACTCGATCAACTCAATAAAGGAGGTGGTGTGGATTCGTATATTGAGGCTTTCTGGACTTTTTCTATAATAAAGACACTATACGTATGTGCTGAAGCAATCATAACAAACTTAGAGCGCTGCATCTCCAGCTGAATGAAAAAACCCTAAAAAAAAACCACATCTCGAAAAGGATATTAAGAATTTGCAAAAATTCTACAAATTAGATTAAAAAAAAAAGAGAGATATCTCAAACAACAATAGACACTTGTATATTGTAATGGTTTCCTTCTCTGCTGAGTTGTAACTGCACTGCAGCCATACTTCCAATTTCTACTTTCCTTTTCAATTTAAGAGCTCAGGAAAATATAAGCACCAGGGAGAACCAATTTCTTTACAATGTGTGAAGATAAGGAGTGAAAGTGAACATGTAAGTTAAGTTAGTAATAAACATATAAGTTTTAATGGAATATATAGGCTAAAGGCTATTAAAATCAAGACTAATTCTGTTCCAGTTTTCAATGTAACTTTCATTTAAAATACTTCCTCATGATTAATAATCAGAAATTTTCCGTAAGAAAATGAAACCTACTTTGCTTTTGGTGATTTTGGTTCTTATTTGATTAGAATACAGACAGAAAGTTTCCTATTATAGATCATTTTATGAGATTAGTCTGCATATCGCCTTTGTCTTGGCCCTCTTCAAGTACACCTTGAAGCAATAATTTTGTGGTTTGAAATACTGGTTCCCTTTTGAGCTTTCCTCTGTCCTTCTGTTATCATTAATAGTTACACTTCTAAAAGTGGAAGTAAGAATAGAACTGTCAGAAATTTAAAACAGATATGTGTTATCATAAGGTATTTTATAGATAAGTTTATCTTCCCATTGCATTAACTGCAGTAAAGTCACTGAACAAAACCACAAAAATCTCTTGCATTTTTTCATACAGTCTATTGAATTTCAGTGATGAATTCTTCATGGCAATGGTCTTTTATTTTATATTAAATGTATGCAAAATTACTCTTTCATCAGTAGAGAGTAACAGTGTGTGAAGGAAGTAAATATAATAATACGCTCAGGGGTTTAGTTAATAAAATGTTCACACTCCAGAGCATTTAAGCAAGAATTTACAAATTTAAACATTTCATTGATTTTATTTAATCCCCATGACACTAATGGAGAGGTCAAAGACATTGTTATTTTCAGGGAAAAGCCATGCTAGTAAAAAAGCATGTTAGAAGAGTGCTCAGTAAAAAAGTGTCAATAAGCTAAAAAATAAATAGAAGGAAAACAATACCTAAGAAGAAATATTCACTGACAGTCATTCTTACTGCCCAGGCAGTTTATGTGTGCAAAACATAACATTGGAGAATGGGATGGGAACACTCCACAGGAGCCATCCTACCTGCACAATTCCTGCGCCACACAACATCTATCAACACGAAGCCGGTAGAAGAACCGCACCAGAAACAGGGAAGTATTATCCAGTGCAAATTTATTGGACTTGGCAGGCTGTTTTGCTGTACCATTTGGTATACACTGCCCATGTTTATAGATAAACATATGCTATAAACCAATGCCAAATCAACTGCCTGCAGGTAAAATGAATTCGTATGCTTATGTAGTAGAGGAACTGTAGGAGGAAAAGCAGGCAAAGATACAATGCCTTCTTGACCCTATTTGTATGCAATGAGCTGAGCATTCAGTCACATCTATCTGAATCACCTTTACTTATAGGTTAATTGCACTATCAAACAAGCTGATGTAATAGAAGAAGAAAATATGTAGAATCAGTAATACAGAACTGAGAAGAAATAGTAAAATGGAGAACTTAGGTAATTTTTTCCTCATACTACTGGTGGTAGTTGTAGTATAACCATCAGAAATAGTGAGCCAAATTATATTTTATAGATAATCTGTGGCTATATGCCTGAAAAATTTACAGCAGTGAATCATAGAATCATGGAATCAAAGGATGGTTCAAGTTGGAAAAGACTTTAAAGATCACTTAGTTCCACCACCCCTGCCATGGGCAGGGACGCCTTTCAGTAGACCAGGTTGCTCATGCATCCTTCCAGCCTGGCTCTTAATACCCTAAGGGTGGGAGAGCCACAACTTCTCTGGGCAGTCTGTTCCAGTGTCTCACCACTCTCACAGTGAAGAACTTCCTCCTAATATCTAATCTAAACCTACTCTCTTTTAGTTCAAATCAGTTCCCTCTTGTTCTCGCACTACATGCTCTTCTGAAAAGTCCTTCTCTTTCTTGTGTGCCCCTTTCAGGTACTGGAAGGCTGTGATGATGTCACCCCGAAGCCTTTTCTTTTCCAGGTAGAACAAAACCAATTCTCTCAACCTTTCCTCCTGTAAGAGGAGATCATCTTGGTGGCCATCTCTGGACATGCTCTGACAGTTTCATGTCTTTCCTGTGCTGAGACCTAGAGCTGGATGCAGCACTGCAGGTGGGGTCTCACCAGAGCAGAGCAGAGGGGCAGAATTCCCTCCCTCACCCTGCTGGCCACACTGATTTGGATGCAGCCCAGGACACAGCTGCTCCTCTGGGTTCCAAGTGCACTTTACCAGCTCATATCCAGCCCCTCACTGACCAGCACCCCAAGTCCTTCTCAGCAGGGCTGCTCTCCATTTGTTCATCCCCCAACTTGTGTTGGTCATGGGATTTGTCCTGACCCAAGTGCAACACCAGGAACTTGGTCATGCTAAACTTCATTGGCTATTTCTTGAGCTTGTCCAGGTCCCTCAGGTGTGTCAACAGCACCACTCAGTTGGGTAAGAAGCTCACCTGGATTGCTAACAACGGTTCAATGGTTGCACTGTAATACTACTTAGCAGTGTTTGAACTCCACAGAACACACTTACTTTCCCTTTGGGAGATAAAATATTCTTATGTGTTTCAATTCACTGTATTTTTAATAAAAATTGAATTATCCTGTATATAAAAAGACTTATGGTAAATTAAATCCTCCTTCTTCTAAAACACTGAATATGAGACTGACAAACCCATGGGAGGAGGTTGCTAAAAACAAGTGTCTTCTGGTGCAAACAGACCAACACCCTGCAGAGTTGTGACAAGGAATAAAACTGAGCTCCTGGTTATAAGACAAATGTAGAAAGGATTTTTAACCTTCTGAACTTAACCCTGTTTTTTAAAAATTTCTCATGAGTTTTTATTGCAGAGGGAACCATAAACCAAAAGACTGCTAATCAAAGTAAGATTTTATAGGAAAACTTCAACAATTTCAAAAGGATATAAAAGGATCCTGTATAAATACACACAAGTAAAGAGTTCTCAGGGTGCATTTCTCCTAAGAGCCAGTCTCTGAAGAGTAAGTGGTGTCCATGTATATTTTCTCTTTTTATATTTTTTCTTATTATAAGAGAGAAAAGTACTCAGTAAGAATATTGATTTTTATCTTTAAAAAATGTTCAAACAATGGGAATTTAGGTTTTAAATAATTTATCAACTTGTTCTGCAGAAAGATTCTAAGTTACAGTTTATCCAGCTAGAATTAAAGTAAATTAGAATATTTTTTTTACAGAATGGAAATTTTCATTTCCCAGATGTATTGGTATTAAAAATTGCATACCATTTTTTCCCAATGATCACACTTCCAGGCAAGAAAACAGAAATGCTGAGAGTAATTTTGAATATGAGTTTTAATTATGTCTTTTANATTATATTATATTATATTACAAATATGAAGTAATTCTCAGGTTACTTTTTCATCTTGCATTAGAATGCAAGATCAGTATATATTAAGTGATTCCTATAATAGTAGATACAGATAGTTTTTTTCAAAACATAGATATTGTCATTTGTAATTCCATAGCTGGATTTTTTAGACTATTTAGGCAAGAATACTGCCATCAATTTGATATAGGAGAAAAAAATAGAAGAACATTTATCTTACTGCTCCTTGTCACAAATTTTAAATTAAGAAAACCTAAACAATTAATGGCAAACACATTTATTTGTTTGTTTTAACATCTAATTTAAAAATTTATGGTTTTATATAAAAATTCTGGCTGTTGTAGAAGTTGCCAAGACTTTTGGTATAATGACATCACTGTTTAGGCTTTAAGTAACATTTATACACATACTTTTTACTTGTGGTCTAGAAAATTTTCATATGTTCTTAAATGCAAATTAGGTCTTTTAACACACTTTCACACCTGAATACTACTAAAATCTACTTCTAAAACTACCGCTATTAGTGAACTCTATGTAGCTAGAGCATATTATGAACTAATGCTATTTATGTTTGCTCTTTAATCTTAAGGAATTTACCTACACCAAAAATTTGAGGAACAGCTTCAAATAAACATTGTGAGAAATAAGAAAATCAAGCTACAAGGATGACGTGAAGTGGAAAAAACCATCCAGATAAAAGTGTAATACCAATGGAAGGAAAAAGTTTTGTCTATTTCTTAAAAAAAATACCACTATAACAGAAAATCAATGAACAAAAAACCACAACAAAGAAATGGGAAAAAAAAAACCAGCTTGATTTGCTTGATTTTTTTTTTTTTTTGAGGGTGATGGAAATAAAGTTTGAGTAATGGTTTGAAACTGAAAAAATATATATTCAGAACTGAAAAGAAAAACTTAGAAGGAGTGTTTTCAGTATTTCTTATTTTAAAACAGAACTGAGATGGCAAGGACAATTTTTTTTTTTTTCAGAGCATGTTGGTGATTGTGTTTTAGGCCTTGATTTCTCAGCTCATATTAAATATAATCTTCAGCATTAAAATGTCATTCCTGTGAAAAGGGTCTAATACTTTAGTATATATTTCTGCACCTGTAATGGAGGAGAAGGGTCTACTGCATGTATTTAGAAGCAGCTAGAATTTTCCTTCCCCCTCTAATTAATACAGCTAGAGTCCTGGAGCTTATTCTGCATTGTACTGACATGAGCTAACATATAAGCCTCCACAGTTCAGAGCAGCCAGTTATACCTGCGGATGGTCTGCTGGTAGCCATGGTATCTGCAGGCTTTGCTGGTTGCTCTCACAGCAATCTCAGAGCTCAAATAAGCTCAGACACTGGCTCAGCTAGTACAAAATTCATGCTGCTCTGGCTTTTGCAGAGGCATCACACTGCCACACATTAGGGACTGAAGTGCAAGGCTGCAGAGCTCAGAGGGGTTTCTGCTATGCCAAGTAGCCTGCACAGGAGCAGGAGGGATATATTCCTTCTTAGGCTTATGCAGATGTTTCAGCAAAATTTAGAGGAATTCAAAGCTTCTATTAATGTACCTGTTCTTCATCTAAATTTAGTTTTATTCTCTCTGGTTATTTTATGAAAAATGTCTGCAAACAATGTGTGCTGAAGTTAAAAGACAGTGCTTCCTTCTTTGTGATGTGAGTCTAATTTCATTTGAGAGAGCAAAAGTAATAAAGGCAAAGCATTCCAATCTATTAATAATCAATAAATTTACGCAGGTAAACATAAGTGGCAAAGTCTCCCCTGTCATGTCTCTACTTTTGTTTCATGTGTTTTTAATTTGAAAAAGACACTTCTGGGAGGAAGATGACTCTATCTTCATTCTCAGTTGAAGTGTTAAAATAGTTTTGCTAAATCCAATGGAAAAGCGTTTGAGTTATTAAAAGGTTTTGAATTATTGATATGAATAGACACACGATTTGAGTCAAGAATTTCTCCTTCACTACATGAAGTGCTTATCCAAGGGAACAAATATGTTGTACAAAAATATTTTTTTTTTTATTTTTAGGTAAATTACCATTAAGTCTAAACACTGGCATAGCCCTATAAAAAGAAGGATTGGAAATATTTCCACTTAGCAGGTTCACTCTGTATTATTCTGCAATCCATTTCCACTGGATGGCCTTTGCAGAAGTGTATTTGAGAAACATTAGTGCTTCTTCCGGAGCTTCATCTTTTTGCCTAGAGGAGTTTCATTCAAGTGTTGGCTCTGATTGCTCAGTTCTGTCACTTCAGAAGAGAAGGATCTGTTTCTTTCTGAACTGCATTTTCCTCTTAACTCTACTAACTGGAATTCCTGTTAAGATTAGAAGCGTGGGCCTCGGGGCTTTTTTCTCTTTTAGGTCTAAAAAGAACCAGTGATTCTAATACCTGAACTGTATACAGACCTCATTACATAACGTCGAATATCTACCCTGAGAACCTCAAGAAAAAAATGAGCACAATTTATTTTTGCAGAGTTTCATTTGCCCTAAACACAGTCTTTGAACACTATCGTTTGTCTAAAAAGTTAAAATTAATCAGAAAGTCGTATTGTATTCTTAAAAAGTCGATCTAAACTTCATGATTTTCATCCCTATTTCCAAAGAAACTACAATGAATTGATACTTTGGCATGTCCTTGAGTATAATTTTCTCCACCAATTCAGCTAGTATTTACTATGCAGTATTAACTGGCACATAGAATAATAGCATGATTTTCCAGTGGGATAGGTAAATATTAAAAAAGATAAAAAAGTTCAAAGCATACTAGCTTTCTATGTCATAAATATAATAATGCTCCGCTGTTACATTTTTCATTTTCTACCTTGTGCTAGTTTCTCCACATGTCGTATCTATCAAAATTATATCAAATTCTAACAATCCAATGTTAGCTATTTTCACTAAAGGTGCTATGCCTTTAATCAAATAAGTAGGTTAGAGCTTCAGTTTGTCTTCCTTCAGTCTTTGGTGAGTGCAGAGTTATGGATAACAGAGCTTAAAAATGAGAAGAAAACAAAATGTTTTCCTGTTTTGTAAAATTTTTAAGACACAGTTTTCAGGGTCTTGTTGATTGTCATGGCATTAGTTGAGCCATGCAACATAGTAATGCATTTTCATTATTACTTCACATGATTACCTGAACTTTCTAGGTGCCCACTGGGGTGGAACACAGAATGCCTTGTAACAAATCATGCCTAACATGATAATTCTACACAGAATTCCAGTAATACTTCTTCACTCAAAGTGCAAAAATTAAACCTACACATGATCATGTGTACACAACTTTTCTCCAAATAAAATCTTGTTAAGTGAGTAAATCTTGATTATCACTGTCTGTCACTCATTCTGTTTCCCATAACATTACACTTTTAATTTCACAAGGTCTTTAGGGACTGTGTACTCTGTCCCTACCAGAACCCTAAAATCCTGGTAAAATATCACTGAATCTTATTTCCCCATTGTGCTAAGCATGTGCCATCGCCAAGCCCTGCAGCACACGGAAAGAGGAATTATATTGCACCTATACTTTGAGGTTCTCTCTAGCATTCTTTTAAGGATCCCATAACAATTGAAAATTATTTGATTTTTCTGCAGGGAAAACACTTACTAATGTAAAGGGTGGAAGACCACTTTATACATGAGGGGAGGAAAATCTCGAAGAGTGGAATAGCTGAGGAGATAGCACCATTAAAATTACATGATTTTTTTATTTGGAAAAAATTTCCTGGAAGGCAAACACATAGAAATAACAGAAGTGCTAAAGGTGAATAAATGTCAGTGCATTCTGTCATTGTCCTCATTGTTGAAAGCAACAGCAGTGAAGCTGAGACATCATCTGGTGTGTAATATATTCCACATCTTTCCATACTCTTACTCTGAAATAAAGACATACCTATATGCAGACACACTTAGATATCAGTGTAAGATTTTGCAATACACTTGATTCTCCATCTCGAACACATCACTGAACTTCAAGAACCAGTACTTAGATCAAGTAATGAGAAATCCAGAATAAAAGACAATAACATTTCCAAGAAATTAATTCCTGTGAATTAACGCCTTGAAATGAAAACTGTTTGCCACTGTTAATACGAGATAAATGGAGACTTGACTTTTATCACTGCTTTTGCCAAAGGCCTCTGTGAAAGATTACAATCTTCCACTTCAAATATTTCACAAGATTAGAGTAAATTATATCTTATATCTAATAATCTAGTAAACCAGTAATGTTATATCCCTAAAGAATAACAGAAATGTCTACTTTTATATTCATTTGCTCACAGTGTAATCTCATAGTTTCGTGATGTAGAAAGCAGTACAAAACCTTTTAAAATCAATACCCACCTTTGCTTTTTTTCAATGGTGTGAAAGTATTTTCCATGAAACATAGCCTGATTATATCAGTTCAATGAACTTGAAAATTTGTTGATTTCAAATGTCTTTAATTTTATGGCAGATAAGTTCTACAGCCTTTTTTGGGACTCAGTGTGTACTCTTGATAATTATCAAAGCCTGTAAAGCTGTTAAATTAATAGTAATTAATTGTGATGAAAAACCACAATGTTCTAGATGTGGTAAAAATGTTGTTGTGGAAAAACAATGGTACAATGCTCTCATAAAAGACAACATAGAGAACTTAAATAGCTCAAACACAAGGTGTATTGCAAAATAAACTTGGTTTCACTGCATTATTTGGAGGATGGTTAGAACAGGTCAGGAATGTCTTCTGTAACTTATCAATAGATATAGTTGTACAAAGCATTGTAAATCTACTTATGTATTGCAGTGGGGTTGGCAGACCCTGGCTGGACACCAGGGTGCCCACCAAACCTGCTCCCCTTCTCAGCTGGACAAGGGAGAGAAAATACAAAGTCTCATGGGTTGAGGTAGGAACTGGGACAGATCACTCAGCAAATACCATCACAAGCAAAACAGACTTGAATTGGGCAAATTAGATTAATTTATTACCAATCAAATCAGAGTAGGGTAACAAGAATTAAAACCAAATCTAAAAAATCACCTTCAATCCACCCCTTCCTTTTTTCTGGGCTTTACTTTACTCTCAAATTCTCTTCCTCCCCTGAGCGGCCTAGGGGCATGAAGAATGAGGGCTGTGGTCAGTTCATCGCATGTTTTCTATGCCTCTCCTTCCTTCTCGGGAGGAGGACTCTGTACATTTTTCCTCTGTTCCTCACTGAAGAGGAAAACTTCATGAGCTTCTCCAGCATGGTTCCTTCATAAACTTCTCTGGTGTGGGTGCATTCCATAGGATGCAGTCCTTCAGGAACAGGCTGCTCCAGTGGGGGCCTCCTGTGGGTCACAAGTCCTACCAGCACACCTGCTCCAGAGTGGGCTCCTCTCTCCAAGGTCCCACCTGGAGCCTGGCATAGCATGGTCTTCCCCAAGGATCACAGCCTCCTTTGAGTATCCACATACTCTGGTGTGGGTCCTCAGGCTGCAGGTTAATCTCTGCTCCACTGTGGACCTTCATGGGCTGCAGGGCCATGGCTGCTTCAGCATGGCATATGTCAATCTGTTGGAGGGTAGTAGAGCCCTGCAGAGAGATTTGGAAGGGTTGAATGGATGGGTAGAGTCCAACAGGATGAAGTTTAACAAGTCCAAGTGCCGAGTCCTGCATTTTGGCCACAATAACCCCCTGCAATGTTATAGGCTGGGGATAGCATGGCTGGACAGTGCCCAGGCAGAAAGGGACCTGAGGGTACTGGTTGGCAGCCGGCTGAACATGAGCCAGCAGTGTGCTCTGGTGGCCAAGAAGGCCAAGGGCATCCTGGCCTGCATCAGGAACAGTGTGGCTAGCAGGAGCAGGGAGGTCATTCTTCCCAGTACTCGGCACTGGTGAGGCCACACCTTGAGTGCTGTGTCCAGTTCTGGCCCCTCAGTTTGGGAAGGATGTTGAGACACCTGAGCACGTCCAGAGCTAGCCATCACCTAATCTTCTTAGAAGACATTGCTTTTATTGACCTACCATTTGTAGTCTTCAGTAACCAGAAAAGATCCAGACATATAATAAAACCTTGTCTGCCTTGAACCATTAATATGGCTGCTGCAAGAACATATCTATGGTATCTAACTACTTTTCCTATCAAAATTTCAAATTTGTAGCAAGTCTTACTGTTTCAAAGTGACTTGTTTTTCAATGGGTAGTTAATTTGCACTCACAACATTAAAGTTAATAATGCATTTCATTGCCTCTAATAGGTGTTATTCATAAATTTACTTTTAAGTAGAACGAATTCCTTTCTTTGATTTAATTCTTGAACCACTGGGAGCTTTTATTAAATTGGCTCTTTACATACTAATTCATCTTGGCAGACAACTTATACTATTATTTTTCTTACAATAATGATACACCAAAAGACAAAAACATAGCATGTGAAGAATCTGTCCATGTCTACTCTGCTTTTATAACCTCCCTTCCTATCTATAACAATATTAAGTAAAGCTGTCATGATGTAAAGCACATGATTTTTATTCTTAAAATTTCAGGAGCACATTGTCCATTTTGTAGTTTACAAAGACTTGTTTTGAACTTTAAATAACGTTAATATCTCTGTCAGCTTTGGGAAAGCAACACACAATATTATTTCAAAGAAGTTAATTTTAGCTTTTGAACTGAACACTTCTGGTTTTTTCTGAAGCTAAATAAACTACACCAAGAGTTTTTGTTATCTTTGTGCCCAGTGTCAAGTAAAGATTTTACATTAATTTCATTATGAAAATAACAAATTATGTAATAAATATAAGGTAGATATGTTTTATGCCTTCCTAACTACTAATTAACTTTAGGAAAAAAACTCAGTTTGAAGAAGGAAATCTTGTTATGTATTTGAAATTTTGGTAGGAAAAGTAGTTATGTTTCATTAACTTTTTCGTACTTATCTCTTTGAGATGTTAGATTCAATACCTTATTATGAGATATACCACTGTCTGTTCAGTGTATCTTTTATTCTGAAGAGACACCACTGTAGACCCTTTCCAAAAATTTCTTCAAGTAAGAAAACAAATATAGGCTTGCTATAACAATGTCAGAAAGTATTTTGAACTTATATATCTGAATTAATTTCTCCAAGGTACACATCGTGTGGGACTCATTAAAAAGACAAATTTTCCAGTAAGTACTACACTCTTCATTTTCACAGAAAATTAAATGTCTATATTATTAGGAATAAAACACCTACATATGAGATTGTTTGTGATGTTGTTTTTCATCTACTTTTCTCTGAGACATGCTCTGGTTGCATGATGAGTGAAAGAGGAGAAAAAGGAATAATTTTTGTGGCATTGGTGTGATTAATCAATAGATTGATGACTGACTACTACATTGTGAAGTAGCCATTGACTATTCTGTTTTAATGAAACAAACTACTGACTTGAGGTAAATACCTTGTATAATTACTGTGTTAATTTATTTAACATTTATTTCTATTACTTGAAGTTTTGCCAGGTTCCTAAAACTATGTTTTTGTTTTTTTTTGTTTTGCCCCATTAATTTCTAAATACAGCATTATAGTAAGGACACACAATGTCTATTTCTCAAACAATTAATTGGTTTTTACCTTCTTTCTTTTTGTGTAGGTGGATAAATTTTCATCACAAAAAACCAAAAAGAATGTTCAACAAATAACATTTTTCTCTCTACCCCCACCTCTGCTTTGTAAAGCAGAAGGCATGGAAAACTCACCTGTTAAGGAGCTTAAGGAAAACTTGTTTGATGCAAGACTATTTTTCACGAAGTTGTCATACAATACAAATAAAGCTCTTTTCTCTCCTTTATAAAGAGAAAGTTTTGAAAAAACATCCGGATGCTAAGAGGTTAGTTTCATGTTTTGTTTTTAATGCAGTAAGTAAGTCAATGGTCAAAGTGATCATGGATTTCATATGTATTGGAAATAGAAAGAAAGAGCTCCATTAGATGTTGGAAAATATTTTTCTGTTCATTGAAAACCGAAGTAATTGTGATGCATTGTTAACCTGCTGACCTTACCCTGATATAATGGTATCTGAAATAATGCTAAGATGATAAGCAGGGTCAAGTAGTTCGACAATGCTGAGTGCCACATTCTGTGTCTTGAATACTTTCTTTTTTTGCCTGAGAGTGAAACAATGCAGAGAGCAGTTTGTTTCATTTAAATCTCCTGATAATTGAACAATAGCAAGAGTAAATGGCAATTAAGAAACTGATATTAAAAAATCTTCTGAAGAAATAAGCTATTGCTTGTATTGAAAGCAAAACTCATTTCATTATGAAAAGGACAGGGACTAACATTAATTGGATTAAACACCCACTGGACATTAAATAAGGCTGTTTCTAAGTAGTTTTCTTTATGTTGGTTTACAAAAGCCAAATTAATATGCCATAATGAAGACTGAAAATTTTCTTTAATCAATCTGTAATGTTATCTGAAAGCTGCTGTGGTCAGAAATACATGGCATCCTTAAACGTGTTTTGTGTCACCAAAGTATTTCTGACAGAGCTTTAAGATATTCACTGTTCTTAAAATTCATGAAAAAGATAATAATTGTCAAGACCTTGTGGACAGAAACATTTTCTGCTTTGACAAGTAGCTCTATGTTATTCAGTACTGAATGATGTGTTCAAATGCTGCTGTCAGGTTTGCTAGCAATATGCATCATTCTCCTTGTAATCGATATCTTCAATGGCTGATGACTAGCAGGGGACCAGAAGTGTGAGAACATTTAGCTGCTTGTCTTGCTATATATTGTCATTTAACTTCATCTTAGAAACTGCCTTCAGATGTCATTGAACAAAAGTGAGATGATACAGGCCAGTACCTTGAAATTAATCTTTTTTTTCATGTTGGTATTACTTTTATCTTGATGAAAGTCAACTCATAATGTCAGTGCAACTAATGAACAGTCAATACCTGTGTAACTAGTCCTTTGAGAATTCTCTTTTGTTTTCAGTATATATATGTGTGTATATATTTATATGTAGTTACCTACTAATTAATTTCTTTTTATACAAAGAAGAATACATAACACCAGTTTTTTTTATGTATCTACTAAATTATATTAGGAAACTTCAGCTTATCGTACACATATTTTAAGAAAACAGTACTTTACTTTGTGTAACTATTGCTGATCTACCAATAATATTCCTTGCATTTGTTATAAAATGTATTGCACTTAAAATATATAATTCCCCCAAACCAAAGCAGTATGATCTGTTGTCATTTAAATGGTATTCTCTGTTAGGATTTCAAATTATATTGCTGACATTTTAGGAACTGATAACACTTTCCACTATAATTTTGGTAGCACGATCACTATTTCCTCAGCCTACTTACTACTTTGTTGGTTTTCCTTGGCCAGTATTAGTTCTCTTTTTTGTAATAATACTGCACTGGTGACAGTATTATTTTATCCAATCCTCCTCTTTTTCCCCTCTCTAGAACACATCATCACCATTTCACCTATATGGCCCTTAATTGTTTTTCCTAGATGAGTAAATACTTTTTTACCTCCATTAAACTGCTGTTCACTTCGGTTGACTCCATTTCTCCTATATGATTGTTAAGTCCTTCCTTTACCTTCTGTAATTCCATACTCACTTGGTGAATTTTTTTTAGAGGGGCTTAAGGTACTTCAGTTCCCTGAGGAAGAACAAAGAAGGACCCAACAATGTTCTCAGTAGGTTGAACCACAAACTTTTACCTGCAAATTTTAGAGCATTAGGGTGTAACAAGGTACTTGGCAAATTTTAAAGTAACAATAAATCAAAATAAAGCATTTCTCAAAGCAGGCACTTAACGAACTCTAACCCTTTTTGCAAAACTCGCTCTGCCTGCACGCCCATCACACACACACACACTTCAGCTGTTTTGAGCCAGTAATAATTTTCTCCAGTTTCTCACAACATCTCAGTGTTATCGAAATCAAGAACAATGCACTTAGAATCACTTTCTCACAACTTATGAAAACACAAATGGCACTAATCCGTCTAGACCACACAACATTTTGAAGTTCCCATATTTCACAGAATTTTTCACAGTGCAACTTCATTTTTCCAAGAAAATTTTAGATACTTGGTATTCTCAAAGAACACTTATTTCAGGTTTTGTGATACACACATTAAATGGATAATAATTTTTCAACACCAGTCTTTTCAAGTGACGTTGACATTAAGCTATAGCGTAGCATTCTTCAGCTATTTTTTACTGAATCACATATTAATATTTTCCCTACCTGAATCAGCCTGTTTGCTCTTCCTGGATATTTTGTAAAACAAAACATTACTTCTATGTCTATTTAATGAAATTTCTGTAGCACATCAACATGAATTAAAAACACATTTTAGGAAGCCACATATCTTCTCATTCAGCTTTTTTATATGTCCCAATATGCAAGTTAACAAAACCTGATGATTTAAAAACGTTTTTCCCCTATACATTCCCATTAGATTATTACATTCCTTTGCTAAAAGAAAATAAAGTGTTTAATCATTTTTATGCAATTTATTCCTGTTTCCTTCAAAATATATGAATTCTTGAAAATTTCTAGCTCTTCTAATTTCTACACTTTCATAATAATTGTATAAAATATTGCCTCGTCTCTCTTATTTTAAGCCTATAGTATTTCTGGAATTTCTTGTTCTCCTAACATAATTTGAAAACATATAATTTTTTAGTTTCCTAATTCTTCCTTTTCCTGGATGCCTGCAGATCTCCCTGATAATTGTTTCCATTCAGTAATTGGGTTGAAGTTTATTTACCTTTTTCTGTTGTCCTAGGTTCTAACATTCTTGCTTGCACTATACAGTGATTCATCTAAGTCCGTTCAGATATTCAGTCATGCTACATGTCTTGGTCCAGGTTAAAGATCAAAAATGTGTCATAATTAACCCCCAATTGGGTGATTTGTACTAAAGGATGGAGGTTATTTTATACAAATGCATGTTTAGCTAATTATTTATCTAGATAAAAAAATGCAATATTCAGAGGTTATAAACACTTTCCACTGTATAGATATATATATTGATTGTGAAAAGAGCTTATGAAAATGAGGATATATATTTCTAAAACCAGATCAAATGCATATTCGATGCATTTGCAGTTTGTGATGCCTTTGATGTATGATAAATATATTTATTTAATTTTCTTATTTTCCTTTTACCTATTACTTTTACTTTTTAATTCTCTTAATCTGCATCAATGTATCTGTCACCAGCAAAAGGTGACACCCTGCACCCTACCCAGCAAAAGGTGTAATATTT
>VWZV01003848.1:112890-163454 GCA_013397155.1 Irena cyanogastra | reverse complement strand
AGGAAGGAAGGAAGGAAGGAGGATCCTCCTGTACATACTACTCCTAAGGTCCATCCTTTGAACTAAATTGTTTTGATGTAAGTATGGGGAGTAAGGAGGAAGACTAGTCCTAAGCAAAATGCTTACTTCTAATGTAGCTCAACTTTTTGGAAGACAATAAGAAAACAAAAAGAAAACAAAAACAATCTGAAAACATATTATAGTGTAATTATGCTAATGCATGACTTCAAAGACCTGTTTGTAAGTTTATGTAGAATGGTTATAAAGTATACAAAAATAAATGGGAAGTTAGCTGCTTCTCTCTCTTTTCTGAGAATATGCTTGTTTCATTATCAACTTTTTTCCCTCCACAGCACATTTTATAGCCAAAGTGTCATTGCATAAAGAATTTTATCCTCATTTGCATAATGCTAATAGCACAAAGGCAGGTTTGCTTAACTATCCATACAGGAATGGGATTGCTGCAGCTCTGGAAGAAATAGATCCACTTGTTAAAAAAAAAAAAAAAAAGAAAGCTGATACTAGACTGTCAGCCAGAAACTGATTTTGCTGCTAATGCAAACACTTTCATTATCTCAACTAAGCAGACATGTGTCATTAATTCAAAAGAAAACATTCCAAAAGTCCTATACCTCATGATGCTTTTATTGTGCAGTGGGATGGGAGTTATTACTGAATTGATATAACAGGACTTCAGCTGACAGGATTGAAAAAAAAAATAGGATCTATTATGGAATTTTATTTTTTCCTTCCTAAAAAGAAAATAACAAATCTTCACTGGTCCCCAAACAAAGCTTCAAACACTTGACACTTAAGATGAAGTCAGAAGTACAGCATGCCTGCAATATCTTTACTGCTGTTTGTGGGAATTCAAGGCACAGAGAGAGGCAAAGATCTTCCTAACATTATTGTAAAGAGATTTTTTCATCAGAAAGAAATGGTTAAACCAGTCCTAACTGCACTAATTGACATAAGCTCTGCATCTTGGATGTTAAGGAGGATTTTAATCTTTTGAAGTTGTATGGGTTGGATTCTCTATACACATACAAAGAAATAAACAAAATAGCCCTTTAACAAAATTATGATGCAGTTCTACATACAAGAATATACATTAAAAATTTTCTAGATATTTTCTGGCTTTATGGTAGTAACATAATACACATTCTAACGGACAAAAGAGAAATTTAACCATACTAGGCAGCTTTTTACCTATAAAAAGAATATATATTTTTTTAAATCTGATACATAGTTTTTAGCAAGCTTTTAGCAACTTGATGTTTGCAAACAAAAATGGGATTGATGTGGACAAGTTAGTATGAAACTCAATACAACATAAATATATATATATACCATCAAGAAAATTATAATCATCCTGCAAAGGATGCCTTTTAGGTTTTCTTAATTTTCTCCAGTTGGTGTTTGTAGTTTCTAATAACATTTTGGAAAAACAAACAAACAAAAAAACCCCACAAAACAAAAAACAAAGCCCCACCACTGATTCTCAGGAAAAGTAGTCTACAGAAAACAATATATTTTTAGCTGTATATGTATATTATGAAAGCATATAGCATCATCTTCAGGTGCACAAAAAAATTTATCCTACTATTGGTCACAAAAGAAATCTCTTGCTTTATTAAAGGCATCTAATAATTCTGGAAAGATTGTAAAGTTTACCGAAATATGTAAATTGTAAATCGTGTTTACTGCTATAGATTATAGAATAAATGACAGATCATGAGTCTATGCAAGGAAATATATGCAAGGGCTGATATCAAATAACAAACAAGCACTAATTGCACTTTGTGGTGGGAGCTCAGAAATATGACATAAAACAATAGGAAAGAAAAATTACAAAAGCCACTTGTCTCCAAAGAATTTCACAAAATAAGAAAAAATAAAATCTCTTAATTAATATTGTTTTATAGGGGAGAGTGAGTTCTTGATCAAAAAAAATTTAGTTTCATTCAAAAATTACAAGAGAGTAGAAGGAAGATAGATTCTAATAGCACCACGTGGCCCAAACCTGTCAGAATTAAAGGCATTTGCAGTTGTTAGTTATTGAATTATATTCAGTTATTTATGCAAGAAAAATATGACCAAATGCATTTCAAGCAGATATTCTTGGGGAACTAGGTATGTAAAGTGTCAGTTCAGAATGTCTTTTTCTATTAGGCATGTCAAAATCAGTTAATTATATTTGGTAGCATTGTTTTTCAACTTGCCTGTAATTTAATCTATATTTTTTAAATCACTTCGATAAATTGTTTCTATCAAAAGTTAAAGTTTCATTTCTTAAGGCAGATTTTGCTCATGTAATTCTTATTAGCACAAATATTTAATAAAAATTTGTATAGGGTCTCTTGTAAACTGAATACAAATAAAATGTACAGAGAACAAAAATAGAAATGTCCAAGTTCCTTCAATGAAATAAAGAGGAAAAATGTCCTGATTTTACAGTTGTTTTAGATCTTGAGAAATACAAAAATGTCTTGTTACCCTACTAACTTTGGGCATACATGAGACAACTAAGAACAGAAATAAGATGTAACTTAGCTATCTAAATACTTCTCTTCACAGCGCAAAATAAATCAATGCATCTGTGTCGAGATTTTTTTGGGAAAAAAAGAATGCTTTGAAACTGATGCCCAAAATGTCTGGCTTATGCATGGGAAGCTTGAATTTGATATTAGCAAAAAGTAAACCTGTCATGTTGAGACTATGACTGGTTGCTCAAAATCATATGGGACTCACATTTTAAAGTATTAATCTACTTTCAAAAGTGAACCAAAGATCACTGTATTGTTTAAATAAGCTTTACTTTAAATATTTTTTCTGAATATATGTATATTTAGACCACTGCTGCACAGATAGGCAAATAGGGAATTCTGTAGTTTGCTGCCCTCACTAGTGACTCTGGGCTGTAGAAGTTAATTCTTGCAGAGAGAAATTGTGCTCAGTTTATATCCTGTAATCCTTCCACACTGAAGTGTTGTATTGATTTATTAATGTTCCATCATTCACAAGTAATGAAAAAACTGCACTTATGAGAAAAACAAAAAATATAAACTGAACTATTGTATGCTTGCAATATTGATACTGACTTGCAAATTTCTAAACATGCTTTGCTAACAAATCTCAAATAGCTGGCTTACACTCACAGATGCACATGCACACAGACAGGTTTGCATGTAGCCAACAGCACCCACCTGCCTCACCCACCCATTTTCCCCCTCAGGGTCCCCGAGGTTTCTCTGCATTGTGTCACTGCAGTGAGCTAGTTGGGACAACAGATAAACCCTTTTACTTACAAGAGTTATTTAATAGTTACCTCCAGCTGATCTATCTATGATCTACCTCCAGCTTTCAGGACAGTTTTGTATTTTATATTAATCTCTGCCAGACAAATCCTTTTGAGACTACATGCAGTTATGAGTCTCTCAGCATGAGAGTTTATCTTGGATACTTCTGTAAAATAAAAACACATGGTTTCAAGGACCTTAACATAGGGAACAGATTTCAGTCTGCATTCCCAACACTCTCACTAATAGCTTTATGATTTGAGCTATTTAGAAAGAAAAGCAGAGATTCTTTCACTTATACTGTGAAAAAAAAAAAGAATATCCGACTGAATCCTGTGCAGAGCACAGTATCTAAGACATGCTTGGGGAATTCCTGCATAAATTCTCTTGAGTGTGCAGAGGAGCGGGACCTAGTGACTATGTGACTGAACTGCCAAGAGCTACTACAGTGCGGATGGAACTTTGTTCATCGGGAATTAGACAGTATATGGAGTACTTTAGCAATGCAATGAAATTCTGCTTGAAATTAGTTTTACAGGGGATACGAGGCGTTTTTTTTGTTGTCTGTTGCACAGATTTGATCTTCAACCTCTCTATCATTTAGGAAACCTTCTTGACAACACCTTGTGTTTAGAAAATCTAATTAATTTTGATTTCTGTAAATAAAGCAGAAATGTACCCCTATACTTTTGAGAGATGATATAGCTATTTCAAAGAACAATATAAAAATAAATAAAATAAAATAAAATAAACCAAAACAAAATAAAATGGGTTTTTTGTTTGCTTTTTTCATTTAGTAAGACCCATCTCCTGAGGCCCTTATTTCAGTATATTGTACTTAGGAGTTTAATAGCTATCTATTTGCATTATCTTGATTATTACAACTGAGATTGGCAGCAATATTCTTAAAAGATATTTATCTGTAGTTGAGAGCTAAACAACTATGCAGTTCAAAGTGTTATAAAATATACATTCAATTCTGTTTAGATCAAAGATCAGATATTTGCTAAGTGATTTCTGTTTGGTTAGGAAATGAGACACCAAGCAATAAGAACTCAGGTAGAACCAGAAAATTCACAAAGATGCTAGAGATGTTTTGCAGGAGCTGGATATGGACAAACAGCATTAGGGAAGACTCAGGAATAAACAGTTTATATAAGTTTGCCTTCTGACAACAAGCAAGTCTTTCTTCTTTCCTGAAGGTGTTTTCTTAGCTCCAGTCATATTTCCATATGTAGCCCAACCCACTTCCATTTCATTTTCAGATTGTAAACCTACCTAGATTTGCATAAATTTACTGTATTTGCATTCACCCATTCGAACTGTGCAAGATTAAACCACTTAAGCCATAATATCTTATGTTTTAAAAAACAGACAAGTTATTACAATATGCAGATTAAAAAATTGTTTTGATGCAATTACAAAATTTGCTTTATAGGTAGCCTACAGTAACAGATTGTAATGGTGTCCTGGAATGAAAATGAAGCAGAAAACTCCTTTTCCCTTTACCTGTTTTACTGTGAGGTAAGTGAACTTGGTTCCTATAGACTGGTTGATGTGTTCTGAGCTTCTACACTTCTTGATCACAATTTTTTTATGTGCCCATTCCTTTAATGACACTTGGAAAACAGTTAGTGCGAGTCAGTCTACTTCTGCCAAAAAGGAAGAGAACATGCTGCTTCTGAGTGAGAACTTTCTTGTTAATTATGGAACTGTTGCCTTTGAGACTTTCTGACACAGTTGTTGGCACAAGAAATGCAGTTAAAACTGGGCAAGAAAAAGAGAAATGTGGCACTGATGGTGGCACATCACTTCTTCAGTATGTGGCTCATTGACCAAGAAAAGGATTCCTAGAAAATTTTTTTTTCTCCTCTAACTGATTTTAACTTTCCACTCTAACATTAACTCATTTTTTTCTTTACCTCATTCTCACTCATTAGAGTTAGTTGTGAAGATTTTTTAAATAATTCTGCAATGCCAAATAACACTTACAGTCTGTTGCCTGTTGATGTCCAGAAAAACACCAGATGGTTGATTCTGGTCATTCCAGTTGGTTATTATATGACACCTACACTGTCTTAGTACAGAGATGCCTTAAGTTCTTTTCTTCTCACTACTGTTTTATTGAATAAACAGGTGTTTCACTTCTGATAACCCCAGGCAGAAGTCCAAGAAACTCAAATAAATCAAGTAATGAATGGAAGTCTTCTGACTCTAACTGCAAAACACCTGAACTTTAACCCAGTCAATTTGCTTCATCCCACTTATATTTAAAGATTTAAAAGTATCTTGTTACCTTGCAACATCATTTATGTCTTGACAAGCAGAATCCTCAGATATTAACTCAGTCCTTTCCTTTCCCTTTGCTAAATAAAATTTCCATAATCAAAACAATTAACAAACTATCTAAGAAACTATTAGAAACATTCGCTTCAAAGAAGAAAATCTGGAATCCAACACTAAAAGCAATATACTTAAATCCTGAACATGCTCAACATTTTCCACCTGAAATAATCCACTATAATCCCTTTACTTAAAGAGCACTTCTTACCGTCAATTTTTGGGATGTATAATGTAAAAACAAGCTTCAAGCCAAGTGGATTAGAAAGATAAACCCATCTTAAAGTCCCACTGATTTTCTAATTATTATCCTGGAACAAAGTCTCCTATCTTGACTCAGATGTATTATCAATTGCAAAACAAGATCGTACCTACATCTCCAGCAATAACTATCAGTGACTAATTTCAGGGGAAGATGGAGTAGGGGTGAAGGATCACATGTTTATGTTATCTAATAATGAATATTTCTAACTTTTTTTTTTGCCTGGCCATTATTATTCCATACATCAGCATCGCAAACTCCTCGCATTTATGCTTCTCTGCCTCTCCCTTTGTTTTTCCTTTTTTGACCCCTGCACTAATGATTCTAAAACAAGGTTATGGTTGTTAAAATTTTTTCCTTTAATTTATTGAATTGATCTTTTGTCAAGTTGGCTAAAAAGCAACTACACAGAGAAAAAAGATAATTCTTTAAAATATGCTCATTTGAAAATAAAGATCTCTCATGTATATTTTAATTTTGAAACACAAGTGTTACCTTAATGGTTTACCAAGTTTTTTTCCCAGGAATTTAAAGTATGTATTTAGGATATTTTTCATATATTTTGAGAAATAAATTATTCTCTCTTCAGGTTACGTGGTTTCTGTCAAGCTATTACGCACATAGGTTTATGGGGTTTTTTTGCAAAACTTTTAGCAAAGCACGAAAATCACCAAATCACTCTGGAGGACAACAGGTAGGTCCCCTCTAAGTCTGAACAGCAAAGTGCACAGTGATAAATAGCAAGGAAAGTATGTCTGAACTCTTTTATTAAAATTCCAGTTTCTAAGCATTCGTTGGTGCACATGCATTTGGCCAGCCTAAATGCAAATTGTACATGAAGGAGAGAAGTTAGTATAATTCAGAAAATGGAAAATCTGTGTTCTCAGCTGTGCAAAACTACAAACCATATCTCCTTCCTAAAATGTGTTTTACAAAGATTTTTCTTGTTGTTGATAGAGTCCTTATGACGAACTCATTGACCTTTTCATTGGGAACAATATGATGAATAGACTTTCATCTCTCCACACCTTGCCATGCTTAATGCTATTAAACATGTAATGTTCAACTGGTTCATAACCTGTATTGGACGAAAGTTTTTAGCTGTATTTGGCTCCCCTTCCAAGATATCCATGCCAAGAAGGTTATCACTAAACAATTCTCAAGTAAAATTTTGGTCTTGACTGGTCAGCAACACTTCAAGTCAAGATTTCACCTGCAGTTTGGAAACTGGCATTTGACATTAATGGCAAACTGATCTATAACATATGCTTTGATTTTAACTCTGAAGCCAAGGTTTAACACTTTTTCAGCAAGAGAAATATACAAAGTATTTTATGATTCTCTTAAAAATTCTTGAGTATTTTAGTGATACAAACAGCAGCAGTGACCAGATGATATAAGGACTGCCTGGAAAAAGTGGTTTACTTGTTTCTTTCTGTTCTTACGTGAATAATTCACAATTTAAAAATTAAAAAAAATATGAAAAAATATGGAGCTGGTAAAGAGGAACAGGAAAATTGCTTGATATACAAAAATTTTCATTTCTATGTCACATGCAATATGATAGAAAGAAAAAATAATAAAAATTATACTGTGTTATTGTATCAGTAAGAAAATTCATGGAAAAAAACCTGATGGTAACATTGTTCCAAAGGGCTGAAAAAAGGTTGGTTTTTTTTTTTTTCTTTCTCTTGATAATATTTTGATCTCTTTTACTTTCTGAAAGATACAATCTCAAAATCTCTACACTCATGTGAGTGTTTTGGGAGAATCATCACTTTCTCTGACAGGAAAAGAATTCTCTCTCACCTGCTCTTTGCGTAATTTTTGCCCCAGTCATGTCTATCAACCTTGCAGTGGTTTTCACTCTCTCATGCCATCTCTTATCTATCTTGTCTCATTCAGCCTGAGTATTCCCTATTGGGAGGACTCATCTTTTGAATCTCTTGGATGACGGATATTTTCTGAGCATCAATAGTGAAAAACCTTCACTTAGATCAGTCATACACCTCTGGGTACACATCTGTGGTGTCAGACTATGACTGCTGCTTCTTTTCTACCATCTGACCATAATACAACTTTTTACCTCATATTATAGTTATAGTGTGCAGTGACTCAGAGCAGAGGGATTTCCCCTTCTCCAGCTATTATTTTTCATTGCTCTTGATGCTTAGTGACAGCTTATCTGCACCCAACTCTTTTTTCACAGAATACTTACAGCCAATATACAAAAGGACTGTCTGAGCAGCAGTTTTCTGAAGAAAAATATTTACTCATTTATGCACAGTTCTGTTGTTAATTAAATACACAAATTTATACAGCTCTAAGTTTTCTGAAGAATAAAAAAATAAGCAAGAATAAAAAGCACATGGACTTTGGGCTGCACTATCAGGGAAATTTCCTGAAGTCCTTGTTTAGGGTAGATGGCTCAGACATTTGCTTAGTTACCATGTTATCAAGGCCATGACACAGTTTTATCCTGTTCTTATAGTGTTTGCAGAAAATATCTTACCTTTTCATACAACGGAGTAATTTTCTTTCTGATAGCATTCAGATGCAGTATTGTGCTGATTTATTGCAACATCTCCTGAATTTAAATGCTTACTTATGTCATTAAGGAAATGAGTTTGTGATAAACTAAGGTGCTTGTGACATGGATCATTGTGCTAATGATCAATATCTCAGTCTGGTAGAAATTGCTGCTCCTGAAGAAGGCATTTATAGATGCCAATTACAAGCTATTAAGTTGTCATTTCAAGCTAGTTTATTGCAAATTCATTAATATTATCTGTTTCAGACATTTTAGTATAAAAGGAGAAATAAATTCATTTCAAAAAGTCATATACTGAATCATTAGTAGAGTAACTTATGTACAATTCAGTTTTAAGCAAAACAACTGAAAAATTCACATACATATTTTTAGTGATGGTTAGAAAACATTTTGCATAGAAGTCATGAGGTGTATGCAACATAGTTAACAAGAATACACGAGATAGGCTGTGTTAAGTTTGTGGAGATAAAAATATCAGCTTTTAAGTTCAGGATTTCTTTCCCTTTCACAGGTCTAATTAGCATGCTTTGGTTCTTTGGAGAAAGGTCATGTTCTGACAAAAGCCAGTTGCCAGACTAGGTAATGGAAGCATCTGTGACAGCAGAGTTCAGCATATGTGACCATTTTCACAATGTCTAATAAATTATTTTACAGAGTTATTTCAAAGAGAATGTGGTGAATTAATGAATTTTATAAACTTGAGAAATATTTTTATAAGGTCATCCTGTGATTCTATTTTCCTTCTGTTACAACAGATACAAAATAACACAATTCAAATACATTCACATAGAACTAGCTACATTATTAACAATGGGGCATATTGTTCCAAACTTTTAATTTCTTTTATCTTCAGAAGAATACAATATGACCATTAACAGAAGACAGAGACTGCTTTCCAGTTTGGACAAAATTAATATTTATTGTTTCAAGCAATGAAAATTTATATTTTAAGTCAGACAACTTTTCTATTCAATCACAACAGGGAATAGAACAAAGTAGGCGGTGACAGAATTTTAAAAAAATGGCCATCCTTTTAAATGGCATCTGTTTTATTTAAGACTAAATTTTAAATTTTAAAATCCATCCATCCATCCATCATCCATCCAACAAAAATATTAATTATTATTTTTATTTCATCATTTTCTGTTACTACTTAAATGCAACTATTATCTAGGCAAGTCACTCATCCACCTGCTAGCTGAGATAATAGCAGTCTCCAAATAACAATTATTTATTGACTGGTTGTGACTTTGACTTTGCAATACTAAGATTAAAGACTCCAGGAATATTTTAACTGTTAATATCTGTAAGAGACAGACCTGACATATAAGAAAAAAACCAAACACACTCAGTGCAGGCTGAGATATAATGCTTTGATTTTGGAGAACAGAGACTGTCAGTAAACAATGGCTGACTAATCAGGGTGGTACCATATTGCATTTTTGTCTCCAAGATAGTTTTCAGGTTGATTTTACAATTTTGTGGAATGCCTTTTTGGTTTGCTATGCATTATCCCTGTTAGACCAATATTTCCATCTACATATCTTACATACTGGCATGTCTTGACATTAGTGACTCTCAAAAGTCCTTTGTAAGGTCTTCTTTTATTTCTCGAAGCAGAATTTCTACCTACTTCTGAAATCTTCAGACTTGTCTCTCACAGGGCTAATTTGGCCTGAAGTTTTCTCTGTAATTTCCCCAAAAGCTAAGTTAAATTTCTGTGGCTGGTTTCATTGATTGCATTTTTAAACATCTTAGGATACTTGGATATCTAAAGTGCTATATAAAAAATTATTGTACAGCTTTGAAAAATTAAGGACTAGAGCAGTCCCTTTTTTTTTTTTTTGAGTTCTTCCTCCATTTTCTGCTGGGTTTCTGTTTGCTTGTTTGTTTGTTTGTTTTTTTGGATTTGGTTTGGTTTGATGTTTGTTTTCGTTTGGGTTTTGGTTTTGATTTTGTTTTGCTTTTTGTTGTTTGGTTGGTTTGGTTTGGTTTAGTTTTGTTGTTAGTTTTCTTTTTAATGTGGTATTAATTCCTCAAATTCCTATTTCTGGCTAAACAGCAAATAGCTGCTTTAAAATTTCTGTGTCAGATAAGTATAGAAGCATGCATAAGACTACAGACTACAGAACGAGTCCAAATTCCCATTGCCATAGGCTGAGCTGAGAAAACAAATCTATCAGAGGTTGAAATGGACTTAGCAGCACAGACTTTGGAACTCTTTTCATGCTCATTGCTTTCTATTTTCATTGGCAGTTTTACTGTGCAGAATAGCAATAAAAGAGTATTTAATGAAATTTCAGAAGCCTTCAGAAGTGATGCATGAGCGACCTGGTATACTCTACTACAAATGCTGACCCCAAAATAAAGAGAATGAAGGCTAAAATTAAAAACCACGACTATTCAACTTTAGTCCTATTAATGATACCATTGTTCTTCCTATCTTCAATAAAAGTAGTATCATTTAATTAAGTAATTCAAATGTAGGATTTTATTACTGATTAATTTAAAGAACCATTTACAAAGATACACTCCCCCATCTAAATGCTTTCTTCTCATACTCTGGCTTTTATAAAAGGCCAAAAGGTTTAAGAAAGATTTTGCCCAATAATAACAGGCATGATCCTTGTAGTTTAAACTTACTCTTTTTTTGTGTTGGCTGTCTGAATGTAGGAAATAATTCTGAAGCTTAATTGTTTCTGCTGACCAGTAAAGAATTATGAAAATATCATAATGATATTTGCTAAATGTAATGCAAAAATTTGTAACCAGTTATAAGTAATAAATAAAGAATAAAACAGTTCTACTATTAAAAGTTCCATAAAACAAACTGCAGTGGTAGTTTGCTATGTCAAGAATATTAAGTAGATAAAGCTAAAATAGGTAAGAATTAGGAGGAAAATTCTGTTTTAAGAAGTTGAAAGAACACACAAAGGTTTGAAGATGTTTACATAGGTACTGTATACACTTAAGTGTGCTTTGAACTTATACTAGCTCCAGCAACGGGCTCTACTTATGAAAAATACCAAAAAACAGAACAAAACAAAACAAAAAAAAACCTAAAACCAAAACAAAACCAGGTTGTCACAGAATCATAGAATGGTTTGGGTTTGAAGGGACCTTCAAAGGCCAGTTCCTCTACCATGGGCAGGGACTTCTCTAGATCAGATTGCTCAAAGCCCTGCCCAACCCTGAACACTTCCAGTAACAGGGCACCCCCCACCTCTCTGCACAACCTGTTCCAGTGTCTTGTCACCCTCGTCATAAAGAATGCTTTCCTTATGTCCAATCTAAACCTATTCTCTTTCAGTTTAAAACCATTTCCTCTTGTCCTGTCATTATGAGCCTTGGTAAAAAGTCCTATGCTTTTAACATTAGCCCTCTTTAAGTACCGAAAGGTCATAATAAGATCTTCCTGGAATCCCTTCTTGTCCTGGCTGAGCAGCTCCAACTATCTCAGCCTTACTTAAAAGGAGCAGTGTTTCAGCCCTGTGAACCATGCCCCTTCACTCCGACTCTCTAATCATTCATTCCCTCTTGTACAAGTATATATTTTGAAAGCACTGTGCTTGTAATAGAACATCTTTTGAAGACAGTTCCTCACAGGCACAAACTGCCACCATGCTTTTCCAGTCAGGAGCTTCTGAACTAGAAAAAATTATTTTGGTAGTAGTCATCTGTACTGGATTGCCTTTAGTTTACTATTAGTTCTTTTCTAGTGATCAAGTCTGGAAAAAATGTGGAAACATACAATACAAAAGGACTAATTTTCTTAGATTTATTTATAAGACAGTTATGGTTTATAGACGGTTATTAGTAACTGAGGAAGGTAGATATTCTTTTATTTTGTAATAAGAAAAGACTATTAAATGTCCGTGTGAAGGAGGCCAATGCAGCACAAATAAGAAAAATAAATAGAACAACACAAGCCAGCTTCTAAGAAATCTTGAAAACCTGAGAGTAAACCCCTTATGAATCAAAAACATATCTTTACACACATATGGTAGTGGATTTCTGACATGTTTTGACTAACTTAAGTGCAATATTTGTTTGAAGGACCTTTGCTACCTGCTGAAGAAATATAAGAATGTCTTTGACAGCTGGGATATATGCCTGTCTGTTACACAAACAACACAACACAGAAAACTTGCTAGGTTAAATGGAGTTGTGATATAAGAAAGGCTGTGATGGAAGAAGAAAGGGCAATTTTAGGTTATTGTCAGACATGGAAATGAGATAAGTTAACGTAGTCAGGAATACTGTCTAGGTTGAAGCAATGTAGTATGGAAATACCATATGAGAATAAATCAGAGGTTTAGAAAAAATCTTAGGAAAGGAGCGTGTGGATATTGCAATTCAATAAGACAGAAAAAAACAAAAGCTAAATAAATAATTTGAGGTTTATGTGTTCCAATACCCATAGAAAACTCTCTAGAATCAATGATCAGTGATAAGTCATTTGGAAAATTCACACATAAACACAATAAATTCAGATTTATATAGGACAAAAACATTTTAGTGATGATGACATTTACATTTTATCCAAAATGTTAATGACTTATTTGATGAAAGTCTAAAACTGAAAAGTAGTTTAAAGTAGATTCTGGTTTTAGAGTTAGCCTTATGTTAACATTATGTTCCTCTATATAAAGAATGGAAAGCCATAGAAAATGAGGGTAAAATGGAGATATGAAATATGACTTCATTAAGTTCATTACAGTTGCTACTAAAATAATTTCCTGTGCAGAGGAAGGGAGATAAATTTTTCCTGCTGAAATTTGAATTGTCTAGATAAAACTATTTCTTCCTGTTGGGGGTTATCTTTGCAAGTTCTGAACAAAATTCTCTTTCACATGGCCTAACTAAAAGTCTCTGAAAATCAGGAAGCAAGGATGGTCCTTTTGGGATAAATGAGTTAAGAAGTGCATATTGACAAAAGGGTTCACTTTGCTTTCTTTTGGCACTATTACTCTTTATATACTAAAGTTTAGTACCTCTGTAATTTAGATTTAGCAGGAATTGTGATACACTCAATTTCTTTATCACTGTATAGTAAGAAAGTAGGACTCAGAATCTTATGAGTAAAGAATTCGACTGCATCAGATATCTAACCAATTTTGCTAAAAATCTTAGTGGTTCAGGGGAAACCACTCAGTGATATGCATCCCAGTTAAAGAATACCATCAAAAAGTAAGGCATCTAATCAAGGTTGTCTAGAGTTAATGGAGAGAGAAAAGCACCTGAAAAGGGGATTCATTATTTCTATATAAAATCTTGCCATTTTTTCTCCTCAGCATTAGTTCAAAGAAGTTAAATAGGAATGATAATTCCCCCCATTTTCTGGCTTCATCTTCTTTTGCTAGTTAAGAATTTTAAACTTGGTGGAGAGATAACTGTCAGCATCTTGTCAATGCTTTATACTGTATATCAAAAACTAACTGGTATATATGGGGATTTTATAAAGTAACTGCACCCTCAGTTTTCCACAGCATCAATTTAGCAGATTAGGAAAATAGAAAAATCCCGTTTCAAAAATTATAGGGTATGATTAATTAGAGAAATAGCATCTAGGAATTTAATTGTTTATATGTTTAGCATAAAGCATTCTATGGTCTGCTGCATGAAGTGATAAAAAGTTTATAATAATCAGAATTTAATGTATTCTGAATTATTAGTTTTCTAAATAGTAGCAAAAAGGCAAAACAGTTTATCTTACATTTTCAGTATTAACAATGGAATTACTAGACTTGTTTATTGAGTCAGTTTTAACCAAACCACTTTTAAAAATGGAGATGTCATTTCTTCCTACATCTTGCAGTCTAGTCAGCACCAATATGCAGCATCAACCAGCAAACTCTGCATGACCTGTGCTACTTCCCTTGACACCAGTAGTTTATACTTGTGCTTAAATAGTTAAAGCAAAAGTGGTTTTTTAGCATGTTGCTCAAAAGGCAGCCCAAAAGTTCAAAAGATAACAAGAACTTCTTGCTATTAAGGAATTAGAAAATATATTTGCAAATATGTGTCTAATAGCAGTTGTCAGAAGCAATTAGTTTCAAATACATTTCACAGTTTAATCATGCTGTGAAATGCTTCTGAACTTTAAGGATTCAAACTTAATAATATGACACAGTTTCATGTTAAAGAGCATGAAAAATACTGGAGGAAGATTAATTGCCACAGATTAAACTAGTATACGGTATTTAGGTCTCATTCATTAGTTTATAAACTCTGACTTCTTCAAAAGACCATCAAGTGGTCATATAATCACCCCAAGTCCTAGAATTTTAATTTAACTTTAATTGAATGGAAGAAATCTAAAATGTTCTTTATTTAGGTTTTCTTTTGAAGATTCAGATGGATCATGAGTCAACTAGTTAATGATCAGACAAAAATTACCATCTACATCAGTGTTCATGATGAGGATTCTATGACACAATGATTCCCCTTATCGATTTGTCCTTATTCAGCATCCTGGTTGTTAAGAGTCACAAAGAATAAATCCTGAAGAAACATATAGATTGTCTGAGTTTCAGGAGAGAAAAACAGTGTTTTCATTTTAAAAACGTAATTCGGGGAAGCTTCTAACAGCAAATGAAGACAAAGAGTGATGTTGGAGATGAGAGATATTCTGAGACGAATGTGTAAAATGAGAATGGGTGTATTTTAAACAGTAAGGTAATGGAATGGGCCTAGTATTGATAGGAACAGATACAAAAGAAGAGAGAAGAAAAGAAAAAGAAAAGGAGAAATGAAAATATATCTCACACTTAAAGTCAGACTGTAAAGATAAACTGCACAGAAAATAGCAATAAGAGAGATTTAGATGTCATGTATTGCTTAACTGTAATATACACTTTTTAATGTGGATGCATGGGACACTGTTCTCTAAGAGACTAAAGAAAATTTCTTCTTGCCTTTTATTGATTCAAACCATCAGGTCATGATGGCAGTGGTTTCTTCAGAGGACTTTTTTCCCTCCTTTCAAAGCCTGGGGACAGTGTGTAAGCAAAAGATGAAATCTGCTGTAAGATTTAGTGGCAGCTTAAAAAACTGAGACATGATTGAACCACACAAAAGACTCCAATGAAGGCCCATTAGAGTGACTAAAGGATTGGAGCATCAATTATGTGAGGGAAGGTTGTGAGAACTGGAGATTAGCATAGAGAAGAGAAGGTTTATGGACATCTCATAAATATGCACAAATACCTGAAGGGCAGATATAATGAAGATGGAGCCAGGCACTTTTCAGTGATGCCCAGTGATGGACAAGAGTTGATGGGCACAATCTGAAACAGCATGTTCCTTATGAACAGCAGGAAGAACATTTTTACTGTGAGGGTGACTGAGAACTGGCAAAATTTGCCCAGCAAAGTTGTGGATGGAGTCTCCATCCTTAGCGATACATGAAAGCCATCTGGACATGGTCTTGAGCAACTAGCTGCAGAGGGGTTGGACCACATGGTGTCCAGAGATCCCTATCAATTTCAACCAGTCTTTGGTTCTCTGATTGTGTGATACACATGAGTTCACATAAAATCACCTTTTCCACTCAGTAACATCAGTGGCCATAAAGCATTTTTAACTCTTAGTATATTGTGATAAATCGACCTTTTTTGGACTCCAGGTGTCCACAAAGCAGCTGTATCACTCTCCTCCTCAACAAGAACAGGGGGAGAAGACATAATGGAAAAGCTCATGGATTGTGGTAAGGATGGGGATCTCATTTACTAATCACCATCACAGGCAAAATAGACTTGGCGCGGGAAATTAATTTAATTTATTGCAAATTAAACAGAGCGGGATAATGAGAAATAGGAACAAAACCTAAAAACATCTTTCACACACCCCTCCCTTCTTCCCAGACTCAACTTCACTCCCCCGTTCTTCCCCTCCTTTCCCCAAGCAGCCCAGGGGAACAGGGAATGGGGGTTGCAGTCTGTTCCTCACATATTGTCTCTGCTGCTTCTTCCCTTCCACACTCCTCCCTTGCTCTAGTATGGTGTGCCTCCCATAGAATATCCCTTCACAAACCTCTCCAGTGTAGGTTCATAAAAAACTTGTTCCATTGTGGCTCCTTTCCATGGGGTGCAGTCCCTTAGGAACAGACTGCTCCAGCTTTGCTCCCCCACAGGACCACATTTACTTACAGAGAACATATTTCTGTGTGGGCTCTTCTCCATGGGGTCCTCCCAGAAGCTTGCTACAGTGCAGGCTCTTCACAGGCCACAGTCCCTTCAAGGCTTTATCTAGCTGCCCTAGTGTGGGGCCCTTCACAGCCTGCAGGTGAATTTCTCCTTCCCTGTGGGCCTGCAGAGGTATCCTGTGTTGCAATCTTTCAAGAGAGTGTGCAGGAAAACCTTTGTTTTGGTGCCTGGAGCACCTCCTCACCCTCCTACTTCACTGACCTTGGTGCCTTTAGGGCTGTTTCTCACATTTTCTCACACCTCTCCTCCAGCTGCTGTTGTGCAGCAGATTTACCTTTTCTTAAATAAGTTGTCATAGAGGTTGCTACCAGCATCGCTGTTGGGCTCAGCTTTGGCCAACAGCAGGTCCATATTGAAGCCAACTGGAACTGTCTCTGTTGGACATGGGGGCAGCTTCCAGTACCTTCTCACTGAAGCCACACCTTCAGTGCCTCCACTACCTAAAACCTGCATGTAAGCCCAATATCCACATATGAAAATGTATAGAATACAAAGCTGAGTTCAGGGGCCACAAAATGAACGACGAGACAAGATAGACTTCATCATACAGAATTAAGGAGTTTGTTCTATGCATGTCACCAAGTGAAAGGAAGTTAATAGAACTCATCATGGCAATTACTTAAAATGGAGAAAATATTTGATGCTGGAAATATGGATGTCTACCAAGCAACTCATTTGAGGGCCAACAAGTCCTTGACCAACAGGTACTTGAGCTCCAAGGGAATTTATCTACTTGGTCTACAGTTTCTTATACTTTTTCCAACTTGTCTGATGTTTTGTACATCTGCTAAGAGCTGATTTACCTGCTGATGCTTGCATAGGAAACAATGGGAAAGGACTTTCAGCAGAAAAGTAAAGAGGGAAGAAGATATGGGAGAGAAAGAGGCTGATCTGAGATGCTGTAAAAGGAAACACAGATTTTATATTTGCTTTGGGACAGATAAAAGCCTTTTTTTTTTATGTCCAGAACTATTGAAAAAGGATTAAAAATGTAGTCACAGGGACTTCTAAAAGAAAGAAATATTCCAGAAATATTCCACTGAAAACTGAAATTTATCTTCCTAGAGAGAAAGCCAGTTAAAAATTGAAATAACATGTCAGGATGGATTGATTAGAAATATACTTCATAAATAGAAAGGACTTTCAACCAACTTTTGCAATCAATTTTTGAATCTCTTTGTGCAATGCAGGTGGCTAGGAAAGCTGACTCACAAGCTTTTTGAATTCCACTGTGTGTTGTCTTGCCTTTTGAACACAGTCATATTAACAATATTTGCAGATATCTGCAAAATTTGTGGCTAAGAAATGTCATTTTAGGGCTTCAGCTGATCAAATGCAGCTATTGGGGGATCTTTGCTGTATAATTTAGCTTTGATTACTTGGATTTTTTTTTTATTTTGCATCTTCTGTAAGAGTGAATACATGATGCACCTAGAAATACACTATAGAGAAGGTGACTCTAGAAGGTGCCTCCCTTCAGATTTCTAGCACACATATCCTGCTTACTGAAATTGAATTCAAAAGAGCACTGAGATCAAAAGAAGGTGCAAAAGAAGCACTAGTGTGCACCATATCCACACCTTCTCAGACTGAGGATTTCTAGCAGTCTACTCAGTTGCATTACAACATTGCTCAGTTACATTACGGATTATATCACATTCCAAAAAGGTGGACAGAAGACATGGGTAAATTTACTTATATCTTCATATACAATTAATATAAAACCTCCTTCTTGGCAAAGTTCTTTCCACAAAAGCAACTACCACGTAACTGAATAGGAGCCATTTATCTCCGAGCACAACCTGTTCGTTTGTGACTTTAAAATTTCACCAAGTTAGTGCCTGATGTGGCCAGTTCCATCACACTGACAGGATTGATGGGACAAGTCAAGGGCAGTACTCATTTACCTAGGAAACATAATCTGGAATATAAATGTGGACAATTTATCTACCATCAAAATCTACATTATCCATCAACTTCATATTTCCTTAGGCAGTCTAAACTCTTGGTGGCCTGTTATGGATGTATGGGTTTATTTTCCACCTTAGTAGAGTTCTCTCAATTTGCTTGTGTGTAAATACAGAAGTGATGAAAGCACAGCTGGTACCATTACATCCTCTGGTATTAACTTTGTTCCTGTGTTTGGATCTGCTGGCACATACTGAATGACTTATCCAGGATTGTATTAACAAAAGCTTTCATTTCCACCTGAAAGTATATTTATATTAGTCCTTCATACATTTTAAAACATTTCCCCCTCATCTTTTAAGAAAAAATGTTTCTTTTCCTGCCTGTTTAACTCTAAATCTAATGTAAGGAAACACCAAAGAGCTCTCTAAATTTGCACACGAATGTTGGGATTCAAATCTTCTAACTGTAGCTAGAAGGTGATTGATGCCACTCTAAAACAGATATGCCTGTGACAGGTGAATTTTTTTTCTGCATCTAAAGCCTGGAAAGTTTGCTAGACTATACAGCTAAGTTTCAGATGCCTAAAGCTGGGTAAGATTAACCTTTTGAATGGTTGTGTCCTAGTCCCTGTATTGTTATGTTATCCATCCCTGGTTGCTGGTTGCTGTCAGTAGGGCACAAATGTCTTGATATTTTTACTCTGTTTATATATATTATCTTGGAATGTTTGCCTTTGTCTTCATCATCAAACAATTTCTTTGAAATAAGAATTCTTGCTATAGGGGAATAATAGTCCAGGATTCATATATCTTCTCTGTCTGTGAGGTATATTCTTCTAGGAGAGAATTTCATCTCTTTAAAGAAAGAACTCAGTAACATTCATAAGACTATTCTTGTTTATGTTAAATTACTCCTACAATTTTCAAAAGCAAAAAAAAAGATATTTGTATATTTAATACATATGCTTAACATTTGTTGGATTGTTTATTCAATTTAAAAAATTTGAAATTGTAGGTTATAGGTGTCATTCATGTTGACATTCGGGTGAAATAAGTAATACTTCACAATTGAAAAAGAGAAGCAGAACCTTCGGTTTAGTCACGTGCTGTTTAACTTGAAATCTACTCTACATTTCGAGGTAATGGTTCATTCTTGTCCTTAAATCCTCATCCCAAATTCCTTTTTTCAATTCTGTCTGCAAGAAAAAGAGGACCAGAGAAAGTATATGTTAGTAAACTTCATCTCACTCTTGGGGAAACCAATACAGCGAATTGACCTGAGAGTGATTTCCAAGTATTGTAAGCAGAAGAAAGTGATTTAGAGTAGTTAGCACTGATTTACAAAGGGGAAGTCATGCTTGACCAACCTGGAAGTTTTCTGTAACAAAATGACTAATTTGGTCAGAGAGGAAGGAGTAGGAGAGAGTGTTTATCTTAACATCAGATGGGGTTTTGATATCTTTTTCTGTAACACCCTCATCATTGACAAAGTGAGGAAATACAAGCTAGAGTAGTGTACAGTCAGCTGGACAGAAAACTGGCTGAACTGCCAGTCTGGCAGTGCTGTGGTCAGGAGCACAAAGCCCAGGTACCAGACTGCAAGACACCAGCAGTGTGTTGTTACTGGCTCCAGTCATGTTTGACATCTTCATTAATTACCTTTCCCCTCGATGGGCACACAGAACACCCAGAAAAGCTTTTCAGATGATATAACTGGGATGAATGGCTGAGAGACCAGATGGTTGTGCTGGTTCAGAGGGACCCTAACAGGCTGGAGAATTGGGCTGGCATGAACCGTGTGAAGCAGAACAAAGTCCTGCACCTGCAGAGGGATTGGACTACACAAACTCCAGATGACCTTTCCAGCCTCCAAAATTTTGTGATTTTGGGATTCTTCTAGGCTATTTTCTGAGTGGGGTATTTGCCAAAGCATGTAAGCATGCATAGGATTTTTTTAAAATATATTTTTCAGTTTTCACAGCAATCAACAGAGATTAAAGTAATTTTTAAAGATCACTGTAGCAGTGGAGAGCAATGAATAGAGTATTTTATAGCTTTGGACTATATGATTTGGCATAGCACTCCTTAGCATGGCTTCAGTGCTCAGACACAATCATATGCTCGTGCAGTTAAGCTGCTTTTAGTCCCAGGATACTTTATATAAACACATTACTCTGCAATACATTTCTGCTACTGGGACAAGCTCTCATATTGCCAACACAGGAGGTGTCTGTGCCAAAAGCATAGACACTAGGACATGACAATTAAGCTGAAATCTATTGTCCATTTGAATTGGTAAAACCTTTATTATTAATTTCAGAAGGGTCAATATATTAATCATAAAGGCAAACTACCTCATAGAAGTGAAGACTTTTAAAGACATTCTTTCCCACTGTTTCTGAACACATTAATTAATCTCCTCTCACAGACAAAAGTTTCAGGTTCTGCACGCTATTGTCTTACAGAATCACAGAATATGCTGAGTTGGAAGGGTCCCACAAGGACGACTGAGTCCAGCTCCTGGCCCTGCACGGCACCAGCCTCAGCAATTACACCATATGCCTGAAAGCATTGTCCAAAGACTTCTTGAGCTCTCTCAGGCTGGTGCTGTGACCACTGCCCTGGGGAGTCTGTTCAGTGCCCAACCACCTCTGGGTGAAGAAATTTTTTCTAATATCCAACATAAACCTCCCTGACAGAACTTCAGGCCATTCCCTCAGGTCCTGCCATTGATCACCACAAAAAGATCCGTGTCTGTCCCTCCTCTTCCCCTCATGAGGAAGTTATAGACTGCAATGAGGTTTCTCCCCAGTCTCTTCTCTGAGAGTGACCTCAGTCACTCCTTGCATGCTTCTCCTCAAGGCTCTTCATCATCTTTACTGCCCTGCTTTGGATGCTTTGCAGAAGTTTATATCCTTACTTTGTGCTGTCCAAAATTGTCACAGGATTCTAAGTGAGGCTGTCCCAGAGCAGAGTGGGACAATCCCCTCCCTTGCCTAGCTGGTGATGCTGTGCCTGATGCACCCCAGGACAGGGTTGACCCTTCTGGCTGCCAGGGCACTGCTGACTCTGATTTAAATTTCTGTCAGCCAGGACCCCTGGCTCTCTTTTGGCAGCACTACTTTCCAGCATCTCTGAGGCAAGACCTTTGCTTTGCAATAAGAATCATCACTTGTTTGATATTTCTCTCCTTAAAACTACTGGTGATGAAAGATTATTTAAAAGAGTAGATTATAAATAAAAATTTACAGTCCTAAGAAAGAGCAAACATCAAAACAAGGTCAATCCAATGATCTGGAATTCTTTGTTTTCTTTTAGAGACTGAGTCCTTCAGAGTAATATTTGCAATTAAATAAATGACATTGTTGTTTTTAAAAGAAGTGAAAAGTCTCCATTAATGTATATATTGAAAGAAGATGTTTTGCTTCAAAATTTTTCAATTTAGTATTTTCCATAGTTTAGGCTGGAGTTCTGTTCAGTTGCATTTTAATTACAACAAAAAGTCACATAAATGAAGAGGAAAACCAGGCATTTCTATATGTGAAATAAATAAATAAATAATAAAATAAATAAATAAATAAAAATTTAAAAATCAGAACAAAAACTTAGTATCAGCGCCAGAGCTCCATTATTTTCAGCTTGGCCAAAGAAAATATTTAACAGATTTTAAAATCAACATTTTTAGAAAAGCTCTAAAGAGCAGAGCTTGTAGAGTAACTGCCTGTATATACTCTTTTGCAACCTTCATCATCTAGTCCCCTTCTTCATTTCGGTTTAAAGGTAGTTGCATTATCTGAAAACACGATCTCTTTGTATCTTTTGTATTGGATTTCACATATTAGGTCAGACAAAGTTTCCGTTAACATAATATCTTCTCTTCATCTGTAAAATCAGACAGTGATACTTCTCTGGCACAACCTCACAGTTTTAAGCTGCCTGAATTCTTGAGTCAGAATTGATATCTTTGCGCTTAATAGCCTTTGATGTATTTGTCTTGAATTCATCTAATTTACATCACTTCCTTATCTACATCCATCTTTGGGACCACAATGACTTCATAAATATCTTGTCAAAATTCTTCAGTATCACAGTGACCTTAAAAATATTCAATCATAATCATTGGTGTCAAAAAACACAACCTCATAAATATTTTATCAAAATCTCCTTATCACTCACTGTCAAAACAGCATTATTACTTACCATATTCACACTCTAATCCAATAAATTACCATATGACAAAACCTTGTTTTTGTCTAGTAGAATGAGTAGAATTTGCTCTTGTTAGATTTACAACTTTCTTCCTCTATCTCTCCCTTTCTTAAATGTGTTCTCAAGTTAACACATTTAGATTACAAAATCCTTATATTTATTAAAGAATATTAAAGTAAAATTACATACTCAACATAGACATTGAAGTAACATATCTCCCAGTGTGTGATAGGGCACAACTGTTCAGTCCCCCTGAAGATGTTTTCTCCAGAATGAAGAAGCCCAGCCTCCTCAGCCTCTCCTCATGGGACAAGTGACAAGTACTTGTCCCCCAAGTACTACATCAAGCCCTTATAGTGGCCCTACTCTGAACTCTGTCCAGTTAACTGTTTGTCTGATACTGGGAGCTCAAAACTGGATGCAATGTGGGAGACACTGTTCAGAGTGTGCTGAGTGGAGGAGTATAATCTACTCCTTCACTCAGCTTATTGTACGCCAGAGCCCTGGGGAGTCTTTGCAGAGCTGCTCTCCAGTCAGTCAAGACACAGCCTGTACATGTGGCAACAGGCTCCTCCTCCCCTGGTCCACTGATTTGCATCTGACCTTCCTGAATTTTGTGAGCTTCCTATTAGCCTTTTCCTCCAGGCTGTCTAGGCCCCTGTGTATGGCATCACTACTCTCCCACACACCAGATGCTTCCTCCAATTTTGTGCCATCAGCAGATCTGGTGGGAATGCTCCATCCCCTCCTCCACTGATAAAGATGCTAAGCAGGACAGCTCTCAGGACAGGCCCCTGCATACTGTTACTGGCCTTCAGGCAGATTATGATCAAGTAACCATGACCCCTTGAGCACACTCATCAAACCAGTTTTTACATATGCGGTTGTTCACCCACGCTGACAGTCGTGCTCTAACTTGGATACAAGAATATTGTGTGAGTCAGTGTTGAAAGCATTGCTGAATTTACGGTGAATGGCATCACCTGCATTTCTTGAAGGCAAGTGCAACATTTGCTTTCCCCAGCTACCCTTGAACTTTCCCGATCTTCATGACCTTTTCCAAGACGTCAGAAAGTAGCCTTGCAAGAATCATTTCCCTCAGCTTCCCTGAATACAGCATGTGGATTGGTATGCGTCAAATGACTGATCTTAATCCATTGCTATGTATTCTCCCCCTCGAACTCTGCTGCTAAGTAAATACAGAAGCCTCAGACATCTTGTTGGTGAAGAGACAAAGGGTGCAAGGAGTATATGAGGCTTATCTGTGCTTGCTGTCACTGTGTCTGCCCTGATGCTGCCTTGCTTATTTCTTGAAATTAAAATGGAATCTTGAAATCTGTTACATCGGAGATGACCTTCTCTGGATTACCTAATGTTGAATCACATGTCAAATTATTTAACCCCTATTGAGAGTACATAGGTTCATAACAAAAAAGAAAATATTTTTGATCCTAATGATGGATATTCCTAATTTATTTAGGACAGAAGTTTATTTGGACTTTTCAAAACTTACTGATTAATAATGAAGTATAGCTTTTATTAGGAGAGAATTAATCTTCTTTCATAGTAGACTTTTTCTGTGAAGGCTTTTAGGGTAATTTATTTTCTTATGAAAAAGCTTTTTGAGCAGCAATTAAGAATTCAGTTATGTTCACTTGGCCTTTAGTGCTTTGTAACTACAAAATCTATTTTCTCATATGATTTCTTTTGAGCACAATATTGCAACAATTTTTTCCACTCATATCAGCAGCCTCAGTATAGAGAAAATTTCTTCAATGCTACCTTCCCTATTAATTTCACAGTTAGAAGAGGGTACCAGTTGTCCTGAAAAATAACACTTAAAAATCTCTCTCAACATTCATCCAGCTATGATACTAAAGTGATTTGAAAGATGAAAAATGTTTGCTTTTTAAGTTCTCATTAGGCAGAAGAGACTGTATAAATATGTTGACATGCTTCATTATAACTTTGCCTGTTTAATTCTTATGTATTAGCAGATGCTGGTACTGAGTAATCTAGAAGCCTACTGAGAACTGGGACATCACTAAACACCATTATTTACTGTAATTTGTGATACTTTCTTATAGTTTTTAGGGTTCTCTGTGCTATCCAGATTGGTAAACTCACTTTTCCAATCATCATGGAAACTTGTCATTCTTCAGGTTATTTTCAGACAGCCAAGGTCTTGTGCTGTAGCTCAGCAGAGCCTGGTAATGTCCACACTGCAGCCCACAGGATTATATTCTCACAATAAGAGGTTCCATAATCAGAAAACTGTGGAACATTCTCAAGTAGATGTGAAATCACAACTTCATGTTGGATTTTGAGATTTAGCCCCTCAGCCTCCAACTTTGCAGATGTAACTGTTCTCTGCTGTGTACTCTCTGTGTACTCTCACAGAGGGAGGAGCAAGGATATAAAGTACCCTTCTAGCCTAGGCCTGTACCTAAATGAACCCTTATCAGAAACATGGAGCTCTGCCACTACAGTGATTCACCAGAAGGGCTGACTTCCAATAAAGTCTCTCCACCTGTTTTTGTGTATTTAGAATTATTATCATTCCCCGTGGGATTGGCTTTAAAGATCCTAGAAGAAAACTCAGAGGCTGATCTTCTGGAAGAAGTTTGCCTAAATGATTTGTGGGACCTTCTACTGAGGCAATGGATATCGACTCTTCCTTTTCAGTCCTTATGGTCCAGTTGACTTGTTTAAAGATAGTTTAGAGCTATAAAGGCTTTTCTGGATGCAGAGCATCAAGCTGTCAGTTCAATCTGAGCAAAACGAAACCTGTAACCAAGACTGAAGGAAAAGGGATTGGATCTAGGGTTGATCACTAAAAGCAGAGCAACGTTGCAACTGGGATGAACCTCGTCATGTGCTGGGTTGGGCCTCCCAGCCTATGTGCTAATGGGCAAGCAGAAGGCTTTGAAATCTCAGGTTAAAGCAAGTAAGGAAAAAGCAGAGTTATTTATATAAATGCATGAAATGAAAAATAAATGAGTAAAACAAATAAAAAGCAATCAAACAAAAAAACTCCAAACCCAGTATGTTATTATGTTATAGAAAAAATTGAGAGGTCCATGAAGTAATGTTAATTATGTTGAAAGATTCTTCCTTTAACTGAGCTTGTACTTTGGTAAATATGTCTAATAACCAATCTAAGACTGTCTGTCCACAGTTTAAACCTGTTACTACTTTTCTGTTCTCCAACTAATGAGTTTTCTAGAGACATTCCTGTAATTCCAAACATCACTATCACATCTTCTGTCAGTTATAATTTTGGCAGTATATTCTTGATTTTCTTGTACTTTCTACTTCAAAGGATTTATATTCTAAAACTGTTAACTCTTTTTCCTCCTGTACAGCAATGCTAGTTGCTGATTCAGTGTAAAGTTTCACTTCAGAGCTGAAATAGAGCATGATAATTATTTCTGTACTTTCTATACACTTCTATTAATACTAGCCATTGTGGCACAACCTTTTTCTGCAATAGTTACAGAATTAATTCACATTCAGTCCTTAATCCACTTTAATTTCCATCAGCTGTAACAACTACATCTTCTTCATGAACCACTTGCATTTTTAAAAATAAGTCACTAAACTTATCTATCATTACTTTATTGAAGCAAATTTAAAGGAAAAAAAGAATGATTGATATGTAACTTCTTGTTCAGGAAATGAGCAGCAACAGACATTTTTTAAGGAGTAGGACCACTAACCTTTGCTGCAATGGATCAGTATGTTATAAATGCTTTCAGTGCACTACTAACTGATGTGTAGGCACAGCTATTGTCGGCAGAACATGGGAAGTTGGCCTGACTGTTCCTTACTTGGTTATTCAAGGTATGAACATCTATCACTGTCCAAACTTCCCACCTCCTCTGAGTGGCATAGTTATGTCAAGTTCAAAAAAAGGCATTGCCATGTTTAATTCTAGATTAGCCACACACAAGGAATGAAGAGTCCTAACCTATTTCCCCACATAGCTGTCCCAAGATTAGGCACGGCCTAACTTCAAAATTCTAGGCAACTATTACTTGAGTTGTGCTCGAATTTAGCTTCCTCAAGAAAGCTGAGATTAGCGCGTAACTCTAAAATGAAATGCGAATAAATTGTTTGCAACTGTGTGAAACAAATAGGTGACAATGAAATATGAGCAGATTCTGAGTTTATAGGCAATACAGCTATTTATTGACTATAATAATCTCCAGCATCTTTTCTGAAAAAGGAAAAATTACTATGAATATTTTAAATTTAACTTTACAACCACTTGAACTAAAAAAGGAAGGAAGTTAAATTCAGGAATCTATATAACCACTAATTAGCTTTCTTGTGCAGAGACAGGACGTTAAATTCATAAAGTTAATTAGCTATTTCATTATTTCATAATGTTTTCTGTGTTTATTAGGCTCATAAACAAGCCTTTTTATTAGAAATTGATGTGTGTTGAAATAGTTGCACAACAGAAGTAGACTACACTAGATAAGTGAGGATCTGAATCACAGGTACAGCTAACCCATGTATGCAGATGTCTTCATCATAAAACTAATTCATTTACAGAACTTCATGGTTGTTAGAAAAACCAATAATGTCACAAAGAAGCCAATGAATGGAACCACTGTTAACAGTAACACAAAATGGGTAAAAAATGTGAAATACACAAAAAAATGAATACTTAAGCACCCAGTGATTGACAGGTCATATTTTGAATGTAAATTCATATCATGTTTTAAATGAAATCCAAATTATTTTCCATTTACAAGTCTCAATTTAAAGGGCTTAGTGTATTTGTTGATCTGCTTCTAAACATTCACTAAATGTCTGAATCCTGAAGAACCTGGTTACTTGGTCCTTCCTATACCACAAGAATTCCAGTTTAGTAATCCTTCCAATGCACATTATTATGATTAGGCCACTGATGAAGTGCACATTAGCTGTCCTTTCCTTGTATTTTGCACCAAGTAACTGCCAGACAAACATCAGAGCTAATTGTGGTAGCAGAGACAAGAACCATTACTCTGTTTTGCCAAATGAATACACCAAGATAGAGAATTATATTTCTGTTGATGCTCGTTCCTCTCAGTCCACAAGTCATAGAGTCATAAAATAGTTTGAGTTGGACAGAACCTTTTAAATGTCACATAGTCTAACTTCTCCTCAATGAACAGAGACAATTTTAACTAGATCAGATTGCACAGAGCCCCATCTGACCTGGCCTTGAACATTTCCTAGGATGGGGCATCTGTCTCTTTTCTGGGCAACCTGTGCCAATGCTTCACCATCCTCTTTACAAAAAACAATATGTAATCTAAACTGACCCTTCTTCAGTTTAAAACTATTACTTCTTGTCCTATCACACCAGGCTCTGCTAAAAAGTTTGTCTCCCTCTGTCTTATAGGTCCTCTTCAGGTACTGAAGGTCACAATAAGGTCAGTCTGGAGCCTTCTACTTCTCCGAGCTGAACAACCCAAACTGTCTCAGCCTTTCCTCATGGGAGAGGTCGTGTTCCTGTCTAAACAGCACAACAATTTTAGCAAGAAGGCTACACAGCTTGTTCTTTTATTATAAAGTTTTAGGATGCTCTCTTCTCACCAAGACATGAGGGTGCGAAGGACTCGGAATCCAATAATCTGAGCCCTTGAAGAAAGCTGCACTGAATCTGGCACTTTTGAAAAGAGTAGAAGGCACTGACAAAATTTCTTCTCGTAATGTTTTAGAAACAAAACAGTAGCTTTGATTAGTCCTTTGTAAATATAGCTACTAGAAAAGTTGTCCATTTTTGTACGAAGTTATTACTGTCACATAGATGCAAGATATCATTTCGGCTCCAAAAAAAGTGGGGAGGGTTGCTACATCCAGTGCTTTGTTTGGACCTTATAATCAACCAAGGCCTTTATTGGATTCGTGTGCAGCTATATATTTCTCAAAAACAAGCACAGTTATTTTAACAATAACCTTAGAAATCTTTTGCATAACTGGCAACTGACTAAAGAAAACATGAGGTAGCTGTAAGAGTAAAGTCACGATGTCTATATATATACAGGGTTTTCTCACAGCTACAGAGAAATAAAAAAGATTCTTAACACAAGCATAAGAGACCATAGCAAATGGGCAGCCCAGATTGACCCAGTCTATTAAACAGAACTGTAATACTCAAAATTCACATACAGTACAGTCCTACATGCACGAGAATAGGTGCTCTTTGTGCTGTTTGAAATAGCTCAAAGAACACTTAAAATTACATCCTACAGGCAGCTGAATTTACCCTTTTTTTTTTCCTTCTATGAAACAGGTGTTTTCCTCCCAGTATGAGAATGTATGTATTTAATGACACAGAGCTATCATAATATCACATTTTCTTTTCTAGCAAAGGAAGTGTATTGCAAAGCCAGGCAGCAGAATCAGTGACTGTGCCTACACCTGCTGATCTTGCCAGGCAGCAAATTTCTTTGCATGAAGAAGTTCAAACATTCACAATACAAAGCTAAGGGTAGAGGGAGAGTGTGCTATCACACTGTAACCTGTTTTGAAGATTAAACTGAATACCGAGACTTTCTGCTGCAATGACTCCTATAAGTAGTCTGGTTAAGATATCCAAAGAAATCCAGTGTCTTAACACCTGTTATTCCATATATAGTTAACATAGGAAGAAACAAAGAAATAAATATTACAATTGCTGCTGTGCAAATACTGCGTTATTTAACATGGCAAGTCATTAGATATGTGAGATTTCAGTGATTCAAAATTACTAGACTCAAAGATCTCTTTGTTAAAAGAGTTATATGCTTCAGGTTGAAATTGATTTTTATACCTGAATGATGCCACACTATGACGTTCTCTTTGTATTTTCCAGCAGACAAGAAATATCTGCTGAGAACACTTATAAATCTACAATATTTTAAAAAACTCATACTCTGCACATGTTAATCCATAGTATAAAATATTACTAGTTTTGTGCCTAGGAATTTTGACTTATGAATTATTGGTGAATGTATGTGACAGCTCCTTCCTTATTTGTAACAATGTCTGGATATTAAAGTATATTAACCACAGATTAGTTGACATAGTGGTTATTAAAAATGTGTTTTCCTTCTTGCCTAGCTTTCTGTATCATATTAGGTATGGATGAGGATAAACAGATAATAAAGTTAAAAGATACTAAATTATCAGGGTGAATTTTAGCAAGCAAAAATGGTCACTGTCACACATATAAAAATTCTTACATAGCTTACCTCAAAGTTTATTGTTGAAGAATATTTAGATAAGAATCAGTGTTTTTTCCTTTCTCAAATGATATTTGTATGTGTACATAACTAAATATATGCATGTTTCATATGTATGTATACATATATCAATAGAGAAGCATCAGAAACACAGATGCACACACATTCACAGTCTCTTATATGCTGTTATTTTATCTGAACTGCTGCTTCTGCTTTTTTAACCTTTCTTACCAAAACACAGTGTAGTGCACAGGTACCCTTCAGCTTTGGTAAAGCACTAGAAATTTGATCCTACTAGCAGTGCTGTAATTGCTTATTTATAAATGAAGGAAAAAGCTGCCTCTGTTTCCTAACACATTTGAGGGAGCAGGTCTCCTTTGACAGTTATAGTTCAGCTTAATTAGGCACAGAGTCCAGAACAGGCATCAGGGATTGCTCGTGTAGAATCAGGAGATGTAAAAGGCTGCAGTCACAGAGGAACATCAAACAACCTCACACAGGAAGCAGACTCAGATAAGCTCTATCTTGCAACTAAAACCCATGGACAAAACTCACAAACAATGATGGTGCCCACACCAGCACCCCAACACTGTTTAAAAAGTTAGAGGCTCTGTTCCAGGACGTTATTACTGCTCAGACCCTGGACCCAAAGTGCGCGCACACACACATCCCCTCGGGAGGGGTCTTGCTTAGGGGTACCCAGAAGGTGGGTTTGGAGAACCCCAAAAGGTAAGGGGCTGTTGTGCATGTCTCACTGGTACTGGATGGCTGCGGAACCAACCAAGGACTGCTTGCAACAACAGACAGGAATTGTTGATAATAACCAAGGACTGTTGGTATCAATATGCTGTGAGAAAGAACAAAATTTGGCGGGAGAAGGGAGGCCATTCAGAGATAAGGCAGCATGTTTCTGAGACAAACATCTGTTATAGCTCCTGGAGACGTGCACAACACAGTACAGCACAAGTGCAGGAAACCAAGAAACAGGCATGGACAATAATGGGGGATAAAGACCACCAAGGACCCCCAAAACCCTCAGACCTATTTCCAGAAAGGCTGGCAAGAATGAACTGCACATGATAACTAACTTGCATAAAAAGTGGAAAACCTATCTTTGGGGTAGAGAAACCTATAAAAAGGTTAAACCCATGAAAAGGTACCATCCCCCAAGCACAGGTGGCATCTCCAAGACCTGGACATCCCATCAGCTGGACTGATGCAGATGGGCTAGATCAATGCCAAAACCAGCATTGGTGATTTGCCTTGCCTTTTCCTTCTCTCTTCCTCTTCACCTTACCCCTTTATCCAAAACCCACTGTCACGTGCTCATATAGTACATCAGGGACTAATATGCCAATTTCCATGCCAAGTGTTTAATTTGCTAACAAAACTTTCTGGTAGTTTGCAGGTGCTCGGACTCTGATGTTCCTTTTGACCAGGAGCATTTGCCAGTTCCTTCCCCTTAACAGTGAGTCGCCGCAGGGTTTGCCCCATGCTGAGGGTGCAAGGATCACTCACGGGTACCCAGGAGAGAAAAAAGTAGTCACTCCCGCAGGGGAAGGTGAGGGTACTCGGTCACAGGAGGTCTCCCGTTGCCGTGGCTGCTCCCAGGGAGGGCTCTCTCGCAGCTGTGGGTCCGTGCTGTGCCGCCCGGGACATGCCGTGGGGGCGGCTGCGGGAGGACGCTCTTGGCACGGGGGCTCCCTGTGATCATCGCCTCAGCCCGCGTGTTCCTACTCGTGTATAGTTTGGATAAAAGTGTTATCCAAACAAGATAACGGGATCACAGAAGCGTACAGAAATCCAGATTTTGGAGTGCTATGATATATTTGAAAGGTCCTGGATAACTAAACTTGACAGCTGCCTGCAGCATCTTTATCTGCCCTTTCTTCAATAGTCGCCACTTCCTTTTTTTTCCTCCATTTTCACTGCTTCAAGATGTGACATTTCCTTTGGTCATTTTTCACACATTTTTATGTTTTAGTTTGGGTGAAAAATCAGAAACCTAGCAGCTGTAAGACAAAATAATTAACCTTCATATTAGAAAAGAATGTTTATAAAACTTACAAAATAAATGTTTCTAAAGTCTGTGTCATATATAGGCATCATTATATCGGTTAATAGATTCACTGGCATCTGACACCTGAATGGCAGTTCTGCCCGAATATCTGTTTTATTGCTGTTTATTGCTCACTAGCCATTTATAGATACACTATTCTTATTTAGAGTATTTCCTGCCTATTTTCCATATTCATGTACTGTGAACATACATTTCATGTGATATGTCTAAGAGTTCAAGTGATACAGACCAGCAAAACACAACTTTTTAAGAGAACAGGAAATTCACAAGTAATGAGCATTTGATGCAAAGAAAAAAGAAAGGTTGGGGCATAAAACACACAAAGAAGACAGAGTACAACAACTCCTGTGCCCATTTTCTAGGTCAGATGTTACCCTAGTACAGCTCAGAAGCAATATAATCACTTGTTAGCCGATGTTTGCCTGGATTTCCTTTGAAGTTTATAGATTTTTTTTTAACTTGAATATTGGTGTCAGTTCCTGGGAGGATGAATTAGAACTCAGAAAGAAGAAACATTGCTGTCTGAATCCTTTCACAAAAGCATATCACCAGTAAACCAAAAGCTTTAGATGTTTTATAGCAATTGGTACATTGATGGAATCACAAATTTTGGACTTGCTGTGTTGGTAGTGCCAGAGAAGAATAAAGTGGTTTAAAAAAAAAAGGTTGCCATGTATGAAGAATCATAGAACTAATCAACTTTGATGTATCAAAAGTGTTTAGAACAGAAACATTTCAATAAGGTTGCAAGCAATTGTGTCTACGCACATGACAGCAATATCCATAATCTTTCTCATTTTCTCGAAATAAGTCCCTTTACAATTTTACTGAGCAACTACATGCTGCTCATGCTTTTCATCTGTGTTCATAGCTGAATAGGAGAAACAGTGCCCCTGGCCACTTTTTGTATAGTGCTTTAGCTGTTCAACATTAATTTCAAATATAGCCTTTCCAGGGTAAGAGGATTAAAACATACATATTTTACTTTTCTGGGTAGACTTAATCACCAGTGGTAGACCATTCTATGTGATAGAACACTTCCAATCTCCTGTTGACTATGGGCCACACTCCAGAAATAATGTAATGAGTCACAAAAAACTATTCTAGAGGGAAAATGCTCTAAATTTAATGGCTAGGGCATTGAAAGCAGGGTATAATTGTTCATTCTTCCAAATGAGACCTGGGGGTGCTGGTCAACAGCTGGTACTGTGCCCAGGTAGCCAAGAAGGCCAATGACATCTTGACCTGTATGAAAAATAAGACCAGCAGGACCAGGGAAGGGATTGTCCCCCTGTATTCAGCACTGGTGAGGACACACCTGGAATCCTGCATTCAGTTCTGGGCCCCTCACTACAAGAAAGACATTGAGGAGCCGGAGTGTGTCCAGAGAAGGACAATGGAGCTGGGGAAGGGCCTGGAAAACAAACCTTGTAAGGAAGGGCTGAGGGAGCTGGGATTGTTTAGCCTGGAGGAAAGAGGCTCAAGTGGGCATTATTGTTCACAACAACTACCTGAAAGGAGGTTGTAGCCAGTCAGTCTCTTCTGTTCCCCAGGGCAGTGGTCTCAGCACCAGCCTAAAGGAGTTCAAGAAGCATTTGAGCCATGCTCTCGGGCACACGGTGTGACCCTTGGAGATGGTGCTGTGCAGGGCAGGAGTTGGACTTGATGATTCTTGTGGGTCCCTTTCAACTCAGCATATTCTTTGATTCTGTGATTCATTTTCCGGATACCACTAACAAACATGAAAATAGTTTAGTTTCTGTACGTATGAAATGGAAAAAAAATATTGCAAAGAACCTTGTAGCATTTGTGAAATTTCTTTCATCATCTTGAATTACCAAATGCCTGTGGGAAACTCTCAGCAATATTACCTCTGAATTATAGCTTGTAGTAATATATAGTTTACAATAAATTCATATAGTATTTTTTGGTTGGGTTGTTTGGTTTTTACAAACACATGAACACATTATGGTGTTTTTCAAGATCTTGTGTTTGTGCAGTAGATCTCTGTGATGAGTTTGATAGCTATCCCCAAGTATAATGTGTAGCTGTAAGACAAAATACACGTGAGAATTCAGACAGATGCAGCACAATGCTTACATATATGTTGAGATCTACACTAGCTAGAAAGCATTTGAGCTGTCATTGTTCAACTATATGAGTGAAAATAGATAAACCATGAACCTGGTAGTAAAGGTGCTTCTTTAGAAAAGTGCTTTAATATTAGCATGACTGTCACAGTCAAAGGTGAAGAATGCACAGAAGTTTTTAAAAAGAAGTGATAAAGCAGTCTCCCAGGGCAGCATTGCCAATGAACTTGCAAATATTGATCTCAGTACTGTGTCTTTAGTATCCCTTAACAATATCATAAGCAAAGCCACAATGAAGCCAGACAAGCCACAGGAGAACAGCACCTGTGTCATAGCCTGAGCTCGCTCTTACTGCATTTCTCAACAAATCCAGGCTGGTGTGATTCTGAACATGCAAAGGACTCTCTCTGGGGTCAGAAAGTTGAAAAAAATAGTTCAGATGTTTTCACAGAAATCTCAGAATACTTGATATTGGCAGGCATCTCTGGAGATTCTCTAGTCCAGCCTCCCTGTTCAGAGTGGAACACTGACCCTTCACAGATTGCTGATAGTCATCCAGTTAGGTTTTGAATAGATGTAAGAAAGGGGATTCCCAAATCCAAAGTCCCAAAAAACACCTCTAAGTAACCCATAACGTTTGACTACCCTTATTTAAAGTTTCCTTACTCATTTACTGTTGTTCTTTTACTGAGAACTACTGAGAAGTCCGACTTCACCTTGTTGCTATGCTCTAATCAGGCATCCATGCAGATGTCACTTTCACTGTTATTGTCACCCTCCCACACACCTTGCCCCCATCTCCCTGAGGTTAAACAGCACTACTTTAGGAACTTTGGTTGCTTCTCTAGTTTAGCTATTTCTTTTTGTACAATATTAATCTATGAAACTCTTTTGTTGCCTCAAAACTTGACATTAGTTATCTCTACTGAAAGGGAGATACAAATATAAGGCCAAATGGCTAGATAAAGAAAAATCCTCTTCTGGTATTCACTGACACAATTATTTTTTTATACATACACTCACATCACACACTTAGGAGGTATTTTTAGAGTTACGTGGTAGTTTTATTTCTGTTGCAAAAGGTAAGAACAAGAGATTGCAATTGAACAAAATTATCTTCACCTGCAGAGTAAAGGTTTCTTTCCATTCTTGCATGTCCACATGAACTATTGCTCTACTTTCAAAACCTCTTGATTTTGAGTAAACGTATGTATATTTTCAACTTTCAGTTGTGAAATCAATATAGTCTATTTGTCCATCTCAATTTAACAAGTTCAGTAATCCTTCAAACTAATCCCAGTGAAATTGCTTCTGTGTTTTAGCAATGAATTAAAAAAGAGGGAAGAAAAAAAATCATTCTGCATGCTCAGATCATATCAAGTCTGCACAGTGAAGCTAGGCAGCTATTGTCAAATGCATTGGCAGAAATAATGACTGCTTTAAAGCTCAGTCCCAGACTGAATTTGTGCCTTTTTAATTTCACCACTAGACATGAAGTTATTCCATATTACTATTTGCTATGAAAAACTCTTCTGTCAGAAATATTGTAGGAGGAACAAAATGTTTTGTTAATTTAATTTTGCATTTATATAAAGATATGTAATTTATAGTTTATATTGAATCTCTTTACTTATGGATGAGTTTTTAAAAGAGAAAGCATTGTGATAAACTATTAAGATTACATGTTAGAAAACAGCTAGCGAGTCTCAAAGTTTGGCATATAGTGGTAGCAATTCAGAACTCAGAATCCCAACAAAATGATAAATATGTTAAGCTAAGCAGTTGCTATAGATATAGCAGCAGGTATTAATGTCACAAAAAGAATAAAAATGTTGACAAGAAGTCAAGAAGTATTAGATTCTCATGGCATCTAACTTCATTGCAAAGTATGTGAAAAATTGTAGAGTCAAGTTATTACTCCCTCTTAACATAAATTTTTAGTTTGCAGTATTGCAACTTACAATATCAGTGAAGAAAAATTGCGAAAACTTTGGAGTGATTATATCCACCAGAGGATGGGCTGGGGAGAATTGCCCCAGGTTTTCATTTTTTTCCTGTGTGAGTCTGCCATACACTTCATCTTCTTTCAAACTGATTGTTTTGGATCAGAGTCAAATCTCCTCATGCTGCCTGTAAATCTGTGACTAGAAGTTCTAATTCAGGACAAGGTGCATCAGTCAGACATTCAGAGATAGCCTGTTATTGTTCAGAAATACTGTGAAAGTAATGTGCTACTGCAGAGTGATATAGTAGGTTAAAAAAAAACCTTCAAATGCTTTCCTGTAACAAGGAAATACAACTATGGCTTGTCTTTCCCAAACGGAACTGCCTGGAAACTCTGCAAGAAATCAGATATTTTTTGATACTGTAAGTTTTCATGAAAGTGAATCTGTTTCAACTGTTTTTCCTGTCTCCAAAATCCATTTGGGTGTGAAGGAGCAGAAGCCCCTTTGCCAGTTAAGAAACAGACCCAAGCATTCTGACTCCCAGCATCTTCCCCAGGCTGCCAGACTGCAATTTCTGCAGTTCCTATTTCTCCTTCAGAAGCCAGGAAGATTTCAGTCTGCTCCAAATGGCTGGTCAAGCAGTGGTTAGCTCAGTCTTCCAGCAACCTAGATTCCTCTTTTCATTTTGATTTAATGCATTATTCACCAGCTCCCTTCTCTCTGACTTGTGTAATGCTGTTACTCAAAAAGTGCCTGAGTACATTTCAGCAGAATGAATTGGACCCCAGAACAGAAGGAGGGTGGGATTCATGTACACTTGGCTCGGAGTAGCCCCTATCTAGAGGGATAGCTGAAGACCAGCTGAAGACAGAGTGTACTTTTTTAGTAGTTTTTAAAAAACACAAATAAGAAGAAAATTACGAGTGTCTGTGCAATCAGCCTTTTTTCATTATATATTTTTGTTTAAATTACAAGGTACAGGAAGATATATTGAGAAATGAAATTAAAAACTAAGAGAAGGAGAGTATGAATTGGTAAAATTATTTTTCCCTCTTCAGAGGAGATAGTCTCGAATGTAGTAAAGTACATGAGTATTTTCACTCTCAGATCAGTGAGGGAAAAAACAGTAACTGTTATTCACTGAAGTGCAGTTTTACCTGTAGAAATATCTAAAAGGAACATAGTTTGGTAACATTTTTCACTGGGAGAAATCTGAGTTTATTATTTAAATAATATTTTTACTATTTTTATTGAGATATTTCTATTACATAAATATGAAAAAATAGGCAAAATTAGCATTAGGCATGTAGGAGTTTTTCTTTTCCTATTTTATGGTATCGTGTATGTTTAAATTTCCCAGGAAATTTTGACTTTATCTTCATGGTCAAGTTTCAGTTTATTTGCAGAGGAATTGGGGGGTTTTCCAAATGTTGAGGGTTTTTATGAAAGGAAAATGTTGAGTCCTGCCCATCTTTCTAAACTGATTGGTAAATCGTGGAAGCAGAATAAGAGGAATGGATGAACATTTGTATTAGTGATCAAGTTGTAAATATTCCCAAACACAACAAAACTTATTTTTAAAAATCCCAGTAGCATTTTCTTAGCTTCACTTTCTGCACACTTGTAAATAACTAAGACCAGAGCTGTAGTTGAAAAGTATTTTCCTTCCAGCAGAGGGACTGTAAGAGCTAAATGTGAGTGTGTTAACTGAATTATCTCCATGCAAATAGAGCTGATCAGATTGAAAAATAACCATAAAGGTAACAGAATTAAAACATTTAGAGAGTAGATTAGGTTCTTGGATTTATACCCGTAGCAAATATAGCAAATAAGGTAACAACAATGAGGACATTCAGAGAGTGCCTTGTGCTATTATGGAAGGAAATGGTAAGCTCTGTGATTTTTACTGAGGATATTGCCATGATAATGCCAAGGGGTCAGTGGTTTATTTTGTAAACTGATTGTCACATAAGCTGTAAAACAGGCAGAGTGATTCACCTAAATTTTAAGTGAGCACATTTTTTTACACAAACATGATCATTAAATAACAACAGTGTGATTCTAAGTCAGTAAAAGAGTGCAGACTGCTTTATTCATGAGCATGGCCAGCAGGTCAAAGGAAGTGATTTTCCCCCTCTACTCTGCTCTTGTGAGACCCCACCCAGAGTATTGCATCCAGTTCTGGTGTCCTCACATAACAAGGACATGGAAGTGTTGAAAAGTCCAGAAAAGAACTGAAGTACCGCTGCTATTCTGCTTGGAGAAGACAAAATTGTGTGGAGACCTCATAGCAACCTTCCAATATTTGAAAGGGTCCTACAGGGGGGACTGAGAGGGACTCTTTGTCAGGAACTATAGTGATAGGACAAGAAATAATGCGTACAAACTGAAAGAGGGGAAATTTAGGCTGGATATTAGGAAGAAATTCTTTATTGTACGATTGGTGAGACACTAGAACAGGTTGCCCAGAGATGTGGATGCTCCATCCCAGGCAATGTTCAAGGCCAGTTAGGACAAGGCCCTGAGCAACCTGGTCTAGTGGGATGTGTCCCTGTCTATCTCTGCCTGGGTTATCGAGCAGCGGCAGGGCTGGTGGAGCGCCTGACTGACAGACCCAGCATGCCGCGGGCAGGCAGCGACAACCAGGTGCGCGTGGATAAGCTTGCGGGCAATAGCTGTTCCCCATGAGGGATCTGGAGCGAGAGGGGAAGGAGAGACCACTCTCTCTCATATGTCCAAAGAAGGCTTTATTCTCCCAGGACAGGGATGAGGAAAGTAGCCTCGAGCGATGCCTGAGAAAACATTATAAAGCAACAGAAAATCGGGGGGCTGGCACACAGGCCAGCCAATAGGGGTCTTTTAGGGGAGGGAAGGAGGGTGACAGGGAATGAATGGGGGTAACACAGAGGAGGGGAAAGTCACAGGGAGCCAACTCCTGGGAGGGATAGGAATGGATGACAAGGAAGGTTCTGGAAGGATTTGGGATGGACTAGGGAGATGGACAGGGGTTTGGACAGGGTTATTAAGGATTGGCAGGGATAATTCTGGAAAACTGGGGGGAGGAGAGGGAAGATTGGCGGGGAGAACGGCGGGAAAAATGGGTAAAAATAACTTGGGAGAAACCAACTTGAGGGAAAAAAATAGGGGTACATAAGAACAAACCATTATAAATCTGACTAACATAAATTATCTAACTAAACTGAACAAACTTAAAAAACAGAACATAACACCTGTCCATGACAGGGGTGTTGGAACTAGATGATCTTTAAGGTCCAGTCTAACCCTTACCATTCTATGATTCCATTATTTATTTCAGTAGGTGCTTCTGGAAGACAGTGCTGCGTCTTTCATCCTTTTTTCCTTCTTGAAAGATCGTCCTTCTTGGTGGTATCTCAAGCAAAAGCAAAAGTCTCTTTGTTCAAAAAGGATAACGAGCATAAAATGCTTTTCCTTCCCTTCATACTTCTAGGAAATTCTATTCTCTTTTACGTCATCATGAATGCAGACCTTTCAGTGTTCAGCAGACTGAAATTATTTTTAAAAAGTGTAGATATTTTAATTCAGATCATGGAAGCTAGGATTTTGTATTCATATAGCTTGTCATTATCTTCATTTGGTTAGTTATGAGAAGACCTTTTCTCCTCTGTAAAGTGATGTAAAATCACTGTTTACAAAGGAGGAAATGTGGGGATCTTATTCAATCCTTATGACTACCTCTTTCATACCATAGTATGCTGAGATAAATTCTCACATGCTTGGTATCTCTAGACAGTAGGGATCCAAGACCTTTGGATTTATTCAGACCACTTAGGAACCTGCTGAAAAGAGAAAAGGGAAGGACACTTTTATTCTCCCAGGGAGAGAAAAGAGCATTTCTTTGTATTGTACCTCAATCAAGAATACTGCATCCAGCTGAGCCTAATCAAAAAGAGAAATACATGGCAGTGTTTGTGTGCAGAATACACACACACACTCCAAGACACCATATGAGGCTTAATGCTTGCTGTCAGACTTTCTCTCCTCTGCAGCATATTATTTTTTAAAATCCATTTTATCTCATACAGATTCTGTTGGTGATTTTTTAATTTATTTTTTAAAAAAATCAATGCATCTACTCATGTTTTAAAGATCCTTTAAAGAGTCAAGGCTTTCTTTCTCTCTCAGAGATGAAGCACTAGGATGACAGTCAGAAGACAGTTATTTCTTTCCCTATCTCTGATGTTGATTGAGTGTGTTACCTTGGAGGATTCAACTTCTCTCTCTAACACTCAGTTTCTAACACCAAAAACTGAATAAATACCAAATCTTCAATATGGATATTGGTAGATATTTATGTGAGATATTGAAAAGAACATGAAAAGATAAGTAGGTTATAACACTGCCTCCTGCAGTTTCCAGTGATGTGCAATGCTCAATGATAGGAAATGGCTAGGCCTGTTTTGAAGGAGACGGAAATATGGTTTTAATATTCCAGAGTTGTTTTTCTTTGATTCTATGGATTCACACACTCCATATATGAACTCATGTAGGTTTTTAGCATCAACAATATTCTGTATCGAAGATACATGGAATGAAGAAATTGTTTATATGCTACCATCTTCTCTTGTTGGATGTTATTTAGTTCTTAAAGTATGCATTTCCCATGCATATACTTTATGACATACATGAGTTTATATATCTTTGTATAACCCCTTCATTTGCCTCTTATCTGGGCTGGAAAGCTATAATGTGTTCAATAATTCCTTCTACTGCTTGATGCTTTTAAACATTTTTCATGACACACCTTGTCATGTGAAAGGCAGCTTTCCTTGGACTCTTACAGTGCCTCAATCTATCAGCATGGCCAAGGAAGACAAGACCCTTGTGCTCAACCAGCTGGTCAGCACCCTATTACACAGACCCCACTGAACAGCCCATTGTATTGAAGTGTGGTTCAACTTACTCAGGGTCATGCACCTGCACTTTTATTTTGAATATTGTTGGTTTAGTCAACTCTGTTATCTGCTGCCAGCTGCTGCTAGTTCCTTTAAAGACTCGCATTAAGCAGTCTATGGAATAACACTCTTTATTAACAAACACATGGATAGTAGAAGACTGTGATGGGCTGGTCAGAGATTGCAAAAACGATCTTGAAGTGATAGACAGACAAGCTCCTATCACCAATGAAAGCTAGCTTGAGATAATCATTCAGGTTGCATAGGATAAGGTTCTTACCCAATAAGTGTCCCAAGGGGGGAGAACATGTTCAGGTTGTTGACCAATCCCAGAAGTTATGATGGAATCTTCACTAACATCCCTCCCCACATATCTTTGAGGGAGGGGAAAAGGTAACCTTGAAGTTGATGTCACTTCATGTTTAGGTGGAGTTTGACTGACTTTAGCAGGGCCCTGTAAAGTAATGTGCATTCTCAAGTTAATGAAGCAAAATTCTGTTTGTGATTATCATCTAAATCATTCTTTGACTTAGTTCCCATTAGCTGCAGTTTTTTAGATGGAGCATAATCACAATACCTCTGTGTTGCTCAATCCTTTGCTTCGTGTCTGCAGTGTTCCTGCTCTTTGGGTGTGCAGACAGTTTGTCCCTGGTGAACTATAGCCAAGACATACACTCCTTGCTGACCTTTGTTATTTGGTCTTCTCCCCGTACACCTCCAGACCTTTTTTAGTTCCGCTATAACGTTTTTGCTAGGAAGAATTATACAAAATAATCAGATGTGCATATACCACACAATTCGACAAAAAAGGGTATAATGAAGTTTTCTATTTTGTTTGCTACTTTTAAAATAATAATTCATAGAATTATATTTGTTTTCTTGACTGGTCTTGTTCTGACCTGATATTTTCATGTAGCTTTGTGTTACGACCCAGAAATCTCATTTCTCAGTAACAATTGTCACCTGTCAACCCATCACTGTTTGCACAGAGATTTATCATTGTTTTTTACTAATCCTGTTCAAGTTGCAGGTGTGTCTGATCCATAATCTCTGCCAAGATCCCAAGATACTTCTACGCCCAGTGATTCTCCTAATTCCAATGCGGATTTATTGTATTTGTCATCCCCCAGTGGCTTCTCTTGGAGCTATAATACTCTGTATAAGCAATCCACCAAGGGAAGGATTTAAATATTCTAGGCAACTCCTCTGTGTTACCTTGGGAATAGCTAATTATTTGTACAAAAGGAAACAGCCCCAAAGAAAACAAGACAGACTGAAAGGATGCTAAATTTCATAGAATTCCTTTATATTCAGGAGAAAGATATTTGTTGAAAAGTGCCCCAAAGATTTCTCCACTGGCTGTTAAGGACAGTTAACTTCTTTTATGTGTTCTTGTTCACCCACTCAGCTCAGCTCAGTGAACAGAGCATCCAACCAAGCATTTGTGGAGGTAACACAAGGATTCCAACAAGAGCATCCATCATTTGAGGTAAATTCCCTAGTTCATAGGAACTAGTATTTCCAGAGTTTTAAGGAAAGTTTATTTCTTTTTCTGATTTAGACTATACACTCCTTACTGAACCCAAGAAACTTTTGGATAAAATTATGGGATTACAAGAAGCCATACTCACAAAAAAGTGAGTATGGAATAGTAAGAAAGTAAATGAGCATATTAAAAAAAAACTCCTCTGGAGTTAAAAGAAAAATAAATAAGAGATAACTATGAAAAGTAAAAGGATTAAGAAAAAAGAAGATTTAAATTCTGTCTGAAATTTTAAGATTACTTGCAGCCACCAATAAAGCAAAATCTGGATTTTGTGTTTTCATTTCTGTGTTTTATATTGCAGTCACAACAAAGTCTTTGTAGTAAATGAAGCATTGTCCCAGGGCATTGGGCACCTTCACGGGCCCAAGGCTGGGATGTTGTCCTTCAGGTGGTTGTGGCTCAGCAGGAGCAGGAGGAACATGGGTGCACCACAGCAGGAGGTGGACCCGGAGCTTTGGCAGGATGCTCAGTAGAAGGCACCTTCCCAGCCAGTGTCCACCCCATGGCCCCCACCCCTTCTTCTGGGTGACCACCAGGAAGAAGTAACCTCCAACTGCACTGGCTCTTAACTGACACAGACCCTTATCAGCTGAATCTCCAGGAGCCCCTGGGGATGCTCTCATGGCCCTTTCAATATCTTCTACTCCAAAACTTCCTAAGTAGTTACCAGAGATCACTGTCATTGCACTTGATATGGACTGTAATGTATGCAAAATACTCTGAGATTATCCACAAGGTGAAGCTCATTAAACATCAGGGACAAGGACCAACTAATTTCTAAATCGTCATTGGGCTTTGTCAGGGTTTAGGCATGGACCTGTTTAAGACTGTGCAAACTGAAGCATATCTTGACAGCCTTATAAACAGGAACTCAGGTGTGAAGGAAATGCCAATGTTAAAAATGTAAAGGATGAATACTTTAGCTGGTTTGGAATGAAGCAGTAGGTTAGAGAGAAAAGGAATAATGTTGTAACTGAGAAATTCTACATGAATGTCATAACTGGAATTCTATTTCAGTCATTTGAAATTCAGTCATGTTCATCTCCCAGACCACATTTCTTTGGAAACTGATGAAAAAGATGAACTACAGTTAACCTTCCAGGTAATGTCCTACCTGTGAGATCTGTCTCTTCCTACAATGCTATTTAGACATTTTGTATCATTTTTGACTAAATCCTCGGATCAATGCTGGGAATAGGGCCCTTTAACCTGAACACCTACACATGAAGTTTTACTTCTTTGATTGTTTTGTGTCACTAGCAAAATTGTATTTTTTGTTATGCGATGGCAGCTTTCATGGGCTTGAGAAAAAAATTTCTAAGTGTCCTACCAGTCAATTGCACAGTAGCTGGTATTTGCTGAAAAGGAGTGCTGTCAGAGAGTGCTGAGCTGTGATGCTCAGTATCTTTGAGAGGTTAATATCTCTTTTATTATAGGCAATGTCTTCCCATAACTTCAAATTAGATGGAATTTACCTTGTGCAGATTCAGACATGTAAGGTTTTATTATGGCTGGGACAGAGGAATCAACAACCTGCAGTGGTTCTGGATTCTGAGATTTATTAAAGACCCTTCAGGCTTTTACCCTGTTTGATTATCTCACACACTTGCTCTAAAAAGTGCTATGTTCACTAGCTGTCAGTTTCCCTTCCCCACAGAGAGATCCCTGCTGCCCAGGGAGGGCAGGCAGACAGTCAGGTCTGCACAGAAGCTTGCAGCTTCAGCCCAAATGCCTGAGCATCCCCCAGCATTTAGTTCCACTCATCTCTGACCTCCAGGATCATACTCCAGTTTCAATATCTTTGCTCCAATCACACAGAATTATCGAATCCAACCTTTGACTGGTCACCACCACATCAAATAGACCATAGCACCAACTGCCACATCCAGTCATGTCTTGAATACCTCCAGGGATGGTGACTCCACCATCTCCTTTGAAGTCTATTCCAATGCTTAACAACCCTATCTAGGAAGAAATTCTTCCTTATGTTCCACCTGAACCTTCCCTGATGCAGCCTGAGATAATTTCCTCTTGTCCTGTCACTGTTGCCTGGGATAAAAGTCAATAAGGCTTTTGTGTGATTCTGTGTGATTGTCACCGTGCACAAATACTTTGAAAAGAAATGTGATTGTATTTATGTAACAGCAGCATGCCTCTGTATCCCTGAATCAGACCACTCACCACCTTTTCAGATCCTCTTTTTCTTTCTGAGAACAGTTCTCAAGAGGTCTTATTTTTAAAACTATCTTTCTTTCCAGAAGCCCAAACCCTGAGCTTTCCAACTTAATTAGTATATGTACACATGTGTAGCTTCCTAATTGGTGTTTCTCTCTCATGCTTCTATTAATTGCAGGATTCAGGACGTGTCGCTTTTCCTCAGTTCAAGTGTTATCAGAATTCGTGACCAGTCCACACTGGTTTCAGCTAGAAAGTTTCTGCTTGAAAATGCAAAAGCTCAATTCCAGACATTCACCCGTACACACACACATACACTGAATTATCTGCTGCCTGTTAGCATTTGCAGTTTGAGCTGTTTTTATCACCTACAACAGATTTAGACAGTTGCTTCTATGCTAATCATGCCAGAGTGCCTTTGATGGCAATAGAGAGCAAAAGACCTTTTTAGTGTATTTCATCTAGTTTAAAAGTGCCATTTGAAGATGTCATGGACTGAGTGATGGAAATACCAGTTGTCTTCATCTGTAAAGTAAAGGAAACACTGGGGGCTGACCTACAGCAATCTTGATCAGGTGGCTTCTGTTTTTCACAGCTGATTACAATGTAAATATGCAAATATTTTTCTGCCTTGTTTAGAAAGCCACCGGGTTGGGGTTTAAGAATGTCTGATCAGGTGTGAGCACTGAGCAGCACTATGGGTGCAAAGAGAATGCTGAGGTAAAAAGGGGAGTTCAGGCAGCCTCAGGCCGGGTGCCTCAGGCTTCTTTCCAGACGGCAATGACTAAGAGAGATTTTTCTGGATCTCAGTTTTACTTCTAAACATGTAAGAGCCTTACTTAATTCTTGGTCCTTAAACTGATTTTTGGAACTGGCTTGCCTGTTGGCTTTGTGTTTAGATTTCTTTTTTCCTGGATTTTTTTTTCTAGTACAATACTAGGAAAAAATGACAACAGAATTGAACCAAGACAGTCCTCACCTATTCTATTCTCTTTCAACAGGCCCTGTACTCATGATGTTGTATTAATGCATAACTATTTTAGGTTTGAGATTTTTTTTCTTCTAAACTTTCAAACTGGTACAGACAGTTTGAAATAATTTGTATTATATTTTAAGCACACAATGGAACATAGTGAATTAGAGAGTTAAAAAAAATCCTTTTAGAACAATAGACTTATTCAAATAATTATGTGTATGTCTTTGGTATTTTTATGTATAAAAAGATAAGAAAAATTACACTCCTTTACAGGTATTTTGTTATTCCTTTTGACATTCATGTCTATTAAAGCAGCTTAAAATTAGACTGAACTTTTCTTTTGGCTTTAGGGAATGGCATATGCACATTTTTTTTTCCTGTTCATCTTTGGCAACTACTCCAACGTCTATTTATTTAAAATTCAAGGTGCATTTACTAATTAGTGCCAGAGGAACTGTAATCTTAATAGGTCATAATAGGTCATATATGTCATACTGTTTTATATGCACCTAGGAATACATAAAAAATAGATTATTTTGGGGGGGAGGGGGTTATATGTCAGATTTGATAACAGCCAAAATTGCTTAAACTTGTGACTTAAAAATTAGAATATGTCACATGAAAGGCCTGTGTGCACCCAGAAGTCTAAGGGATTGAGGTGCCAAATAGCAGTCCCAAAGGAATATCTTACTACTCAATTTTCTTCGGCAAATGTAGTAAATGGACTTCAGTATATTTAAATAGGTATTTTGTAGCTGATGTTTTATTCTCTGAATGTCTTTTGGATGGCATAACTTTTGACTATAGTAAACTAGAAGAAACAGAATCAAAATTATAAACTGTTCTTTGTTCTAATTGATGTAAATTTATCATTTGGGAAGGAGGAATGAGAAAACACATTTTTGTTATGCAATTTTTGAACCGTAGAAATATATTAATCTGCATATGTCACTGGTATAAGATGCCATCTCTCTGTCTTTGCAAATATTTGAGTTCATTTACTGGAAGCAGTGGGACAGTCTAGCTTTTTCTTTAGCACTCATGGGGCAAAATATGTACTCCAAGTCAGCTGAAGGTGGTCATGGGGAATGACAGTATTAGCTCCCTAAAGACTCTATTTCACATGCCTGATGCATTTGCGAGTCCGAGGAGATGGGGAATCTGTGAATTTGGGAACAGATGCGCCTGAGGCAGAGTGACATGTGCCAGAGCTATGGCTTCAGCTTTCTTCCCTGCTTTTTTTTTTTTTTTTTTTTTTTTTTTTTAAGTGAATGGCTCCCATTCCAAGGAAGGGAAGCTGCAGCATTTCCTGTGGGCTGTGAGCATATCAGAACTGTAGTTCTTTAAAACTTTACAATCCAAAGACAGATTTTGTGTGCCTTCACTTAGTGAAGGTGACCTGTCTCTCAAGTTGTCCTGGCACCACCTCAAAGATATGGATGTTCAAAGAAAAGACCTCTGCATGTGTCTCAACACGGGTAACACCAGATTCCTCTAGGGTTTATTGTTAAAGTACTTATCATGGTGACTGAAATGTTTCAGAATTGTACTCTGACTCTAGATCTGTAGACCATTAGCGTGAGCATTAAAAAACTCTACACACCAGAGACAACTTTATGTTGCCATTTTGCAGAATCTTAGAAGGGATGAGCCATGTTAGGTCATCCAGAAAATATTTCTTCCAAAGCAGGAATTCTTTTCGCACTAAACTTTCCAATCCTAACTGTACTCTACATCCTCTTCTGTTTTAAATTTTTCAAGAGAGAGTTTCTTCTTATATTCCAATCTATCTCACATTCTTACCTCAGTGCAATACAGCAGTCTGCAGTGAAGAGAAATCCCATAGATGGTTAAAAGATAGTGTTCTTCCATAGGAGACAATAAATTATTTTTTTCTAATTCACTATTAGGTATATTGGCTAAGTGTAATGTTTTCAAATTTTCAAATGCAGTTATTAAAGGAAAAAATTTAAAAGCAGATTTTTATGCGTTTTTTATTTTAAAGAAGTTATTTAATAAAAACCTTGCATGGATCTGGAGTTAATGTTTTTTTGTCTTTTCATACTATTAATTTTTTACAGAAAGATCCTAACCCCCCAGAATTACTTTTTGTACTTTATAAACAATGACATTCTCAAAGATGAAAAACCTAGATAATCTACTCTATTATTAAATGGAAAAGGCATCAAAGGGAAAATTAAGAGACATAGACAGCAAAAGGAAAAAAATTTAGAAGGAAAAAGATGGAAATGTATCCAGGAAAGCTTTTGATACTTTTTGGTTTATTTAAAAAAATGAAAACCCTTTGGAAATGTGTTACTGATAGCTTTTTCACTAATTCATACTTCGGCACAGAAATAACTGCAAAGTCTGTTTATTACAGTAAAGTAGAATACTGCTGCCTTAGATATTCAGCATTCCTGAACTAAAAGTCTGCAGTTTCTTTCTTCTCTCTTTAACTCTGTAATGTAGATTTGTTGAGTAGATGCTTATACTCACCATGTACATATACAAGAAATAAATTAGTTTAAAAATCCGAACACTCATTATAGGAAATATTAAACTAAATTATGTCCTCAGCTATCTCAGTGTAACTGGCTTTAGCTCAGCACAAATGGTCAAAATTATGGTTGTGCAAATAAAAGATTTTGGCTCAATCACTGCAAAGAAATAGGACTGATAAAATTACCAGTGTCTTTAGAACTAACTAAAATTGCTTTGCATGCTGCTAATGTACTTTATATACCACAATAACTGCAATCTACCAGTGCTTCAATGGCTGTCTTTCTATTTTGAATTTGCAACCTTGATCTGAGTCTATACTACCAGTCCTTCCTGAAAACCAGATATTGCAAACCTATGGCAACAGTTTCACCCACTTTCAGGTCTGTTCCTGGAAATGAATAGGTTAAATTGTTGTAGACTTTATATTAATGTTAAGTATTTGAGATCAGTTCTAGTGACACCATTGAATACTTTGCCCTGATCGCCATAGGTATTTTTTCCCTACTAATTTTCAGTTTGAATTCCTATCAATACTATATCCATTAAGCTTTGTTCCTTTTACTGGGGCAAGGCAATATTTTGGAGTTATTGGCCAAAATTTTGTTAAGAATGTGTAACTACTCTATGGACAAATATGCTGACAGACTACACTAAACTATCAAGAGCATACTAGCAGATATTCTCTGAAATACTGGGCTGATAATTTGGCTTCATAAAATTGCTGTTGGCTCAATAAGACAACCATAAAACTGGAATTTCCTTCATTTCCTCTGTGACTCCAAAGTTAGTTATTGAGAGCATTCTCAATTCACCGATTATCTCACAAGTGAATATTTGGTATAAGGACAACCAATTTTCCTTGAGTTATTTCTCTATGGTCCTTTTTGCCCAGAAACTTTAAAGACATTACTCTTGGTCATATGTATGATTTCCTGATACGGTTTATGATATAGATTGGCTGAATATTGTTTTGTAGATACTTTTAAAATGGTAATCTTTAGCTGCAGAATTCTATATGCTTGATGATCTAGTTGGATTGTCTTACGTTTATGAAATAAATTGAAGAAATACACAGTAAATAATAGCAAAACACTTCAATTTTCCCCACTTTTCGATTATATTAGAGACGGCAAAACGTCCTACAAGAATCATTAATCAGTCTACTTTTAATTTATATCTCCTGCAGAATACAGTGGCAAATGTGATTATATTGTTTATAAGTCTGCCACTGTAGCTGCTTGCTAAACAGAGCATAAAATGAAAACTTATATTTCTTGTTTTAAAATTGCTTTATAGAAAGATTTTTATTAGTATTTATTGCAGTGAGATAACTACTTTCAAAGATAAAAATCATCATGGTCTTTATTTAATGTATTATATTCAGCCAGTTTCTTACAAAAGGCCTACAAAGAGACCTTGGGCCCCTTTGAGCACTGTCAGTCTACATTTCCTACAGACAATAACCATGTAATTAAAATTATTTCAGTATGGCGATGTCTTTCATTCTGGGATGTTCTCATCAAATATTGCTAAATGCCTAATTCAAGTGGTTTTTTTATTTGCTCACAGTAAAAAGAACCACACTGTTCCTCTGATCAACACTTGGAACAGATCACTAAGAGACCTGCCAGAAATACTTGACCTTGTGAATCACGTGTGGACAATTAATTTATTCAACCCATTCACACCAGGTGAACTAGTAAAGACCACTATTGTCACCTGTACTTTAGAATTATATGTGTATTGTCTTTACCTGCATGGGATATTTCCATCTACAAAGACACAATCCTTAGATCTCTCTTCCCTCTTTTTCTCTGTCTCCTCCAGGCAATTTCATGAAGCTTTGATTAGTCCCCCTTTCTCTGGAAAGCTTCCTTTTCTCCATAAGTGTCGTGGTTTCAGTTCGCCAATTCAGAATTTTTCACTAATTTTGAGACTTCTCAGCCAATGGACTTACTTCTTGCTGTGAGATAGGATTAGGAGAAAGGCAAAGCAGGCTCAAACTTCAAAAGCATATAAAGAAAATTTATTGACAGTAACTAAAAAGGAAAAGAAAAAGCAATAAGAATCAAAACAAACTCTTCAGACCACTTCCCCTCCCCCACCTCACTTCTCTTGAACACTGACAACGTAAAGAACCAAGCTCAAACTCTCAGTCAGTTTACTACTTCTGACATATTCTTAATACATTTCACTCAGGGAGAAAAGGCCCTCTCGTTAAGGTTCTGGAGACTTCTCCACGGGAGGAAAAAACACCGTTCTCTCGTGGTTTTCTCACGACTAGCAGCCGCCCAGAGGAAAATCTGCTATC
>VWZV01003848.1:98116-112804 GCA_013397155.1 Irena cyanogastra | reverse complement strand
GGAGCTCGGCTGAGCCCTGAGCCGGGCTGTGACAAGCAGCTCGATATTAACAGAGCTGGCTCCATGAGGCCTTTGGCAACTCCCTCCCTGCTCCCTGGCAACCCATGGGGGGAGAGGGGGAGGGAGGAGAGGGGGAGTCACGGGGGGGGGATGCCCCGGCTGCGGCAGGGCCGCCTGGGCCCGGCCCGGCCCTGGACACGGGCCGGGCCAAGTTATCTCTCTGCTGGCCGGAAATGAAAGATGGCTCTTCCCGGGTTTTCATCGTTTAACGTGTGTTTTTTCACAGAGGCGTGTCTAATTTCTCAGTGGCTTCTTTACCTGCTTGTCAAACTGGGACAATAAGGAAAGGAATTTTAGATAGAAATACAGTAAAAGAGAGTAAGAAGACATAAACATAAGGACAACGAATAAAACTTATATTACATGTTCACAGATCCTCACATGTTAAATAATCAGTTTTCCTAAAGAGGACTGTCTAATTGACTGTCCTTTACATTAAAATAAAAAAAAAATTGACCTCCTTAAAAAATTAAAGTTATCTCTCATTAGTAAAAATATTAATATTTTACCATATTAATTAAATTTTATTAATTTATTTGGCTTCCAAAATAATTTTATTGTATGGCAGTCAGTGACACAGATTCCTCTTTACTATGATGAAAAACACTGCTTAAGTCATTGCATATATTTCATTTTACCCTACCTATTTGGCTTAAGCAGGTTTAAAAATACAGCCCCATGTATGATCATCTCTTCTCCATTAATTTTATTTCTTAGTCAATCCCTGAAAGTTTAAAAAAACAAAAAAAAAAAACCAAAAAAACAACACGTGGTTTCATAATGCCCTTTTAATAAGGTCTGATCTTCACTGGTACTGTACTGACATAATGTCCTTGTTCTGGCCAGCACAGGATTAATTCTTGCAGTAGCCAGGAGGGAGACATGGCTGGGACCCTGGTGTTGTTCTACACCACCTCATATCATCGCTGGGAGAGGGGAAAGTGACTCTCTTCCATAGAGAAGGGGTTCCTTTTTGTCTTGAAAACGTGGGGGGGAAGCCGTCAGGTATTTGTTTATTGTCACGGGCTCTGGGGTGACCATTTCTGCATGTGAAGCACTCTCTTTTTGTATACTTCTCTTATTAATATTGTTGCTGATACTGTTCCTTTTCTTATCTCACTGCTCTTTCCAGTACCTTTTTCTTATCTCAGCCCATGATATTTGCCTTCCATGCCTCCAGTTCTCAGGTCCACCCTGCCAGTGGGAGAGGGGAAGGGGAAGAGGGACGGAGCTGTGGGTTTTGGGAGAGTCTCAGTGGGGGCACTGACTTGGGGAATACCATTCCTAAACCATGACTCTTAACTATACTGGTTTAGAAGGGGCTATTGAAAACTCTGTGTATCTATATTATAGATTACATTCAATTTTTTTTCCCACAAGCTCCATTTATGGAGGTTTCCTGAAATGGAGGTTTCATGAAATATAGAGCAAGCTCTCAATAAGGCAACTACAGAGATAAATTCACCCAACAATTTAGCTGTACCTATTTTGTGTCACAATGTTTTCTCCCTTCCTTCTTTCCTCCATCCCTTCTTTCCTCAAAATGGTCCAGAATAAGGATGTTTTCTTGCAGCTTGAAAAGAGACAAAAATGATGCTGGCTGTGTACCTCCTATATTCTTGACCTTCCAGATCTCCAACATAAATATGTGTATGCTGACTCTTTTGGTTGTGCCGAAGTGTTTCGAGCTGATGTAAACATTGAGATGTTAGGGTTTCTTGGCATAGATAATTCTGATGGAAAAAAAAAATCTCTTCATTTTGCCATACCTACAAGAATAATAACCTCTGTCAACAAGGCATGGTTGAACAGCTGTCAGTGTGTTGAGGAGAATAATCTTTTCTTTCAACTCAACAGCAGCCAAGACAGCTTGTCAGAGTGTAATTCAAAACAATAGACAATTTCTGAATAAAGAAACTCCAGACAACTGAAAGTAGAAGTAATTAACTTCATTCTGGAGGAATCATCCTTGTTATCACTAAAGATTCTTTAAATACAGATCATGGAATATTGCCTTAAGATTTTCAAAACATGATTAAATTCAGCACTACTAAGATTATCACACTCTTTCAAGTAATGGACAAAGAAATAAGAAGCATGGCAATGGTAGATTCACTCACTCAAATACTCTGGCCCTGATAGTGACCAACATTGAACGTTAGGCAAGAAAGCTTAACAGATAAGCTTGCAGTAACAACTTAGCTTCTAGCCACCCGAGATTCAGAGACAAAGTATTACACTTATCTCTGTGTTAGCCTTCAGTGGAATTCTGTTCCACTATTATGAATAATTCCTTTCTGAGTCCATTTGTGCTTTTGGCATTCATCAACATCCCAAGGCAAAGACTTCCTTACATACCTACTTTTATATTACTCTGCACCAAATAGTTTCCTTTGATGAATTCTTAATCACTGTAAGAAATAGTGAATACTCACTGTATATTCACTTCTCCTTATTAACTGTGATTTTTGTGCCATTACCATTTGATTCTATGATTCATCCTTTTTTCAAAGTAAAGAATGTTAATTAATTTCTCCAATACATAAATTAATCCACAGCAGTGATAAGGATTTATCACTTTTCCCAAGCCTTTTTCTATTTGTAACAAATATTTCAGTGGGAAGCAGCAGAATTGTACAAAGCATTTAAGACGTAGATAGTCTAGGGATTTATACATTGTCGTGTTTTCTGCTTTATAGCCTATTTTATTGTTAATAATTTCTGATCTTATCTTTAGGTTTTCCACATAATATTGTTCAGTTTTTCATTAAACAATCAAAAATTAGTCAAAGAAAACCCTTCTGAACTGGAGTAGTTTTATCTAGTTTACATCACAAAATGACATATTTAGGATTGCTTTGTGTCTTACTTGCACTATTTGCACTCTTCACATTTCAACTACGACTTTATTTCCCACTTTTACAGTATTGTGAACTCAGTTGCAATCAAATCTTTGTACCAGCTTTTTGTGGTTAGTCTTTATCTTTAGACATCTGGATGTTTTTGTGCTGTTGTTATTCACAGCTTCACTAAGGATACTCTACTCACATTATTTATAAATATATTGAACACTATAAATATCATAGAAGAGTAGGGTGGGATTTATTCCCTGTAATTGTACAATGACAAATATTATCCTAGATTTATGTTATCTTTTTAAATCTACTCACAGCAATTATCCAAGACGTTTTACTTCCCAGTTTATAGTATGACTAACATTAATTTAAATTTAAAGGGTATAATTCGTAGATCAAGAAAGAGAAATTCACAGACATATATAAGAGAAGTGTGAGATTAACCACTACAGTCAATGAAGACCAAATCCTACAGTCTGAAAATACTTTTCATTTTATCCTATACTAATCATTTATATATGGTTCTACAATATTGGGATAATTTATGTCTTTAATATCATTGTGTCCTTCAAAAAAATTTAGGAAATTTGAGGCAAAAGAAAAGTTATTTTCAAATAACCCATCTTGTATCTTCATTTTCATAAAGTATTTTTTATCAGATTTATTCATCTTTCAGCTTCTTTTATTTTTTATTATGCTTTGTACTAATTTCCCTGATATAGAAGGCTGGTCTATATTTTTCCAGTCCTGTAAAAAAAATTATATTTAACACATTTTGTTCTACTGAAATTAATTTAAGTGATAAGTTATGACATTAGTAATTTGATTTTTTTTTTACTGTTCTGGGCAGTGGATGAATACTTGACAATTTCTTATGGTTTATCTTACCATTTTGATCTAAAATATCTTCTAATGATATGTTAGTCTGCAAAAATTTCTTTAATTTTCCTCATCAAAAGAAAATTTCCAGGGCAAACCTCCCATAGCTCCCATGCAGTGGACATCAGTGCAAATAATGCTTTTATTTCTCCTATCCCTATCTTTCCCACCTCTTTTGAACATTGCTATTCCAACTTTGTCATCTGTTGATGGAACAGAATTTTTGGCAGTCTTCCTGTTTAATTAATACTTTTTATGTATTTAGCAAGCTGTTTTTCAAAATATTTCTTGGTCTGCTTTTTAATCATTTTATATTGACATTTGTATGAGGCAGCAGAGAGCCCAGGAGGACAATTGCACCCTTGCTTGTAACAGAACCAGTGTGTCCAGCAGAACCAGAGCAGTGATTGTCCCCCCTGTTCTCAGCAGTGCTGGGGTCACACCCCAAGTACTGTGTCCAGTTCTGGCCTTTCACTACAACAGGGACATGGAGGTGCTGGAGTGAGCCCAGAGAAAGGCAACAGAGCCGTTAGGGGGGCTGGAGCACAAATCTTGTCCAGAGCAGCTGAAGGAGGTTGCAGTTGAGGTTGCTTAGCCTGGAGAAGAGGAGGCTCAGGGGAGACGTTATCACTCTCTACCACTACCTGAAAGGAGGCTGTAACATAGTGAAGATGGTCCTTGAAAGGGAATTTTTTATGACCATAAACAATAAGACAGAACAAACAGGAGTTTGTCAGAGTTATGAAAACTTGCTCTGACTTGTGATCTGCCTGAGATTTCCATTTTTCCTCTCTCGTGTCTGTAACAAGTAGGAAAACCAAGTAAAAAAGGAGGCTTCTCTCCAAGACTAGAGAGAGATACAGGACTGCATTTTCAGATCCACAAGCCATCCTGTATTAAAGGAATACCCATGACTGGTCCACATGAGGGCTGAGAACTGGCTCAGGGTACATGAAGGGCAAACAGATAAGGAACATCACACATCACTAAGGAGTGTTGGTTAGGCTAATGGCAGCCTTTGCAGATGAAAAAGTAAATTGAAGACACACTATGCCAGCATAACCTGACAGGAGAAATCAGGCAGTAAAAAGAAGGGACTAAAACAATGAGGAGAAAACACTCCAGCAAATGTAACTGTGTTTATTATCACAATTTACTGTCAGATGAACTCTTCAGCAAGGTCACATCAGGAGCTTAACAATTTCAGAAACATATACGGTACCTCAGAAATCCAGGAATCTTGCTAACAACCATCCTAACATTCATGTGAACATTGTCAAAGCAAATAGGTTTAGATATACCAAGCTTCTAATAGTCATTAAATAATTTTGAATTCTTTATATTCAAGCGCAATCAGTGAGTCCAGTTTGTTTGGGTTTTTTTCTTTAAAAAGAAAGACTCACCTGCTGGTATGTATGAACGTGCTTCTGGAAAGGAGGCGAAGGCCCAAAGTTCAATGAATGAATGGTATTATTGCCATTATTCTGTTGTTCTATATGTTGTATATTACAAGTGTCACATGTACTTCCTTGAAAGGAAAAAAGGTGAATATTTTCTTCTCTTTTCCATGAAAAACACTGATTAAGAAGTGTCATTCGTGCTGTTCAAAAAGGCAACAGACAGGAATTCTGCATGCTTTTTACAAACTAGGATGTAATTTTTGCATAAGTGGAAGATACTTGTCGAGTAACCTTTTGGCTAATTATCAATTTACACTATGAGAAAAAACATAAACAAAAAATTGTGTGACACATCCAAGCCCTGAATAAGCAGATAAATGAAAACTGGAGCTTAGTTCTTTAATTCAATTAAATCTTTCCTTCAATAGTATGGTATATGCAATCCTCCTTGCAATATCAATTCTGAATGCTATGCTAAAAAGGAAAGAGGCAAAATAATGCAGCATACTGGTAATGAACTAGCCCTACAAAGAATTTAATTTATTTTTAAATAAATAACTGTTCAAAACAAAATACAGTCAAAAGATTCCCATTTGGGTTCTTTTTGTTAGCATTTTAATACTTCTCCAATGATCACCCATGGAATCCAGTTTGATATATAAAACAGTACATTAAGAGTAGGGTCCCATATTTTCTTGGCCAGCTGACATCAATCCTGCCTCTCTTGTCCCTGTAATATCTACTTTCAAAACTGTCAGGAAACATGACTTTCCCACAGAAATTCATTTTTAGCAAAGCAAAAGATGTCTTCAGTCTGTGAAATGAAGGCAAAATTCAACTCATTGCAATTAACAAATACCACACGTGGGTTCTACATGTTCCTCTGTCTGAACATGCCAATTAAATGTCAGGATTAAATTAAAATATACCTACAGAGTCATGAACTTCTCATATCATGTTACTGCTTTATTAAAATGGTTTATATGTGGTTGTTTCCTAGATTTCTCCAGAATGTCTTAAACATTTCTATGGAAAAAAACCAAGGTTGAATTCTGGGTTGTTTTATTTGTGTACTTTGTAATAGCAAACTAGTAAATCAAACAAGATAGCAAGCAGATAATAATAATTATAGATAGATAATAGGTAATAGATATCAGATAATAATAGAAAGCAGAAATATTTAATCTGAAACAAGTGTCAATTAAGATCAGACCTCTACTCTGCTGACATAGGTCCTTCATTCTATATATCCCAAACCATCTGGTGCAAAAAACAATAGAGTTAATTTTTGCAAACTCTCTCAGAAAAACAGAATATTTACCTAAAAATCAATCTGGCAGTCCCTACAGAGAATACACTGTGAAGACAGGAGCCAATAGTTCTTCAGTTGTTCAGAACACATTTTATATCTTTTATTATAAAGTATTCTGAAAATGATTCAGACACTTTGACTCCTTTCACCTATTTCCCCACATGAAAATGGTTCTTTTTTTCTTGTTTGTTTGTTTGGTTATTTTTGTTCCCTTTTTCTATTACCTTTTGTGTCTTTCATTTACAGAGCATTTTACATAACATATTTTTGTCACTTCTGATAGCTGAGCTGACAAGAACAGATCTTATGCTCAGTATTTTGTGTCCTGTACCTCGGTGAAGCTCTTCTATTGGGTGGTAGATTCTGTTCCTGAGTGACAAGAAGCCTTACATTATTTGCCCTTTGTTATTACACTGCATACTAATTCACTCTTATGTTCATCCCTAGGTAGTTTCTTGGCAAAATCTCCCATCATAAATTTATCTTAGAAACAACAGACTGGCCTATGGCTTTTGGTAATTGACAGCAAATTGTATTCTGTATCACAATGACTTGAAAATGTATTGGTGAACAATTGGATTTTCTTGTGTTTCATGTTACTGGATACAACAGTACCATTTTTCTGTCTGAAACACAATGCTGGATCAATCTTTCACAGGAGCAAAGAATCAACACTAGACTAGAGCAAATGCAAAGACATATTTAGTGGAAATTTCATCCTATCATCAGAAAGAATCTGCATGTCCATGACTTTATAAACCCAGCTTTAAATCAAGTTTATTTAACAGTAATGGGACTATAAAAATAGTACACTATGGTCAGAATTTTTCAGCTAGTATATTTATTTTGAATACAAATTAAATGCACTGAAAGAGTTTGCAAGTATAAATAAGTGACTATTATCTATGAATACTGTTTTATTATATTTTTAATATTTTAATAATTGTTTCTATGTAATCCATCCAAAATATTATTCTGAAGTAATTCAAACCATTATTTATCTGCTAAATACACAGATAATTTACAACCATATTTAAGTCAATAAAACCAGCTTTTTCCAGACACCTTTTTGATAGTCCATTTATTCCAGAACCTTGATACTCAGTTTTAGAGAGCACTGGTTTGTGATTTCTTTCACTAACCAAGCTTTCTCTTTTTCCTTCTCTCCATGTGTTTTTATACAGTATGCCAGATTGAGCAGTGGATAATGCAAAGCTTTTGCAATTTCCAAAACTGCTGTCAAAAGAAGCAATTATTAAAGATTATTTTTTCAAAGTCCTAGAAGTTGCAAGTAATTGTACACTTACATGTGGAAGACGATGTGATTGAAGTCTTAGGACAGCTAAGGAGCAAATTTAAAATCACACATTAAATGCTTAAATCAATATCATGCAAAGGAAGCAATCTTTGTTGATTATGGATAGCAAACTGATTTGATTTGCTGTGTTGTGATTGATTTTGATTGGGGAGGTGAGCTTCTTACCTTTTCATTCAATTACTATTCTATAACCTGCTTTGATTATGAAAGGTTTTTCCAAATTCTTATCAAAGATGTAGCACTTCAAGCATGCAATGAAGGTGTGAAAATGTGAATTTCAATAATATAAGACTGCAAAATGCTAATGATAAACTGTTTGCATGATTTCAGGCATATCAAGTTTAATAAAAGTTTCATTAGAGTTAAACAAAGTGATCACATCTAGGGAAATGGTCATGCAACAAAACTAATTATGTGCACTCAAAACACCAAAGCTGTTCTGAATTACACTTGAAAGGAATTAAATCAAGTAAATAGTCTAACCAAGACAAAACAGAAGTACTGGCAGGATACTTTTCCTTTCCTGGAATTTATAAAAGGCTTGACTTCATTGGTCTTATCAGCCTTCAAACCTGGACTCTCCCAATAGATTTCTATTTAAGAGCAGTTTGGGGCGTTGAATACATTTCAGGTGGAATTTTTACTTTTTTTGATTAGTTGGTTGATTTGTTTTTTTCTCCACAATGTCTTTTTTTCTGCAGATTTTGAAGAATCTGGAGAGAAGAAAAAAACATATATAAATAAGGTTCAGTATCTGCCTTAGTATGGTATTTTATTTTGTGGATCCCAGCAAACTCTCTAGGACATAAATCCATCAGTTTGATGATGTGATCAATTCTATATTGTGTGCCAGTTGGTGTATTATCTACCTTCAAATCAGGCATGAGTTCATCAATGCTACTCATTGAGAGGCATGCTTTCTCCCATAGAAGCTAAATGTTACTTTGGCATATATTTTACAGTCTTTTTGTGTATTTACATTTTTTTTTTTTTGGTTTACAGCACTGCTTAAATGTTTTCCAGCACTAATCTTTCATAAAAATCAGAGCTACAGACTATCTACAGCTCTACTTCTACCTTTTAGGGTTTTTTTTCTTATACACAAGGTGAATTACTCTGTGAATTATGTGGTGTAGCAGACAAAGCTGAAATAAATGCCCTTCTCATTGCATCGACCTGAAATGCATTATGAATTCTAGATTAAGAATTTTTAGTTCTCCACACACATGAATTGTTGACCAGTTCCTTTCAAACAGTAAAATACACCTCTTGAAACTCAAAGCACCAAAGAATAAATGCTGGCAGAGTGTAGTGCTATTTTTAACAGCACTAAATTTTCTTCTTTTGTGAAGTCTGGTTAACTGATGTAGATTTTATATTCTTGAAGTGTTTTAAATTTACTGAAGGATAACATTAATTTTCATTTTCTAAATACCTTTTTTTTTCTTTTTAATGTAGCGAATCTAAAAGCAGTACATCTTACCATGCCACTGACACATATTTAACTAATGGCAGGGCTTAGCAAAAGTAGACTCTAGTGGGAGCCTTGATGGCACTTAGAGTGCCTATCAACATCTCTGATTGAATACCAGTGTTTTCTAATTAGAATGATTTTCATTAATACTCTCTACATTTTAGGCATTGTAATGTATGCCATTATTCTCCAAATCATCTGTCTCATTAGCAATTCCATTTAAGCTGAAATTATATTGTTTGTAACAGGCAAGAAAAAATATTGTATAAATTCTTTACCCAAACCGTACTGTGTTTAGTGGACATAATTTCTGTTTTATTGTTAAAAAATATGCGTAAAGAGCTTTTCCTGTTGGCTTGACTAGCAGGTGTATGATTCTTATGCCAGTGATCAAATGGAAGTGGGATCTCATGAAAAAAGGATAAGATCAAACCAGAAACACATCTGGAAAACAAGACATACCATATGATCTCTCTGTGAAGGCTCTATTCACTTATCTATGAACATTTTTGGTCCTTAAGGTTTAACTCTTTAGGATTTACACAAAGAAATCTAAATAATAAATACAGATTATTGATCTATATACTCCAAATAGACACCTAAGACATCTGCAGGTATGCTAGTTCTCTGGTCACCCTTTATGTTTAGTAAAGAGAACCAGAAACCTCTAGAGAGTGAGCAACCTCATCTTACAATGGATGTTGTCCAAAATGCTTATTTTTTCCTGACTGAAAATTAAATTCAGAATGTCTTGGCTCAAATCTGGAGTTATGTAGGGAAATATGTGATTAAATGGGATGAATTCATTCAAAGTTAGCAGAAAAGATGTTCAGAGTTGGGGGGTTTTTGTGTGCATGTTGTAAGTATCCTCCAAACACTTTGGGAAAAAAACCTCTCCACTGACAGTCAAATCTTTTTCCTTATCCCAATATAGACTCACAAATGTATGCTCAGGACAAATTTTAGCAGTTAAATTTTAATGAACTAATTACCCTTACAATTCTTCCCTCTTTGGAAATGTAGTTTCTAGACCATTACTTGGTCTAGAAACTACACTTGACAGATAATTGCACAACATCACTTTTCTTGTATTCTGATATATAACTTAACAAGCTTGCTAAAAGAAATCATCAAAACTACTTCAAAGAATTTTGTTATTATTGCAATTTTCTTGCAAAAATATCAATTCCAATACCTTATTTTTACAGGATACATAGCTTAAAAATAGTTTTGTTGTTTTAAATTTCATTTTCCAGTTCAAAATAACTTCACTTTTAAACATAAATGATAGTAATCACAAAAGACTGTAACAGAAATACATCTTAATGAATCCACTGGATGCACAGATTAACAAGAAAAGTTTACATTGCAGTCTTGAGACATTTTTCCCATTTTTCTTGCTTCTCAATACATATTTTGGCATTATCCTAATTCTTTAATTTGGAATAAAATTTCATATTTTTATCTTAGTCTCAGCTAATTCAAAGTGACATTGTATGCAAAAGCTTGGCATTTTAAAGTGAATTTACCCTTCAGTATGCAAATTCTTTCCCTACTACATCAATCATGAGGAACATTTGATGGTTCTTTGTAAACAAAGGAGTAAACTGTCACTTATCGAAGGCTTTGCCACAGATAAATACTGCTTTAGTAACATGGAAAAAGAATACAGTATCCACACAAAAAAATTCATACGCCTACTAATTACATGGTTCTTCCATAAATATGTGGTGATTCCAGGCTGGAACATTTAATAGTCTTCCTTTGTAAAAATCTTTTAAAAAAGAAAACTGAAGTCCTCATGCCTAAAATAGAAATTAGAGATGTTGAGGTCATATTCTTTACATATCCAAGAGAGTTTTAATATTTTAAATTTGACTGCTGAACCTGGGTGATACATTTAAAAGTATTTTTACGTTAAATATCCAATATATGACAAATAAATTAAAGTCATTAGATTGTCTGCAAGGGTGTCTAAAATTCAGTTCAAAATAGTACAACGTAGAGAAATCTTAAAATTCAGAACAGCAACCACCGCACTTCCCAGTTACTCTGTGTTCACTGACTGTCTTCATTTGCTCAGGAATGAATACATTTACTTTAAATATTTTATTAAAAGCCCAGTAAATGTTTTACATTTTTCATACTGAAGATATTGTGTATTTGATTTGTCAGGAAATCAAATCTTTAGAGAGAAGAGTCTATACAGAAGGAAAATACAGATGAATATGCAAAGTGCAGCCTGCGGATTTTGCTCCAGTTGAAACTTTTTTCTGGTCAGATGGCTGAGCAGGATCTTGTTTTTTCTTGGTTGTGTTATGTACCCTTGTGTCACTGCCCAGTGGAGCACAGAGAGAGACCACACTGCATTTGCCTACACAGAATGTGTTTGCCCTATGTGCTCTCCTTGAAAACTGGTATCAGCTGCAGCTGGTGCTGGCTTTCTTTGCAAGGAGAACACACAAAGGTGATAACCCTGTGCAACCTAAAGGAAATAATATTTACTGAAAAAATTATATCCATTTTCTAATTGCTGATCTTCCAAAATGCTAAAGGAATCATGTATCTTTTTATATTTAGATATTTTCACTTTTACTTCAGGCCTGAAAGAATTAAGGCATAAGTAAAGGAACAAACAGCTTTCCTGAATTCATAATTATTTATAATTTTTAGAAGCATGACAGGAGTAAAAGATCTTTCACAATTTTCTGAACTTTAGGGGAGGGTCAAGATCAATCCTTTGTTGTAATGACTATTTTTTCTCATTTTAATTATTCTGTAAAGACTTACATGATAGTAACTGGCTCTCATTCCTTTCTCCTTGATTGTCTGTAAAATGAAGATTGATTACTGTAGACCAAGCACTTTTTTTTAAAGGAATGATTCAGTATCAATTAATATGACAAAAAAAAAATCTGTGCTTAAAGAAAAATTGTGTAGTACATACTGACACTGTGTGAAGACGATGAGATAATCTTTCTGATGGAATTATTGCCATATCTTCCTACAAAAATTTCATTTAAATGTGGCATATTGATTCCAATAGATGAAATGTGAAACCAAACACTGAAAAAAGCAAATATATATATGGAAGGGAATTTTTATGATTTTTTTTTCTACAGTTTGTTCATATATTAAGAATATATTTGCTCATTCTCTCCAAATCCTTTTCCTAAACTATTTTCTCAGTTCCCATCAGTTTCTTTTAATCATTGGTAGTAATAAGAACTACTTCAACCCTCCCTGAAAAGGAAATTATGTCTGAAAGTTTTAAAACCATGGATTTAGAAGAAACTAAATTTCTTATAAACATGGGGAAAGAAAAACTCTATACTATGACAATTTTAATATGAAGTAATGTAGCCACTCTCTCACTGACCTCTTTTCATTCATTATATCAAATAAAGCAACTATTGCATTTTTATTTGGGACAATAAAGAAACTGCTCTAAAGTCTATAAAATGAATGCCACTGTAAATGTTTACATTTTCATGAGGATCAGGTAAATGAAAATAAACTTGTTTTCACAGAGGCAAGAAAACAGAGCATTCAACTACCTCACAGAGAAATGACAGGACAGTTTTGCAGGAAACTCCAAAGCTGCTGCACTGTTTCCTTGGGGAGTGCCAAGGAACCAAATGCCAAAAGCTGGAAAGGATTTGTGCAGCTTAACATATGGCCTTTATCACAGCCAATAAAGGCTTCTGGGGGATCTCAGGTGCTTCCCCTTCTTACAAAAAAAACAAAAGAGGAATTGAAGGGAATCATGACAAACAAAGACTGGTTTATTCCATTATGCCCTAAGGCTATCTAGCAATAACTCTGGAGGTTACCTCTAACCACGTGGTGGAAATGATCTGCAAGACCTGCACTGAAATATTTTTCACTCACTTTAGCAAAACTATTTCTGCTTATATGCAAAGATCAATGACTGCTGCGATATTGTAATTTATCAACAAAATATTATATAGTTGCTCACTCTAAGGCCAAAATTATCAGCCTTTTTTTGTCACAGATAGCTTACTAAACCCTTTTGTTCTAAAATCCATGTGACATATTTTGTATTTAAAGGAGTTTATCAATTATTTCTGCATAAAGGAGTTCTTCAAATTGTTTTCCATAATTCTGTAGTTCAGTATTGTGTCTCCATTTTAGGTACCAGCTGTCCCTTTTCAGCTACACACTGAAAACATGAAGAACTTCCAAAAACTCTCTTCTCAAATATGTTCCATTTTTCAGCTCTTAGTCATTACTTTCATAGCAAATCAAGATTATTTTTAATTCAAGAACTCAGAGAAAATATAATGGGAATGCTTAGAAATAAATGAAAATTAATGTAAAATGTTTCTGCTGCTGAAATTTCTTAACAAGAACTTAGATGGGCAGAAATTGAGAGCAAACTACTGTTTATTCCTGTTTATTCTCATAATCCTTCATGTTTCCCACAAACTTACTTACTCTGACTAGTTCAGAAAATACTGTTCATCAAGCAGCAAGGGAAAAACAGCAAGGTAGATTTACTGCATCATTTTACCTTCTGTCCTCTGCTTCTTGTTTCTTCTTTGGCTGTGCTTTCTCAAGGGGACAAAATTCCTACCAAAAGAATGAAAGGAAATTATTACATTTCTTATTCAGCATTACTGGAAACAGATGTCTGTAGTTGTCTGACTGCACTTTTGGTAGTTTTAAAAGTACTTGCAACTTTTTTTTTTTTTCCCATCATCATCAGTAAATTCACACTGTGCTGGGCCGTGACTTTTGCTTGACATTCAAGAACAATGAACTGAACTTCACCTACCTATGTCAATGGGTTTTAAACTAATCTGTTAGCCATGGAAATAAAGGTTTTTAATAGTCATTATTCTAGATTATCTGTTTGTAACTAAAACTGTGATATTTAGTTCACTTAAACTTTGGATGTAAATATATTCCTCTCAGAGGACTGTGAAGGTGCTGTGTTAAACGTGTAGTAGCCTTGGGTGATGAAGTATTTTGCTGCAGTATATGACCCTTATGTGAAAGAATACTAAAGAGATCTTAAACTTCATTTGGACAAGAAAAAAAAAAAGAGAATGAAACATACAATGAAATGTGATTTACCTTCAAACAAACAAACAATACATGTGCACTACAAAAAAGTTATTTTTCTATATAGTGTTTAAAATGTCCTGAAAAAAATACAGCCAAATTATCGGCAGCTACAGTGCATGAGAACAGCTATAAATCAACTTCTCTACTGTATATCAATTTATATTTAGTAGTAACTTCTAACTCACTGTGGATTTTATAGACACTTTTATGATATACTCACACTGCAACAACAAAACAGTGCTGTTCCTCTACACAATATCTAAGGAAGAAATGGAAGTGATTAATTGGCCCCATGGCAG
>VWZV01003848.1:79106-98101 GCA_013397155.1 Irena cyanogastra | reverse complement strand
AAGACATCACTAATTTATATCTTAGCTACCCCATGTGAATCTATTTTATTTTATTTTTCTCGTGGTTGTATTAATCAGTGGAATAGAGCAAGAATCAGGATAAAATGGTAAAAAGAGAGCTCAGTTTAATGTTTAAATATTTTGCCTTTATTATAATGAATGTTCATTATATGTTAAATATTTTATAAATGCTTAAATTGTGAAGAAATTAATTTAAACTTCTTTTCTTATAAGTCCATATTTTATGCCTGTGGAAAGATGTTCTGCCTTTAATGCAGTAAAACAACTCAAACAATGCTCTGTAAAACTCTCAGGGGTGACCTGAGGTGTTGTGTCATGCTGCTTTTGGTGCTGAATTATGCTAAAACCACGCTGACTCATCAGCCCCAAAGTTAATCATTCTGATTGTGAGGTGAAGCTGTGTCAGACACAGTAAAATAGCCCCATGTGAAAATGCTAAGCTGTTACAGCTGATCTAGATACATATGTCTGACAGCCAATCACTTTATATATAAAAGTCCAGTTCCACTTTCAAATAGTAGGTTCTTCTAACATATCCCTTCTTGGTTTGTGTGGAAATTCCTCCCTTGCATGGGGGCACCCCTCGAGTTGCTCTTCAAGGCTGAGTGAAAATGAGTTGCCAATGGTCATTGCAATGAGCGAGTAACATCAATCAATTCCTAATTATTGTGGGGTTTTGCTGCTGGCTTTGGTATAATTGCTTTGATACAGTAGACTATACTATACTAGTGGGTTCAGTTTCTATACTGTGTAGTAAAATATTCTGACTAAGATCTTTTTTGTCTAATCATTTGTCATACTATATCATTCATTTTTACATAAATATATTTGGTTTTCCATCCTTAATCATGCAGGACAAAGTTGTACAAAGGTCCAAAGTTGTACAATCACTGGAACCAGCTGTGCCCAGGCTCCTCTCTGAGGATGAGTTTAGAAAGAAATGGGGCCCTTGCTGCACCTCATGAGCCAGCAGGAGAGCTTCTCTAATAAACTTTGTCTGAGGCTCCCACTCTACCCATGACAATGCCTTATTTCAAGTGCATTTGAATTTCAGTGCCTATGCCATATGCTATTAAAACAATTTTTTTCTGGTTTTTATAGTGAGAAGCTCAGTGAACAGCTACAAAAATTGAATACTTTACTTACATATTTTCATACCCCATGGTAAGATGTTCTGAAAAATTTTCACATCTAGTCTTTTTTTTCCTGCTTTATACTTCACCTCACCTGAGAGAATATTTCTTGTACTTCAATGTAGAGTTAATTAGATCTGGTTTTACCTTGAAGCAAGAAAATTACTTGCATGTCTGCATGCAGGTTTCAGTTGCAGACATCGAGATTCAAAGCACAAATCTGTTAATTTGATGGCATTCTAATTCTCAGGAATGATGACATTAAGTCATAATTGTCAAAACTTGAAAAAATGTTATGTATTCCACACTGTGGAATTGTGGAATTGTTGTGTTTGATACACAGCAAAGATCATGAGAAAAACAAAAGTACTTATTTGATACCTTCTGAGAATGTAGCAGTAAGGCAATAATCTTTTCAGCCTGGGACCTACTTCTTCACTAATGATGCTGGAAATGATGTACTGGAATGCTACCCCAACAGCTCTACATTGCTGTAGGAATTTGCCATACAAAAGCATTTATCAGAAAAACAGTTGATGTGACTTCCCAGCTTCATTCTAATGTAACACTCATGCAAACAACTATGATGACCCAAGGATACAACTGGTTTTAAAATATTATAATGTTTATGAGCTATGAATTTGAAAAGATAATTTTAACTTTTCTAAATCAGTGACATGCCTTGCTTGTTTCTGAGGTGAAGCGCTCTATAAAATTTTGTAAAAAGAACATTATGGATAGGAACACCTCTGTTCTTTTAATAGTGATATGAATTTAATCCCTGAAATCTTGTATTTCATATTTCATATTTATTTTACATGGAGAAAAATGCCCCTAACTGCATAATAAAGATATGAAAATATGCTAATAAGGATGAAACATTAACAAAGTAAAAACAATAGAGAATTTTGATTGGAAGCTCTCTCAAAAGGAAGTATGAAACTCTAAATTTACCATTCTGTGGATAGCTTATACCCAAAGTCTGATGATGACATCTTGATGTTCCTAATGCTCTCAGCTCTCAATGTTCTACTGAGAATGAATTGATTAACTAGGAAATGAACAGAAACACCTCAGCAGATAATTTTATTAGATGACTTATTAAGAAAAGGTTTATTTCTTCTCTTGAAAACAATAATTAATCAATAGTTATTCTTTGAAACACTGCAGAATGGCATGATCCATTTACAGAATCATGATCATGTAGTAAACTGACATACACTGGAATTGATGAAATTTTAAAGAAATATACAGTTTTGTAATATGTGGTTAATAGCAACATTTCCATTTCTCAGATAAATACAAAGTAAGAAAAATCATATTAAAAGAGGTACCTGTAAAGAGGAAACCCGAAAATAAATACAATGCATGATTGGGAACAATGGCATAGTAAATTCCAGAAAGGCTTCTGCAGCTACCTAGGAATGATAGTTTCTGCTATCTCTTGCAAAATGAACACTGTTGTTTTATTTATTTATGCTTATCACCTATTTTTTTTTCTTAGTTTTAAATCATTGTCATTGTGCCAAATGGTGAGAAGGAGAGTGAGGCTGAGAGCCATGAGAGTAGCAGCCCTGTGAGATCACAAGAACAGGAAGGAAGGGAGGAGTGGGGTATCCTCAGAAATACCTCTGCTATTTTGAACATACTAAGTTGTATAACCTCTTTCATCAAATATTGAACAGGCTCCCTTTTAAAATATGTCCAGTGTTTCTGGACACTGTTATTCCTATTATAATTTTGTCTGAGACTAAATTTGACATTGTTTTCTTGTGAGGTTTTTGGTAGTTGTTTTCATAAAAGCAAGACTTTCCTGAAACAAAGGAAGAAAAAGAAAATTCTGGGAATTATTTTGTTGCCTTTTGACTAGTTAGAGTTAAAAAGCGTTTAGACCACAGATGTGAAACACTAGCCATCCCTAAAGTCTAATTATACGTATTTAGAAACATTAATCCCTGAATGGTTAAAACTTAAATAACTTTAAAAGTAAAACTGCACTTCAAAAGAAAATATTATCTCTACCAAAAAAACAAAAATTCTTTTACAACGAAAATCATTGACGTGTAATATTTCTTAATAAAACTTGTAGTAGCACTATTTTTTAAGAGGTTTCTATATTTTATTAAATAGGGATGGATTCTTGGGACTGATCCCTTACTGTGCTGTGTTGACATTTATCTCATTAAAATGTGCTATGTCTCTTACACAATAAAGAAGTAGGAAAGATCAAAACATAAGAAAACAAGCTGCACAAGCTCAGTGTCTGAAGGCCATCTGTTTTGTTGTAATAAATACTTCTACAGCATTTACTTATTGTAGAACTTTTATATTTCAAAACCCATATTAATCTTTCAAGTAAAATATGTGTGTTTTCACATGTCCTATGATTTGTTTTCTTTTGGCATTGGAGTTTGAACAAATGTGCATTAAATATGTATATTGGAAATATCAAGTCCCTTTTTTTTCTTTAATGTTTAAGGCCAAATACCATGAATTTTGAATACACTTGAAGTAAAATTCTGTGCACTTATCAGTTACCTCATATTTAGTGAAAATTTTAGAACAGTAGCTCAATCCAGTTGCTAATAACAGAATTTTAAATATAAAAATATTTAACAGAATATTTTCCAGCACATTTTTTTTCTTTAGTCATTTTTTTGTATTATGCCCAAAAAAGCAAACATTCCCCTTAAAAGGTTAAAATTAAGAGAAAAATGCATTTTCACAACGTGAAGATTCATTATAAATGTGGCAATGCTGAATAAACGAATACATTCATTGCTTATGTGCAACTGTCTAGTGCTGCCTCCTCTAAAATAACCCTCAAACTATTTATTTTTTTCAAATCTGCTTTGACAAACTGCTAAAGAATGATATAAGTTTCCAAATTACTGAAAGCATATTCTTAACAGCAATTACTGCTTGGATACAAAAATTCAGCTTGTATCCACAAAACAATTATTTGGTGATTAGTTAACAGAATAAAAGGAAATGTGCTTTCCTTTCTTCACTTAAAGCAAAATGAGAGTTTTATTTCCAGAGTTGATGAGATGAGCCTAACGCATACAGATTGGCTGCAGAGCAGATAAGTTATCCTCATCTCCTTGAAGTCAAGGATCTTATATTAGTAGGAAGATACTCTTACAAAAATGCTGTTATTTTATGTTGGAAGTGATACGAGCCTCTTAAGGTGATATAACAAAACAGCCTTGTGTGTCATTCTGTGATACAGTTTTTTGTTCTGGCTGTGCAGTGAGTTAATCACAAACAATGGAAATAAACATACAGAGTGTAGATGCCTCAGAAATCTTGCTCTTATTCTGATGCATGGAATTCTGACCTAGTCTTTCCTTAGGAATATGAAAAATTGTTTGAGCAGACTATAAAACTATTTTAGACCTTATGATTATGGAGTTAGAATCGTTAAGTCATTTCAGTCTGTTGTATGAGTACAATTAAAGCAAGACTGGAGGAAAATTCAAAGTAAATAAACTAATCAATGATCCAAACAAGAAAAATAGTGGGAAGAACTAATAAACATGAAAAATCTCATTATTTATTTTCATGTTTCCAATTCCCACCAGTATGCACTTAGAGAGAGGAAAAAATAAATAGAACAGGTTATAAAAAAAATCAGACTTTAAAAACCAGTATTTTAAAATAATTAGTTTATTGTAGAGGTAGTAGATGTGATGACACAAGAGGATGAATGACAAAGGTCCCTATTAAAGCAGTTAGAAGAAGTTTATGTACGATTCTTCCTAACAATGTTTGTATTCAGAATTTTATTCATCTTGTCTAACATCAATTTTCTAACATTTAGACACTTTAATTTAATCTCTTGCACTCCTCCATGATTAATGAAGAGAGATAAGTATCTCCAGAGAGTGATCCTTTCCATCTGTCTTTGACGTTTTTCTGGCTTTTCTCTGACCATGAAGGAGAGCTAAATTGAAAATCACTGTTTGGCTTTTATGTTTGGACTAATTGCTGAGCTTTTACCTTAGATACCTGATTTCCTAAAGGACAGATTATTTGAAAGAATTGCAGGGAGCAAATACTCTAAACCAATATTTTTGTAATTTCTGCTGATTTTCAACTGATTTTGACGTATGTTTTAAGACATTGGCTTGATGAAAACAAAACTATTTCTTGTCAGTTTTAAGTGCAAGGGTGAAAAATGTGGTGAAGACTCACAGTTGCTCTGAACAATGCCATAAGACTGAAGAAGGGTATTGAGGTAGGTGGTAACTTATATCAAGACTGGAGAGAGAACTTATGGAAGAAGATAATTTCTCTTCCACAGACTTTATGGGATAGTTTGCTTTGCACCCAAACTGTTTGACTCAGATACATTTTCTCTTCTAGGCCTTATCTAGTTTGGATTTTTGAAGAACTATAAATTTTATGGTGTTTTTCTGAGTGATAGGATATTAATGGATACAGCACTTATGGATAGATTTCTGAATTTGAGAGAGGTCTCTATTATAGCAGTCAGCTTTGCTAAAAAAATTATGTTTTGTATTTATGTTTGATTTGAGTACAATTTTAATGTTATGAAATTCCTCCTTCTGACTGGTACACTTAAAATAATGTAAAAATTTGATGCCAAGAATAAAATTAGAAAATATTTCCTCTTTCATAGGATCTTTTTAAATTAAATGAAGATTCAATTATACACTCATTGGATTTTTTTGGTCTTATTTTATACTGAATATTTGTTATGCTTACCATATGGATGCAAGTATCTGAACATTTGCATATGATTCAAAAGATAACAGACATAGGTAGAAAAAAACAAATCACTGGGAGAGGGGAGCACCCTCCATGGAGAAATGAAAAAACATTTTGGAGCAGTAGCCACTGTTAAAATGGCATCACTTATCCACATGCAGCATTTACCCAGAGTTCCCACAGAAAAATATCTTTCTTTCTTCATGATTAGAGAAATAATACAATAGGAAACTAATTTAAATTCTTTCAAAAGTTGCATCTGTATATTTTAATTGTGTTGTAGCACACAAAATAAGCACTAGCTTCAAGATAGGGTATCATCCATTTAAAATATTTTCCTGTAATGACGTGGACGGATGGTGAGTTGCCGCTACCTGCCCAAAAGCGTCTCCGTATGAAGGAGACATAAACCACAACCAACCACACAGTCCACACACACAAGAGAGCAGACGAATGAAAGGCAGGAAGGGTCTTTTGCACAGAGCTCTGATGGGGTTTATTCCAGCCACGCACCAAAGGAGTCCAGAGAGAGAAGACAAGGGTTACAGGAGGGTCTAGGTTTAAGTATAGGACAAGAGGAGGCGGAACAGAGCATCAGGGCCAATGGAATTTGGGCACAGAGGCAGTATGGAGGTGGGGCAAAGGACAATAACCAACTGGGAATGCCAGGGTGGAAATGCAAAGGTACAGGGGCCGGTGGGGAAACAGGGCACAGGGAACATTCCAGAACTGGGACATACATGGGCAAAAGGGGAAGGAAAGGCCAGTGGGGAGAGCAGAACTGGGGATAATTAACCTGGTGCTGCAGAGCGCCACGGGGGCAAGCCTCTCTCTTCACTCTAAGTTGGGAGGAATGCCCAGGGCCTATGGGGTGCTCTTCCAGGGCATGGCTATTGATCTTCCCCTGGTAGGCTCATGGGCCTCCACATTTTCTGATTATTTTTTTGTTTTATGATACTGTGGGTGGCTGATTTTTCCCAACAAATATGTATCCATCTGTGTATCACAGATAAAAGATGAAAGAAATAGTCAATATAGGTAAATTACAGACAAGAAAATGTCCATAATTTTGTTCTTTATGTCAAGATTTGTGTTAGCTTTATAACTTAAGACTTTGAAAAGACTAGAGAATAGATTTTTTTTTCCTAAAACTACATGAAATATCAAGTAGCTTTTTCAACAAACTTTCTCATAGATGTTCTAATGTGAAGCAAACCATGACAACTTACAGTGAGCCTCTGACACACTGGAAAAACCATAAATGTAGAAAGACCTTTACACAGTCTCAATTTAAGGAGATACGTAAACACCCAGATTATTAATCTGAATAAGGAATTAGTCAGCAATTCCGTTGTTTATGTAAGACCATATGCCTTTAATGTGATTTCAGGATTTTTTTAGGCAGGATTTTTACATTTTGAGAAGTAACTGGTGGCTAATGTGATATTCTGTAGTCATATTAGGTAAGAAAGGTAAAAGAGGAAGAAATTCTCAGAAGTCCAAAAGAGTAAAATATTCAGGTGTCCTAAAAGAGTTACAAATCTAATTTACATTTTAGAAATACTTGAAAAACAGTGGGCTCAGATGTGTAATTATGCCACGGTAAATTGACAAATAATCATGTGTCATAAGAGCTTGGGTAATCTCTTCCTTTGTGGCTTTCATTAACACACTCACTTTGGGTCTTCTACAGGCTGAGATTTTCACTACAACAGAAGAAAAGTTAATGCAATGGGATTTCTGAGTCCCAAGTCGTATTGCAAGCCTCTCCCCACCATTTACATCATATTTGGAAACAGCATCCAGGCTCCTAACTTTGTTACTAACACTTTTGTGTTACTCTTTTGTTCGTTGTGGGTTATTTGTTGTTGGTTTGGGTTTTTTTACTGTGTGCTACAACCTTCCTTCATATATTCTCCACCCTGAGAGTAAACCCATAAAACCCTTGTTTAAGCTAGAATGAGATCCAAAGGATGATGTTATTATCCCTTTTACATTTTCTCTTCCTTACTTTATTCTTTTCCATTCTTCTCAAATATACCACTTAGAAATATTTTCTTTTGTGTGCTCATATAAGAGCACACACAAACGACACTACAGGTTAACAAATGGATTAGAATACCTGTTAGTCAGACAAAATCATTAAATAAATCCATTTGGGGTACTTTTTCTTCCTTTTTCCACAACATTACCCTGACAGCAATGATTTAAAGCTACAAATTAACATTTAGTGTAATAATCAATAGCAATTGCTTTATTTCTTCTTCCTTTAAAAACTTAATTCCATTATCATTTTACAGCTCATCTTTCCTGACCTTCTGTTTCCAAAAAGAGATTGCAGCTGCTATGCCTAGCTGGCAAGTCATGCTATTGAATGTCTGTGGAGTGCATCAGCACAAAACATAAAGTCAGGATTAGGTAAGAAAACCTCAATTTTCTATTCACTCCAGTTTTCATCACTTTCAGAAAGCGTTCTAGGTAAATCTCTTTTTATAGCCCAGGGTTTTGTTCATTTTGCCATTATTACTCAGAGTATGATGATCTGTCTACTGAATGGCAGTTCCCTATTCAAGAGCATAGAACATTCAAATTTGTGTTGCAGACCAAACAAAAGTAAATCAATTGAGGAGGAAAATAGGGGGGAAATCAGTATGGAAATCTAGCCACTATGCTAATCTCCCCTAACTGATCATTTTGCACATAGAAACTTTGTGGCTTTCTTTACATATGCCTCTAAATCACTTATTCCAACACTTGGCACTGCAGAATTACTTTTTCTTCTAATTTCCCAAGAAAGAGACTCTCTGTATCAGAGATTATTTTATTTCTTTCACAAGAAATCTGCTGCTGCTGTAGTTAAAGATGTTGTCCCAATCCAACAGGACCCTAGATGAATTCAGAGTAAAGGATATGGCTGAAGAGATTGTTTTATAAGGCCTAGCAGGCACATGAATAATTTAGAACTTACACGGGTGGAATTGCATAACCACTTCCAGCAAATTTTCCCTTTTCCTTCTAAGCCACTAAGATTTTGCTACCACATGCTGTGATTGTATAAGAAGTCTTCCACTTTTCAACTCCTAAATATTTCCCATTTTGGCAATGGATGAGTGAGATGAGTGAGCTCTTAAAGGGGCATATAATTATATCTGTAGGGAAGAAGACAGGAATACTGAACTTGATTTACTGGGCCTCCTCATTTAATTTAGAATTAAACAGGATTTAGTCAGCAAAACATTAGGCAGAACTGAAATCTTCACTGAAGACTACATTTTTTTGTGTGTCTATAGTAATCTAATCTATGGCAAATTGAAAAAGTGGATGTTTGTTGAAATTTAGAAAAATCTTAGAAAATTATTTAGTGTCTCTACTTTTACAGCAACAAGATCTGAAGCCATTTGTCTGCTATGTAATTTATTTAAAAATATAATTTGTCTTTGTTTTTAAAATTTCTTTGTTGAGTATTTATTTGCTAGTTTCCTAATTTAGGACCTGTCTTTGATAGTATCATGAACCAGAGTGGAATAATCCAGACAAGTGAATTCTAATACCCTGCCCTGTGGGTTTCTGCAGTGAGGCACAGTAATGAGGGTGGATCACACTGTACCAACTCCTGACATAATTGGCATTCAGCACTCACAGCATACTTTGATCACAAAGTAACATGAATTTATTTAGCATTCCAAGATATAAAGACACTACTGTCCCCACACTATTTTCAAGGAGAAACTGTTTAGAGACCACGTCTTAACCCAGAGAAACTATTTGAACTATGTTTGGAGTAGCATTCATTAAGTCACCTGAAAATCAAATGAATTATTTATTTCAGATCATTGTTGTGCAAAAGCTGTCAGCCTTTGGGGGTAGGCCAGGCTTATCAGTGTGCTTTTAAGATACTACTTCTACCCAGATAGTTGAGTGTCCTGGAGACCACCGAAAGGAAATATATCGTCTCCATTCCATGTTCACATCTCTTTAAGAGCAGTCTGGACAAGCACAGAAATTCCTATTCCTAATCTATTTGCTGTCTTTCCCTAGCTTCCATGTACAATGTGGTGCTCTCTATCTCCTTTTTCTCCTGGACAATTTGAATCACATTCTTCTTCAATGTATTTGCTATTAACATCACTCACCATTGCGGCCAATACCTAGAATGGGCAAAGCCCTTTGATTAGTGATGTTTTCAGTGTTAACATTTCCTGACCACATTTTGTTTGTTCCTGTTGTTAGTCAAATCTATTTCATATGTATCCATTTATCTAAGAAAATGCATCTTGGCAGTGGAGAAGGAATTCCCTTAAATCACGCCCAGAAATATTGTTACTTTGCTCCTTTCAAACCATAAAGCTGCTAAGTTTGTTTTCAAGAAAGTTGCTTAGATGGATCTGGATGGAGGAGGCTGGATTTATACAGATGGCAGTGAGCCTGTGGGTATGGCAGCCTACATTCCTCATGATCTGTTCACCTGCTCTACTGGTGATGTGCCTGAAATTATTTTCCTCTGCATTTTCACTTTATTTAAGAAAGGATTAAAAAATGGTAGTGTGTGTGAGTCGGTATGTTCTGGCAGTTGAGGTGAATGCAGCATGCGATTTTGTTCCAATAAACCAAAATGTTTGGAAGATGAAATATAGCCATACCAGCCTTGACACTGTTTTCTTCTAGATGTTATGTTTCATTTCATCTCTATTATATTCATCTCTTTATTCCCATAAAAGTTATATTTATCTGTCCCTGAGAGCAATTCAGACACATTTCTTAATCACTCAGAAGTTCAAAAATATTATTGATCTCATATAAAAACTCTCCTGAGGCACTGCATGAAACAACCTTCTAAAGGAGGAGATATATAATATTCTTCATGGTGGATGGCAGGTGCTTTGTGGACTTGAATCCACACGAAATATTTAGGAGGGCGATGAATACTTTCAAAATAACTCACCTTCTGGAGAAATTATGAGACAACAAATTCTTTAGCAGACTCATTAAACATTTTTTGGCTTTGGCTTGCAGTATCCATGCAAACACTGGTTTTGGTTTCTTTTCCTGTAACATTTGCACCCAGCCTTGTTTTTTCCAATAGAAGCTCAGAATTTCATCAAATTTATACAAAATGCAGGTTAACCTATTTTGTCTTTGGGTTTGGCCGCTCTTTGCATCTGTTGTAGTACAATGTGAATATACAAAACAGTTCTTCCTGTTTCGAAGGTAAATGACTTTTATAATATTCCTTCAGCTCTCTTTTCAATGAATTTATGCTACTTGTTTTTTTTCTACAAAACCCCTGCCTTACTGAATGAGAACAGATGGAAATAATAATGGCTGCTCACCTGTCTTAGGGACTTCTTTTAGGAGGTGATAGGTTATCTATAAGGAATGCATAATTTCAGTGCATATAACTCAGTTTAGAAATAAGTATCTAATTTTAAAACTCTTAAATAAAAGCAGATAACTGCTATTCTAAGAATGCTTTTACAACTTAAAAAAAAAGTCTAAATATTTGCTAAGGGCCTTACAAAGTATGCTCACTGTGTCTACTGAGTGTGAATTTATACAATGGATTAAAGCATAATTTAAAACACAGATATCCATCTGATGTTTTAATGGCCCTTGTTAAAAAATATTTTCCTACATCATAGCACTTGATGTGATTTATTTAGATCAGATAAATTATTATTGTAAGTTCAATTCACTCTTATAAATTGAAAATGCTTTCATGTTTTTCATAAAGTTAAATTAGTAAGGTAAAATTAGAGCTGAACAAATAATTCATAACTGTTAATTTATTTGACAGATTTTGCCTTTTTTTTTTGTTTGAAGATTATCCACACACAGATAATATGAAGTGCACATCTTCCATGAATAATTATTGAAGTACAGATAAGCCTAGAGCCATTTTTCAAAACCTTTCATGTTTAAAATTCATCATGTGTTGGTTAATTTTGATTGCACCTTTAGGTTAGCTACTACTGTCTTTGGGACATGCATTGCAAAAGCATTGCTTTGGCTATTACTAAATTATAAATCTAATGTTAAGAGATCAAAAGCAGAAATGCGCTTGGCCTGCTTATGCTATTCCAGTTTAAACTGAGCAGGGACAGTCATGTTAATGTGACTGCGTACAAGACAACGTGGAAAAATACTTTTTTAAATCTTCTTCTGATTACTATAAAGTAGTTGTGATTAGCTATCTGCTTTATTTGAATTTTATTTTTCATCCCATACCAATAAAATTTTTTTTTTTTTAAAACGCTCCTATTGAAGCAAGCATAAAAGCAATAGACTTTCATAGAATTAAGGTTTTGGGAATTGTTAAAACTGACAACTTTTTCTTCATGAGTTACTTATTTTTCTATACAGTTGCAATTACACCTTCCTAAACAGAATATTTTCTGTAAAATCATGACCAAACTTTGCTACTGTTCTTTTTTGTTACAATTTAATAACTTTTTAAGCATTTTCAACCTTACTGTTTTGAGCCTGTTGATCTAACACCAGCAGAGAGATGTGGTTTTCTTTGCGGCAAACCACACCAAGATGACGGGTCCCAAAGAATAATAGCCATTGTGTTTTTGCTGGGATAGTTTTCAGCTGGATCTGTTCCCTGAATAATTCACTGAGTAGACAGTTGCAGTACAGAGAGCAGAAAAAGCACGGCTGGGAACGAATGACTGTCAGTGAAGGATGAGGCAGACTGCTTCTTTTATTTAACAGCTCTGCTTTGCACCAGTTGCTTTCTGGACCTTGCTGTCTAGTTAAGAATGTTTCCTGTTCAAGCAAATGGATTTTACTTACAGTATGATTTATATCTTGTAAGTCTTGATATGGACTTTATATGAGAAAACAAAACCATTCTAAATGACCTGAGCACCCAGCCATTGAAAGTTTGAGCAGAATAAGTCATGCTGTAATTATTAATCAGTTTGGCCTCCTCTATATGAGAATGAAAACCTTAGTGATTTCTGTCTCACATGCCAACTGTCACTTTTGAAGCTTATGTTTGTATAATAATAATAATACCTTCACTTCCTGCAGCTTTTTGGCGCAGTTGGAAGAGATCAGCCTTTGGAGCTCCTGGTAGTGTAGACACAAAGACTGTGACACATATTTGCAGCTGTAGTAACTTGCATATCCAAAGGATTTTGTAGGTGGAAACAAGAACATTAAGGAGCTGGTGTCTCTGTGACTACCAGTGTTCCCAGGGGTCATGTTCAGTGGTTAATGAGGTATTTTGTTGCCAATGGCTCCAGCGAGAATCCAGTCTATAAAAGATGCATTAGCAACAATAATGAATTATAAATTACAATTAATTTTCCACTTTTGTTTGGTTTTATTTTGTAGCAATTTTAAGTTGGTGTCTGTTTATATTTCAAGCCAGTTACTGACTAACACATTGCTTTCATTGCAGCATTTTGGAAGCAGCTGAAAGGAATCCAAGCATAATAGTTTAAGTCATTGTTTTGTTTAAAATAACCCTGACATCATGAAATTTGTTCTCAAAAGAGTAATACTGAAATTGATGCAGAATTAGAAGGGGTGAATATCTTGTGTCAAACTAGAAATGTTATGTGAGTTGTTATGCAGTGGACAGAGTTTACTTGGTTACACATTAGAAGACCAACGAATACTTACTCAACTTCCTTATATGTCAGAAAGCAAAGAAAGACTTGGGAGGTGTACTTAAACAATTGATTTTTGGATAGGTAAAACTAAGTTTAATTCAGGTATCTGATGTTAATTATTTTTGACTACAAAATATAAACCTTATAAAAATGTTCTTTGCATTTACTAACAGATTCTACCTAAGCTTTTCAAATCGTAAAGTTGATGATATTTTGATGATATTTTTGTTTCTATTTCTTCTCTACTTATCTTTTTCTATATAGTTGTCCGATCATTCTTCTGCAGTCTATGCAAGACTAGTTACATTTTTTAAAAGGAAATAAATTTACAGTCAAATATACTGTATCTAAAAGATTTCAAGGGGAAAATTCTGGATTTATGCTTTATTTCTGCTCAAATTGATACAGAAAGAGCAGAGTTAAGTTATGGGTTGTGTATTCCGTCTGAGAAAATACATGAATGCAGATATAGTGCCCAGACAAGGGTCTTTACTCTCAGTTTCCTATCTTTTTATCCAACCTAATAAACCAGTAACTGTTTCTCCTAAAGAGAACTTGAAATAAATGAATGCAAATTCAATGATAATGGGAAAATTTTACCTGAGGGAGATGAAAGAGTAGGAAGATACACTCCAAATTCCTCTGTTCAAATCAGGTGCTTAGCAACGGAATAGTATCTTCATTGGAGTGAAAGAACAGAAGTTTTAATTATTTTGGATTGATTTTCTTTCCAGGAGATTCTAAGCCCTATTTTAGCAAAAATAAATCTCAGGACCTTCTTCTCACCTTATGAAACTCTTGGGCTTTTGGCTTATCCAGATACCTTTTGGGAGTCCTAATTGCTGTCAGCAAGTGAGTCACAAAGCTTGTTGGAGCTAATGGGTTTGTCAAACAGTTTCAGGCTGAATGAAAGGAACATTTAAGTCTCCTTATATATCAAGGATAGCTGGAAGTAATAAAATAATCATCCAAGGCAAGTAGCAGATCAGAGTTAGTTTGAACACAGGCTTTGGACATATGAATTGATTAATTTATTTTAGTTCCAGTTGTCCTAATTTTTAACATAGTGAGCATGTGACAAACACAAAAAGTTATGTCAGACTTGCTGGTTAAACGTCAACTAAGCATACTGCTTTTAAAAGCCCATTTCTTAGTAAATGGCCAACACAAATCTCATCCTTCTCAATGCACTGCCTGTTGAGTTTTATGCAGCTGGCATAATGTAATCTGTGTAATATTTAATGCTCTAAATATTGCTTCTCTATATATCCACAAGCCTGATTGAGTGTCATATTTAGCTGTTTGCAGACATTAGGCATTTGAATTGCAAAAAGATGCGGTTTAGATATCAGAAGCTGGGAAAGATCAGAAGAAGTAACTGTAAATGGCAGTGTTTGGAGGTGCAATTTGTTGGGTAAACAGTTCTCTGCCTTGCAGATTGTGAATCAAAGAAATTATCTTTTATTTCAGTCACAATTGGGTAAAGAGTAATTGGGTTCCCATTCCTGTTGGATATAAACAAACATACGTATGCAGGGAATACATCTTCAGTGTGTAACACAGTCATTCTCCCAGCAGAAGCAATCCTTGCTGCCAGCTGTTCAGACCATCTTGGTAATCTATCTATAAAGCTGCAGCCAACTGCAGATTTTTTCCTTGCCTGCTGACTTTTACTATTCACTTCTCTCTCCAAACCTCTAACACTCTACTACACTTCATTTTCTGAGATTGTTGCTTTCAAGGCCCTGAACTGAACAGACTTTATTAGACTCACTTAGGTAAGCAAGCATTGCTTATCTTGAGTAAAGCTTGAAGAGTCTAGCCAGAAGAGAACAGCAGGGTCTGGTTTTTTTTCTACATCCAATTTTGCTGTTGTGCATTAAGTAGTCTTCTCTGATCCTTTTTCATTAGCATCTAGATCTAATTTTTCATTAGATCTATTTCTCCTGACAGATAGGTTTGAGTCTTTGCATAGCCTGAATTAAGGGCAGACACAAATATTCATTTCACTCACACATTAAGTTCCTAGTACACAGGAACACATGATGTGTAACCACAAAACAGACAGTGACTGCCACATTCAATGCTCTGCTATTCTTGTGTTTGCGTATTTACTTATCAGTCATATCAATATGCTGCTCCTTCATTGTTTTGCTTCCTGGAACATAGCAGAAACTTGCATATATATAGTTTCAAGCTCCATCAGACAGAAAATTCAATACTCTAAAGCAAACTTTAGTCCATATTCTTTTCCTATTTCCTGACATTGCTATAACTGCTGCAGAAATACAAGTAACTGAGCCAAAGAACTTTATGTTTATTGATTTGCAGAGGGAATCACAGAATTTACTTGGTCATGACATTGTGCCCTTTTCAAACAGGGTTTAGCATTGCAGTTATTCACTTCCAAGTAAAAAGCCCTTTATGGGCTCCAAAATCTGTTCACACATGTGATATGAAACCAGTGATTATATAACATAAATATTTAGGTTGGTTGGTTATTTTTAAAAAATTAATTTTAAGACTGAAAGTCTAGATAATGAAAATATGTATATTTCTTCGAAAACACAATTTTAACTCTACAACTCAGTTGGAATGGCTAAGATAAAAGACAGAAACTGAATATTTCCGGAGTTCATCAATTTCTTAAGGAGGAAGAGAATAATGAAAGGCTACACTTGTTTTACGTTCATTTCATACTGAAAAACAGAGAAAATAAAATTATGATAATTTCCTTGAACACACTAAACACTTGTTTTAATCATGAAAATACATCTATTACAAGAAGTGCCTATATGTAGGCTTCTAATAGTAACATTTGAACTTTTAGCATATGTATCTTGTTGATGAATGAAAATGTTCCCTCAAACTGGGGATATTTTTTGATCCCTGGGAGAAGCCTCTCCATTGACAAGAGCAAAATATTGTAGGAGAAGAGCTTTTGAATTTGTTGCACCTAGAGAAACTCACTGAAATTTGGTCTGACTATATTTTCTGCAGTAACATGTATCATGCTTACAAACATTTTTCATCTTCCTACTCTATTTCTTTAAGATTAGGGAGAAAGAGAAAATTTCAGGCAGTAAGTTATATTCTTCTTCACTTTCTTGTTTCTGAATATGCTTCCTCTCTTTTCTGCTTTTTAATTTCTCGTCTTTTCTTCTCCACACCATGCCAGAAGTGCTTATATCTGATATCACAGCATATTACTTCTATCAAAGCAAGTTGGGTTTTTTCAGAATTTTTGCCGTTTTAACACAAGAAAGAATAATCACTTTTACGGCCTCCTACAAGTATGTAATTGATTTAATTATGCTAATTGTTAGATAGTTTTATTAGAAAGGTTGTTTGGTTTGTGGGCTTTTCTCCCTAGTTTCCCTTTAAAGGCAAATTCTCACTTACTTTTAGTATTGGGACCACAGAGGTATATTTGAATTCTATGCCAGCTAGCTATTAACTGAGTTATAATGGTGAAAAAAAAAAAAGTGTACATAAAAAATAATGCAATTTCTTATTCTTATCCAGGAATTTTTATCAGTTAAATAGTCTCATATTAATACCTTTCTCCTAACACTCAGTAAAGAGTATTGCAAGCATCATGTGCACAACTTGTGACAATGACAGGTTTGAAATTTTCAGACAATTATAACAGTCTGCAGACTAATATCTGTGTATCTTGTTTGGGATGTAAAAATGTAAGAGTACCTTATCTCCTTTTTATGTTCTCTCTCCATCAGGTGATCACTGCTATTGTTTTTCTGGCCTGCTTTCTTAGGCTAAGTAGGCAGTAAATCCTGTCAACCTCAGCTGAACTTATTTTTGCACTAGGTGAATATATGAAGCTATACTTTTGCTATCAGCATGCATTTTCCCAGTACATAAAACCTGGATTTAATTAAAAAAATTAATGTTCACGTATGAGGAACCAAAACAGACCTTTTTTAAAATAGCTTTTTTACCTGACTAGAGAAGAGGAAATATCACACTACTTTTTAATAAGCTTAAAAAGGAGGTTCCCAGGAACTGCTGACCAGTCATCCTAATCTTGGTAAGAACATGGAACAGATCCTCCTGGAAGATATGTCAAAGCAAATGGAAGAAAGGGATGTGGTTAGTGGCAGCCAACATGCTTCCACTGGGGAAAATAGTGACTGATTAATCTGGTGGCCTTCTACAATAAAGTGATTACATCAAAGAGAAGAGTCACCTGGACTTCTGTAAGGCCTTTGATATAGTCTCCCACAACACTCTTGCCACTAAATTGGAGAGCTGTTGGTTTGATGGATGAACTGTTAGGTGAGTAAGGAGCTGGCTGGATGGCCACATGCAAAGAGTTATAGCCAATGACTCAATGTTGAAGCCAAAACATGGAAGGAGTGGTGTCTTTCAAGGGTGCTGAACTGATACTACTTAATACCTTCAGCAGTGACAGAGACAGTGGGATTGAGTGCACTCTCAGCGAGTTTGCTGATGACACCAAGCTGAGTGGTGCAGTTCATTCACTTCAGGGAAAGTGCCAGAGGGATCTTTGAGGCATGTTTGAGAAACGAGACTGTGTGAAATCTCATGGAGTTCAGCAAGGTCAAGTGCAAGATCATGCACCTAGCCTGGGCCAATGTCCAATACTAATACAAATTGGAGAATCAATGGATTGGTAATAAGCCTGCAGAGGAAAAACTTGGGGATACTGATAGATGAGTCAAAAATGTGCACTTGCAGCCAGGAAGCCAATTGTTTCATGGGCTGCATTATGAGAAGGGCGGCCAGCAGGTCAAGGCAGGTGATTTTATCCCCTCTATTTAATTTTGGTGAGTCCCCACGTGGAGTACTGTTTTCATTGACGGGTCCTCAGTACAAGAAAGATGTGGGCCTATTAGAATGGGTCAGAGGAGGGCCACAAAAGTGTTCAGAGAACTGGAACACTTCTCCAGTTAGGAAAGGCAGAGAGGGAGGGAGATGCCTGGAGAGGATTCTGGAGTAAGCTTGTTGCAACCTTTCAGCACTTAGAGCAGTTTTCTAAGTCTGCAGTGACAGACAAGGGAAAATGGTTTTAAACTGAAAGAGTCTGGACATACAAACTCTTTAATTTAAACTTTAGTTTGGACATACAAAATAATTATTACAATGAGCATTAGTGAGATGATGGAATAGGTTGCCTGGAGATGTTGTGGGTGTCCCTTCATTTGAAGTGTTCCAGATCATGTTGGCTGGGGCTTTGAACAGTAACTTCTTGTGTCCCTCTAGCTCAGCAGCAATTTACAATAGGAAAAGGGATTTTGGTAGTAAAAAGTAACAGACAATTACCAAAATTCAGTTTTGAAGGCCCAAAGTAAATTGTAAAAATTAGGTTGACAACAGAGGTTGCAGGTAGGCATCAGAATTAGTAAAGGAAATAATGAATCTGGAAGCCGCTACCACAAAAGAACATACAGCAATGTAGTATTTTTCGTACTTTTCAACATGGTTGCATTTTGCAGGCTTTTTT
>VWZV01003848.1:17985-79077 GCA_013397155.1 Irena cyanogastra | reverse complement strand
TTTTTTTTTTTTTTTTTTGTTATTGCTGTAGAGGTTTTGGACCTAGTAATGGCTCTGGGTTTGAGTATTTTCACATGTGATTTTTTTCAACACTTACATGTTTCTCCGTCTTCTCTCTCCTTTCCTTACAGCATTTGGGATGTTGGCCATCCAAAGAAAGCACTGTGGTCCAGACCAGCCATCATGTTTGAGCTCTGAATGAAAAATATTATGTAGTTCCATGCAAAATTATCACAAATTTTTAATAATTTATACATATATTATTTAGAAACATTTGATGAGGTGAACTGAAGAAGTCTCCTCCCTCATGTCCACAGATCCAGAACTGCTCTACTGATCATGTAGGTTAGATGACATCAGGTGTGGTGGGGATGGGGGCAGTCTTCTTAACTGTGGGGGTAATTAACTGGAAATCCAATGTGATCTCAGCCTACACATTCCAAACATTTAATCAGGGAGCCTGGAATGAGAAGAGTCACTCAAAGGATGGGAATGAAATGTATTAATTGCTGAAGCTGTGATTCAGAGAAATAGGTGGGTACTTTATATTCTTCTTCATTAGAACTTTAAAGCTGAGCCAAGAGCCATTGTATTCCAGTAAAAACAATAGCTGGATTAGATAGTTAGCAGATACTTAATTAGAAAGCACCATTAATTTTGAGCAACTGTGATGATTCAGCTGCCTGTACATTGCTGCACTTTAAAAGTAATCCAGGTTCTGAATCAATAGCTAACAGTTCAGAAACTTTCTGCATATAGCCATATAAATATAAATAGATATATATGTGTGTGGATTTGTATATATGTATGTAATCTAAGTTAAATGTTACTTGGAGGAATTTGTATTCTCATAGTCTTGGCCTTCATAGGGGTTCATGAATCACAAATTTGGTTGAGAATTCATCTTGCAATAGTGAGTGAAAAGAAAATAGAGGAGCAGGGAAAGCTCAGACTAAATGAAACTGGCATTACAAGCCATGAACTAGTTCATCTCCATGATAGAAAATAGAAGTAATCTCACATCAGGATCAGATGAATAATTAATTCACCTTTCATTCAAGAACATACTCTGAAATAAAAATATATGGGAAGTGGTATGTTACCTCTGCTTAAAAACACTTTTTTGTTGGCATGATTTAACCACTGAACTGAAGTCTAAAAAGAGAGAATGCCTCTTCTATTAATCTTTAATAAACCATGCCAAACAGGAGAGCTGTAATTCAACAGGCTACAGCAAATAATTCCACATCATTTTGGATGTTATATAACTATAATTTATTGAGAAAACATTGTCAATAAAAAAGACAGACTGTTAGTACTGTATACAAGGATGCTAGTTTAGAAAAGTTGTGACTAAAATTTGACTAATGCTGGCAAAGAAACTCACTTTCCATTGCCAAAAATATTGATTTTTTTTTCTGTGTTGCAATACTTTAATACAATGAAATGAATCAGTTATATTTAACTTGGTTTCATGATCCCTTTATGACACTATGTATTGAAATGACCTCAATATAATCAGATCTGATTGTAAAAACATAGTGCAAAACCACTCCTTAAATTAATCATAGATACAAGTAATAATTTGTGTTAATTTTCAACTTGCCTGAAAGAAACTGACCTAGAGTAATCAAAGTGAAAAAAGATCCACCCAAATGCAAGAAATACTAATTTTTATAGGTACATTAATAAAATAAAATAAATACAGAACCATGCTTTCTGTATTGAAAAAATAAATAACTTTACTTATTTGCACTTAGTAGACACCAGAAATTTATGGGTAGAAAAATAATAAAGCACTTTCTATTCAATTATGATCAGATACTTTTTTGCCTATATTATATTTATATATTTGGCTATATATGTTTCTATAAAAATGTTTTTATATATTACAATGAAAAGGAATTATTCATGACAGCCAATGTATGAAAAGAGGAAGAAGTGTACTAAAGTGAAGCTACCAAGCACAACTGTCATTTTAGTTAATTTGTTCAATTGCATTGGGCAAAAGGGTTGGATTCAGGACCCCTAGCACTGCTTTGCTCTGTAATTTGGGCATATCACCTATTTTGTATGTGTGTTTGATTTTTCAGCTCTTTTAGGCCAAATCAATTGTTGTTTGACAGTTGATCAGCTCATTAATACAGAAGAAAGACATTTCTCTTCATCTAGATAGATTTCAGATTTTAATCACAGCAGATTTTAATGTTATTTTGCTGATTTTTAAACTCTAGTTCACTTCTCTGAAGCCTCTGAAGAGGAAAAAAGGTTTGGTCCAACAATTTCTTTCCCTTCAAACCGATTATTCAATTTGTTCCAGTGAAATTATTGGCAGGGATAAGGTGGTCTCCTGTAGGCAGCAATAATTGAAAGTAAACACTGAACAGGAACTAAAATAAGAAAAAAAAAAGGCACAAAACCAATATACTTACTGCAAACAAATAACTACAGCCTTGAATTTATCTTTGTGCCCCCTTCACTCTTATTGTATGGTATGTTTTTTCATTTCTTCAAATAATGCAACTATTTTTATTCAACATTGCACTGAAATGTATCCTCCCTGAATAAAAAACCATTGTTTTAAGAGAACACGTTCTATAGGCAGGCTTGAACCCCCAAAATTTGTCTGTATTATTTATGTTATGGTGACACTTTTGTGTGAAATTACCAAAGATGGAAAATAAGAAAAAAATCTGCCTATCAGAACCTGAAATCTCTACAGAAAAACCCTAAACTTCAGAGCTTTCAGATGGTTTGCTGAGTTCCCTGCCCTTCTCTTCCCATTATTTATATGGAACATTTTGAACTATATTTAATGCCAGAAGACAGAGCTGTAATGCCGCCATACAACATGAGAGAATATATGTTTTAATAAACTTAGTGAAAAATATATTGGATAACAAAATAGGTGTGATGATATTAATTTGAGGAATCACTTAAAAAAACTGAGGTCCTATGTGTGCATAAAACCCAGGTTTCCACAACAAAAGGCTGAAGATAAGTTCTAGTAAAATATATTGGTCTTACCTGTAGGAATTCACTACCTGCTCTTGTAAAATGTCCTTTTCCAGCTCTCTCTTGTAGCCCCCATTAGGTACTGGAAGGCTGCTATAAGATCTGCCCAGAGACCTCTCTACTTCAGTCTGAGCAACCCCAATTCTTTGGCCTGTCTTCACAGGAAAGGAGCTTCAGCCATCAGATCATCTTGGCGGTTCTCCTCCGGACTTACTTCAACAGGTCCAAATCCTTCTGCTGGGGGCCCCAGATTTGGACACGGGATTCAGGGTGGGGTTGCATGAGAGCAGAGTTGAGGGAGAGAGTAGCCCTGAGAACTGAAGAATAGAGAAACAAAGAACCAAAAGACACCCCGAGTGAACCCAAAACCCTGTCCCTGGACTGAGCACCACAAGGCTAGAAAGAGCTGTGCTGATCTGCCAGGCTTTTCTCCTGGAATGCTGTGCTGTCCCCTCTGGGACAAGGAAGCTGTACAAGGAACCACTGTGGTAACCTGTGCAAACTTCTCTTTAGGCAGAATCAATGAAAAGAAAAAAATTCCACTAAATCAAGGAAACTGCCATCTGCCTATCTTGATGGTTTTCTCTGCTCCTGATCAGAGTTTTTAGTGGCATAACAAGTCCTTGTATGTCACCTAAGCTTTACAGACAATGTAGAAAACTCAAAGAAATGTTTGTAAAACATTACTCTCATTGTGCATGATTGCATAAGTACTGATATATTGGTATTCTGTTACAGTATTTCAGTGTCTTATGAAAGGTTGTAGCAAAAGGTGAAAATAGTACCACAAGTGAAATTGATGCACTTTTAGAGCAAAGATGTAATGGAAGAAAAGAAATTAGCCTATTTTGAATTTTCCATAAAATCACTAGGCAGTAACTGTGAGAATGTTCTTTAATGACTTTACCGCAGGCTACAAGAAACATTTTTCAGTATCTCCAATATATTTGAAATAAATGTAAGGCTTTTTATTTAAACTAACATAAACATAGAGATTTAAATTCAAATTCATTTAATTTCAAATAGATATTTTGATTCTGTGACAGTGTTATGTCTCCTGCCATAGGCAAATGTATTAGTCACAATATATTAGCATAATGAAAAGGTGATCTGTGCCTCATGAAACAGAGAACCCATACCTTTTTCTTTACCTTCAGTACTCCTGTATACCACTCTGTAGCCTTTGGAGTCCTTACATTGTTTTCACCAGAAAACACGATACTGTTCTCTCCTCAGTTTAAGTCCAATGTGATCAAATCTGAGTTTGTTTTTTCCTGCAAGATTTCCATACTCCCTGTTTAAATATCGATCTGCACTGGTGATAGAAACATGGACATTGCCAGTCAGACCCACAAACCAGGCTCATCTAGGATGCTTCTATTCCTTTCCTGGGCATGTCCACTCCCATATCCTGCTCTGTCTTTGGCCTTTTCCTGACACGTTCTTTTTCATTAAAAAGATGTCCAAACCTTCTCTTATCTTTAGGATTCATTGTAGTTCTACCCTTTGCTTTTCGGTCTCTCATCTCTGTCAGCATCATTGCACATTTACCAAATTTTTGTTCATCTTTCCTCTTCCAATACTCTATCCTGGTTATAAATACCTTTCCTATTTCCTAAAGTCCACTGCATAGTATAATTAGCTATGAGTTTTAGCCTCAAATTCTTCAAATTTTTAGTTTTAGGAACAACCCTATTGAACTCATAGAGATTACTTTAATTTTAGAAATTTTGGCATGATTTTTGAGAGTCACCAGTTTCTTAGTATGCTTTTCACTGTAAAAACATACAATGGATGATATTCCAAATATATCATGTTTTCAAATCTTAAAGAAAATGTCATCATGCTTCTGAAGAAAAAAAATCCAAGAACAATCTTACGCATCGTTAGCTTTTATTTAAAAGACAATAAAATTTATTTTATTGTCTAAGCTTGCAGTAATTATCTATTACTTTTGTTTTCCCCATTTTACATTATTTTTCTTCATTTTTGTTCAAATGTTTGGTGTTTTCTTCTTTTTCTTTGATTCTTTTCAGATATCATCTTATGATGCATAATAGACATCCTACAGAGATCGCTTAGAAACACAACACAATCATTAATACAATTAGTGAGATGGATTGAAAGGTAGAATGTATTTTCATTTATGCTCTGTATTCAAACAGATAGCAAGCATCATCATGAAGATCTTGATGATGATAAATGAAAACTAAGGTGTTTTTTTCTAGCTATCTTATTTTGATTGAAAGATAACAAACCAATTCCTGTGCTTAATAGCTGGATTTATGCAAACACAGGGATATCAATGCAGACAAAAAAAAAAAAGGGAACCGGAAATATGGTAATGTACTCAGGAAAAAGAAAAGCAAGAAAATTAAAACTCAAGCAATCAATCTACACTGAAAATTCTGCCCCAGGCAATGACTGTGTTCACAGACTGTGAACCTCTAGTTTTCTTTCAAAACAACCTCATATACTGTATGGATAAGTACTTTGAAATGAAAAAGCAGTGTTTTTCCCAGAATCTTTGAACAGATGAGAGTGATTCTAGAGCAACTCAGAAAAAAATAAGAAATGTTATAACACAAATAACTAGTCAGGAATTATTGACTTCTAACTCTATATGATATAACTATAGAGTAGTACCCCTGGATAGTTACTAGATCTGATAAAAGCCATGATGCATTATCATCTATCAAATTTTAAGTGAAATAACCCCAATGTATAACATAGCATAACAAAATAACACTAAAAATAAATTAAATTGAGAGGAAACAGGTTTCAGAGAAGAAAATTATAAGAAAAAGCATAAAAGAATAATTATAAAAAGAGGAGGGAGATAAGGAAAAACTTGAAAGAAGACTTAATCACCACTTGTGGGTTAATATCAGCTGGCAGCTATGCACCATGCAGCTGTCCGCTTACCACTGCCTCACCCCATGGAGATGAGAAGGAGAACCAGAACTGCAAAAATAAGAAAACTCACAGGTTGAGATAAAGACAAAGTAGTAGATAATGCAAAAGTTTCACACACAAGCAAAGGAAAACAAGGAATTAATTCACCATTTCCCAAGGGCAAGGTATTCAGGCATCCCCAGGAAGGCAGGGCACCATCATGGTGACTTAGGAAGGCAAGCACTGTAACTGCCAACACCTCTCCTTTTTCCCCTACCTTTTATTGCTGAGCATGATGCCATGTGGTAAAGAATATCCCTTGGGTCAGTTGGGGACAGCTGTCCCAGCTGTGCCCTCTCCCAAGTCCTTGTGCACCCTCAGCCTCCTTGCTGGTGGAGTGGTGTGTGAAGCAGAAAAAGCCTTGGCGATATGTACGCGCTGCTCAGCAGCAACTAAAACATCCCTGTGCTATCAACACAGTTTTCAGCACAAATACAAACCTGAGTCCCATAGCTACTATGAAAAAATTTAACTCTGTCCCAGCTCAAACCAGTCTGTCATCTTATAACAGTCACATAAAAAATAAGAAGGAATATATACTGTTTTCAGAAAAAATAAAAGAGCATGTTAAGTTAAAAGAGAGAGGGAAAAAGTAATATTTATCAAGGCAGTTGTTGGCAGAGAGGTAAAAGTAGAGACACTCCTGGAAGAGATGATTAAACTCCATGAAAAGAGAGAGAGAACATAGAAGGGTAGTTACCTAATGACACTATTATGTTTTTAACATCAACATTTAAACAGGAACACAGAGCACCAAATGCTGGGACGTGATGGTATCCTTACTCAGTCCAGCACAGCTTCAAGGGGATTTATCAGAACTCCATCAATGAATGCTCCATTCCAAGACAGTGCTAAGAACTACTAGCCTGTCTCATGTTTAAGCAAGATGAGGAACTCACACTGTTCATTTTAGAGTATTACTACAGCAACCATTCAGGCAAAGATACTTCTTGGGAGAGGCAAACATAAAACAAGAGATAACAAAATTCAAATTCTGATTGACAAGTTGCTTATAAAAACTGTCAAATCCATAAAGAGAAACCTCTGGGGTGGCATGGATGGATTACCATAATGTTTTTCACTTCGGCGTCTATTTGGAAATCTCAAAAATTCTGACACTGTAAACTGTTGTGAATAAACCAGCAATTTTTAGACTTTTATTAATCATCACCAAAGACTGATATTTAGCTATTCTTGATAACAACTGGAGATTTTTTCATGAAACTCTTTCCCATTTATTCTTCAGTATTTGCATTTTGACTACATGGGCAAGGCCTAAAATACTTGCAAAGTGAGATTAGGAGGACAGGAACAAGGCACAAGAAACAATGGTCTGAGGAAATAAAAAATCATGATTTAAAAACATATAGTGTTCAGTGTATTGTTGATAAGACTAACAACAATGGATTTAAATCTATGAGCCAAAAAGTCTCACCTACATAAAATTTAACCCATCAAAGACATTTAGATTATGTGGAAAAGACATGAAGCATTAGTATCTGTTCAGTGTTGATGAAGAACAGACAAAAAAATCATTCAGCCGTGGAATATTTTGGGTTGGAAGTTTAAATGTAATCTACTCCAACCTCCCCCCCCCAAATGAACAGCAATATCTTCAACCAGATTAATTTTCCGAGGCCCAATGCAACCTAAACTTGAATGTTGCCAGGAGTGGGGCATCTACCACCTCTCTGGACAACCCAGACAGCTAGATAAATTGTGTCCTTTGTGATGAGCACCACTTACACAGGAACTGAAAAAGGTAAGAATATTGCCAGAGGACCAGAAATGGTTAAATTAATTTCTTATTGGATTTCCACAGGCTGTTAGAAGCCAGAAGATGAGGTACTGTATTGATTCAGAATCTTCACATTCAAAAAGCAAAGTAATAAAGATTATGAAAAAGAAAACCTTTTTCTTTGGATAAAAAACACTCAAAAAAAGTTTCCTCCACAAATAATAATGAGAGAAAAAGGCTTTTAAATACCACTTGTGGCATATCTAAGTGCCCTGTGGTCTAACAACTTCCAGACTTATTTAGTTGGCATTTTTCTTAATCATGCAGTCTCCAAAACTCTTGATTTTAAGTATTTAAGCCACCTACCACCCATATACAACATATTGACCTGTAAGGATACAACTGACACCAACCACTGTGAGACTTTATTGATTCATAGCCAAAGGAAATAAATTAATCAAACAAACAAAACAACAACCCCACCCACCCCCTCCAAACATGCATATACATTAACTATTCATTAGAAAATATTCCTGTTGCTCTGCATAAAAAGCTTTTAAATACTACAGGTGATATCTCATCTTCAAAACATTGCCAAGTGTGGCTTTCTCCTCCTGCTAAGTAGAGATGGTAGCAGAGAAACAACAATCCTAATCTCAGCATGAGCAATTTCACTGCATTGACTTCAGACGTGGAAAATACTGAGGCTGAAAAGAAAAAGTATGCTGGTGATTATTCATACAAGAAGTAACCAGTTGTCCTTTTCAGAAAAGAAAGACTTAAATTCTTGTTCTACATTCACTGCTTGACTTAATACCTTAATTGAACCAACACACAAGAATAAACAAGCCTTTCAGACAAGGATGTGTATAGAACAATAATTTACTAACACCTTTATCAGTAGAAAATTAGAAGGAAAAATGTGAGAAAGTCAGTGGATCAATTTTCCAATCTCTTCTGAAAGTCTGCTACCAGACAAAATGTAACATAAACAGGTGAAGCTTTTCATAATCACAGCACATTTTAAGTGGAAAAGCATAAGGACTTATTCAAATCCATTAAAAAGCTAAGGGATAAAATGAGGCTTCAGAAATTAAAAACATCTTTAGATAAACAGAGTCAATGCACATAAAACATAATTGAAGAAACAAGTGATAAATGCTAGGGAAATGAAGTAATTGTGCAGAAGGTAGACTTTATTTTTTAAAAAAAGTCCCTTTTCTTGAATAGATAGGAGAAACAGTGCTTTGTCAGATGTAGATGAATCTATGTCACTGTTCAGAATGGGCTTCCTATTAAAGGTACCAGAATATTTTTTATTTTTTTTAATCCTTTTTATTAATTAAAGAAAATCAGAAACTGAAATGAAAGCAAGTATTCTATTGATAATTTCAACTCTGAATATAGCCTATACACTTGGAAGGGCAAATATCTCAGACCAAAATATATATTAATATTTAGAGAAGTTATCAGGAATCTGCTCCTGTTTTTCTTTGCAAAGAAATAATACATTAAATAATTTTGGGGTTTCAAGAATAGGCCAATCTTTCCCTCTTTTAAACAGAGAAACTGTGAAAAAGATTAGTGAAGATTAAGAAAGGAAATCTTAAACAGAAATATAAAAGAGAACTAGATAAGGAACAGTGGTGGAGTAACACTGGTTTGGTTGCTTTAGTTTATCTGTGCTTCATTAACACTAATTTTTTCCCCCCAGTAATCTTTTACCACCTATGGACTTTTCATTAAAGGGGGAAATTTACAACTATATTTTTGTTTTAACCAAGTATTCTGGGGTTAAAAACAAATCCACAGATTCGTGCAGTGAAACTGTTTGCTTGGCCCTGCCTGAATGTCAGGCACCTACCAAAGCTGCTCTTGGTCAGCTCTACTGGGGAGAGAAAATAAAATAAAAGAAAAGGCTTGTGAGTTCAAAGCAGGACAGGGAAAGATCACTCACTTTGGACTCAGCTTGGAGAAATTAGTTTAATTTATTGCCAGTCAAATCAGAGTAGGGTAATGAAAACTAAAACATCCTCACTTCACCTCCCTTCTTCCCAGGCTGAGCTTCACTCCTGATTTCTCTATCACTTCCCTCAGTGGCAGAGAAGGGTGGGAAATATGGTCTGAGGTCAGTTCATCACATGTTCTCCTCAAACTCTCCCCCTGCTGCAGCGTGGTGTCCCTCCTACAGGGGACAGATCTCAATGAATTTTTCCTGTGTGAATTCTTCCCATGGACTAGAGCTCTTTACCTACTGCTCCAGTGTGGATTCCCCACAAGTCCTGCTCTCAAACCTGCTCCAGCATGGGCTCCTCTCTCCTTGGGACCAGAGGTCCTGCCTTGGCCCTGCTCCAGCTTGAGCTTCCCACAGGGTCATGGCCTCCTTTGGGTTCTGGCATGGGGTTCTCCACATGCTGCAGGGGGAATCTCTCCCCCTCCATGGGCTGCAGGGGCACAGCTGCCTCACCACCGCCTGCATCGCAGCCTGCGGGGTGGTGGTGATGAATTTCCCCCTTTCTTCACTGACCTTGGTGACTCCAAAGTTGTTTCTCTCTCACTCATATATTCTCTCTCCTCTTTTCTCTGGCTGTGGTAGTTGTTGCCATTGCACACTGGTGGTTTTTTTCCCCTTCTCAAATATGTTATCCCAGAGGTGCTACCACCACCAACGATGGGCTTGACCTTGGCCAGAGGCAGGTCTGTCTTGGAGCTGGCTGGCAGTGACTATGTTGGACATGGGGAAAGCTTCTGGCAGCTTCCCACAGAAGCCACCCCTGTAGCTGCCACACTACCAAAATCTGACCATTCAAACCCAATTAAAAAAACTTGGCTTTTTGTGCCATATTTCCTGAATCTGTAAATTTACACCCCATACTTATCTAAAAAAACCTGACCTCCTATGTACTTCAAAATTGTATTCATTGCAACACCATAGGCATAACTATTCATTTTGCTAAAGAATTCCTAATATTGATTTTGATTAAGAAAAGTAATTTCCAATGTCAATAAATTTAATAAAATGAGAATAAAAGTTTCTCTGCAGAGAAGGTTGCATCAACCCAGCCAAATGATCAAGAGAATTTTTCTCATGGGAACAACCCTTATGTAAAGTGGGATATGGCCTATTGATGCTCGAGCATAAGATCAATAACCCTGTAAATGCTTATCTGCATAGTTCATAGAGTTTTATACAGACTATTCAGATGGATCTCATAATTCAAATAGATCTTAAAGGCATGGAGTCGCCCAGATTTTCCATTGCCCACTTTTATGTAGACCCTTAAATATCAGTACTACATTACTCTGGCTTCATTTGAGCACCTGAACCTAGACAATATTAATTCAACACAGATCCATTCTCTGTTGATACATCCTTATTCATGACCAGAGTTTTTAGGCACTGCATCAAAAACAATATCAGACTTCTTTCGCTGTCATCTTATTGTTATGTTGCAGTAAACTCCAGACTTGGAGTGTAAAAAATAATAACAGGAATATATTCACAATATAAATTGCACACAATGCTCTGTGCACAACTTGCATGATAGAATAACTTGCATGATAAAATACAGCATAAAAGAAAGAACTTATATATCTTTTTTCTCATACCATGGTAATTCAATATTTTAATTCCCTTCCTTCCTAAAGCTGCAATTGGGATAATTAAAATCAAGTGGCAAGGTCTTATTTTGAAAAACAGATGCTGCTTCACCATATGTTTGTCTCAAGAGAAATGCCTCTGCAGATATCAATAAATGAGAGACCCTTGACAGTGTTATACACAGCCAATACGAATATGAGCTTCTAAGAGAAACTTTTCAAGGAAAAAGAAATCTGATGCAATAAATGTCTACACATTTGCACCCAAGATAAAGCAGGGCTTAGAAAGGTAAATTGCCCCATTGCAGATTGCAAGTATGCTTTTATATTCTTATTATGCTAAAATAAGTACTGACTTAATAATGTGACTTAAAATATCTCCTATGAAAACAAGTAAGTATAATAGAAGAAAATTTATTATATTATCAACATTATTAAAAACTATTTGCTGCTATTTTAACAAACGTATTAGTCTTTATGTGTTTTAAGCCAAAGAACTTGAAAATTAGAATCAGCAATGACAGTTATGTCCTCTCACATTATCCTCTGCTTCTCTGAAAATGTAATAATCATCATTTGCAAATGAATATAAGGCAGTATTTATATCTTAATTGGCTCTCACTAAAATATGGGAAACTCATATCTTATAGAAAATGACAAATGCTTTAAATGTACTTTCTCTCTAAATAAGGGTGAAAATTAAAAATTTGTCAGAGTTTTTTTCCATTACAGAGAGAGTACAGTAATGAAAATATGTTCAATAGCAATTGAGAAATAATCCAAGACCAGAAAAAAAAAAAAAACAACAAAACCTAAAAGCTTCAAGCTTTCAACACTCAGGTACAAAATGAGATTTAAAATTTCATTGTAATCCAAATGTTCACAGTGTTTCTTTTCAATGGAATCTTTCCCACTGATATGCTAAATCTTCAAGTTCTGCTGATTTATGACGACATTATGGGGTGACAGTGACCTAATCTATTGTCATCAATAAACACTAAGGTGCACTTTAACATGCATAACACAGTGACAGAACCAGCCAATATGAAGACCATAATGCATGAAATATGAATGACTACCTAGTACGAGGAAAGCAGCTAAAACTGACATATGGAGTATTTTTATTTTGTAAATAGTATTGATATAAGCTTATTTTCTATTTTGCAACCAAAAAGTAAGCTATTTAACATCTTAGTTTTATCACTTCAAAAATGTTATTTTCTTATCAGGCTGAAATTATAGGAAGTCATTAAAGGGTAATTTAATTTTTGTTGTAATTATTAAGCACAACCTTTTTTCACACAAGATGTTATTTTGTATTATTTACAGTTTTTCATATTTTAGCTATTCCCATATAATTGCCTTCTTTCAATCACTCCTTTTGACAGTCTCTATCTTTCAAAGTTTATGCTTACTTGTGTCTTAAGAATTGTTAGAATATGAAGTTCTAGTGTAAACACAATTGCACTGATATAAAGAAAACATTCTTTGGATGAGTTTCCTCTTAACAAACTTTAGCTAAAAAAATAGGTGTCTGATCTAAGGCTCCATTAAGAGAGAAATGAGCTTCCACAGAGCTATTTATGTAACTGATTTCAGAAATTCAGTTTAGAACAGGATGAATCACTTTCTAGAGTTGCCTACATCTTTCTCTTAAAAGTCTTGTCTGAGTACACAGTACTACATATTTAAGTATAGGAGAGGTCAAATTGTGTGATTCATAACAGATGATCTACAGTTACTCTATAAACAAAATTACTCTGAGGATTTATTCCTGTTCAGACCAAGAAAAGCATCATTGCAGTCTTATCTGTACAATCTTGTCTTTCTCAAGCCTCTTCTGGATAGCAGACAGAGAGAAATGTGAGTTCTTTCTAAAGACAGCCTCCCTCAGTAGGAATGGTGACCTGTCTTACAGCAGCAAAAATTTCTCACTGAGCAGGTGGACTCTGCAATTTCCTTCCTGGCAACAGTAGACCTGCATCTACTCCAGTCAGTTCAGCACCACATGCTTGATACCAAAACCAAGCTTGTGAGCCAGTTGCTTTTTTCACTCAATGGCTACCCCCATCCCACGAACCACATTGTTTGTCACGTGTTAGCCCAGCTGCACTCAGTTCTTTAAAAGGTAACCTGTAATAGCAGTTGTGGGCCTAAGGATCACGTTTTTCTTGGTTTTGTCCTAAGAATATTCAGTGTTCAGGTTATCAATTCAGATAACCTGTGCAGCTTCTTTATGGTTTTTTTTAGAGCATAATGCTTTTATGTGAACAACTATATGATAAATATGAAATCGAGATATAAAGTCAGTAAAAATGTGGCATGTAGGCAAAAGTGAAGCAGAGGAAGGCCATAATTTCAGAGGGAATGAAGCTGGTAAGCAGGGTCGACCTAGGAGGAGAAAATAGTAAATTATATGATTGTGATCGTAAGGTGTCCTTGTTGAGCAGCCCTGCACAAATTCAGTGGAGTTCCGTTTACAGCAGAACAAAAAAATCTGTAATTTCTTCGACATTTGCATCTGATTTCATTCTTTGGCTCAAGCACCTGTGTTGCTCTCCCTAATGCTGGCAAGGGAATGCTGAGAAAGGTGACTTAATGTCCTAACAACTGACATGTACACAAACAGCAGACATAAGATTAATTTCCTAAAGAAATTGGGCCGAGGTGCCTCTCTGGCATTTCACTGTTCTTTTACTAGCAGTTATTTTTTTGGTTTACATGATCATGCAATGTTGTTAATTCACACTTTCATTGGTCTGAAGTAAAATTCAGATGCCAATTGAGTTCCTGTGCCACAATATTCCCCTAAGGCTTTGCTCTTCACTGTCTGTCTTTCCTGCAGCCAGGTATCCTGCACAGAGTAAATGTTAATTGCTAATGTTTTATATGATGCAGCTTGTATTGAAATTAGAATAATATGGAATGATCAAAATGTAAACTGAGTTTTCACATTCAGGCAGGCAATGCTTTTCATAATTGCCATTCAGTCTTAGCTGTGCTCTTGCCATTACCAAAGCCCAGCTGAGGATAACTTTATCTTGAATGTTCTTACTTAACAGAAGAGATCCAGCATGGGCTGATAATTGGCACAGGTGTTAATGTTATGTCTTTCAAAGTTTGTGGTAAAGGGTTTCTTCCAGAATAAATAAGCATGCCCTTACCACATTCTCACATTCTGATAATTTCTGCCTGTCAGAATGGTGGATTTGGAGTGCAATTAAAATAGTGACATACAAACATAATTAGGTGTGTGCTACACACAGAGATGGAATGGTGACAGAGTTCATTGTACAGTCAGTGAAAATTCTCTTGAGCTCCTGGTATGTTGATGCTAAGCCTAACAGTCGACCAGTTCAGTCAGCTGCAGTTTCCCCTGTCCTTGTTTATGTCTGATGTTTCATTGTCTATGACTTCCTCAATAATTTTCATCCACTCTGTAAATGGATGCTATGTCTAATGCTTTTTTTCTTTTTTTTTAGGAAACACAGAGTGTGTTTCAAAGCACAAAGGGAGAACAGTGCCTGTGAGTTACACGCTTTGGATGGCAGATGATTTATGAGTTTTGACAAGGCAATTTACAGATTTTCTATTTCTGCATTCAAAATATAGTTTGTGTCTAACAGGAACTCCTATTGCTACAAAATAGCATGCGAAACAAAGTCATAGTTGCTGTGATATAAAATATGGAGGATTATTTTGAAAAGTACACACTTAATCATGTATTATAGTAGAATGAATTCAGAATCAGTGTAAAGGAAATTTGATAATGATTTGCCCCAGTTTTTGGTATATCAACCAAAACAAAATCTGAAACAAAATCCTGTTTCTCAGATAAGTAAAAACTAAGGGGGACAATAAAGGGGAAAAATAAAACACCCACAGCAAGTTCGTTAATTAAATCTATCTTGGCAGTTTCAGTCATATTTAAAGACAACTTTGGCAGATTACAGGCCTGGATTTGCAGCATTTCTACTCTAGTAATATACAATATAAAGTAAGAGTATTGCTTCATAGGAGTATTTACTACTGAAGAGAAAATTGCTTTTATAATTATACATCCCAAATAAAATTTACAGAAATGTTGAAGACCATAAAAAGTCATCAACAAATTATAAGGTTTGAATTCTCCCAGTTATGAGTGTACAGCGCTTTCACTACTGTTGAAAGGATTTAGAAACCTACACTGAAGGATAAGCGTAGCTATTGGATTTTTCACTGTAATTTGCACCGTAGTTTTTCCTGCTAAGGATTTTCTACTGTAAAATTGTGTTTATCATAATTTGTCATTTTTAATGGTTATAAAAACAAAATAGAGATCAAGTCTTTCTGATAGAACATACATGAAGGCCTCCCAAAAACTTAATTTCTCTCTTCTTTTATTCACTCCATATGTAAAAAAACAGTATTCCAGCCATGTGATATATTGTCTAACTTAAAGAAAGCTGTTTCTGCTCTATAAATGTATACCCTGAAACTGTCTTGATGCTTACACTGTGTCTTCTTCTGGAATTCATCTGGTCATTAGAAATCACACTATCTTCTCAGCCAAGGAACCCATTTTTCTATTACAACAAAAATTATTAACCTAACCATTATAAATATCTCTAAGAATGACTTTTTATTGACACTTAAATGTACTTAAATCTGTTATCTAAGCTATATTGTCCATACTACTTAATAACTTCTTAAATAATGACTTTGATTTTGCTTCTTAATAATTTTGAAAGTTGGAAATTTTTTAGGCACATAAGTATCAATTTAGAAAGCTCTCCTGTTGTAAAAGTAGAAAACTTGGTCTTGATATCATTTGCATCAGGGAGACCTATTTTATGGCAGCAATGACTGAGTTATGTCTTCTGCTAGGAAGGGAAAATGTAAGCAAAGAACTGTTTTAAACAGATAATTTGCAGACAAGGAAATGCTAAATCTTCCTCTCATTCTGAAGCTAGAATAGTAATGATGTGTAATTTTGAAGAGGATTATTGATCAGTGACAAAAGAATATTTATTTGTATATCCATGCAAAGAAAGGGGATTAGGTGCCACATTTGTCTGTGATGCAAAGGGATTACTGTGCTCTGAACTGTAGAGCTGCTAAATATAGAAAAGGCCACTTCTTGAGAGACATCTATTAGTTTGGATGCTACTCAGCTTCTGTTTCCCACCAAGATCATTGCAAAAGAGAGAATGGGTAAGTCACTGGCAGGAAATACTCTGCCTGAGTTATTCTTACTCTGTTGAGCATATGGCTCCATTGTCTGTCACCACTTAGACCCGTATCGCTTTATTTTGTTGAAATAAATGAAATTCTTCTTGATTTCTAAATGCTCATGGGATACAAATAATTCTCATGGATAAATTTGATCATGAGAGTTTTGCTTTGTGGGCTTCATAAGAATACTTTTTTTCTCTTAGGATCATGAATTCAAATTAAAACAAGTATAAGAGATTTTAAAAGAATGTGCTATGCTTAATGCCAGTAATTCTATTTTTTCTAACAAATGTCTCTAATTAACCTAGAGCTGCCCCTTGAGATAGAAAAAATTTGAAACTCCATTCAAGCACTTTTTCCCTGCTCTGCCAATTCTTGCCTAATTTTTCATGTGCTCATGGCTTTATAAAATAAGAAATGAACTGCATTTTTTTCCCCCAAGCATCAAGGCAATTCATTCCAGAACTAGTTCTGTAAAGAGCGATCTGAAAAATAATTGATCACACAGAGTGTGAAATTTTAAAGGATATTAGAAGACATTCATTGCTTTGAATACCTTATTGAGTGCTATACAAAAGTGAAGAGCTGAAGAGATGATTAAGTCAATGAATAGTCACAGGGAATTACAACATATTTGCAATATGTCATCCTGACACGACCTTATGTACTCTTGTATTGATACAACATCACACAGAAAACATTGCAAAGCATTATCAAGGCACCCTGTTGTGATTACTTGGTTGTTTTCTAGAACTATTTTATACTATTTTTCTTACCTTCCTTCTCTTTCCTCTCACACATGACTTCTTAGAAGGCCAAAGTATTTCACATTGTATATGTCTTTCCCTCTTTTTATAACTCCTTTTTTACTATGTTTTGTTGCTGTTTTTGTTTTGTTTTCTTTTTGGATTGATTTTTTTTTCTTTTATGCATGATTATCAGTGACCTGGTTTTGTTTGTTCATCATTTTATGAGTTTACTAAGGCAATGGCAGAGATCTTACTCTCTGGGTATTTTCTGGTCATAAAAGAAGAAAAGCTTTATAAACACTTACTGACTATTTAGGAATTATAGTCAGGGATCAAAAAATATACAAGTCCCTGTATTCCAGAAGGATTCAGCTAACTCAGCCCTTTGTGAACCTTGATATTATAATTATAATTTAAGGAAGTATGTTGACTTTTTAAAAAGGCAAATTTCAAGCCTTGAGTATCTCACATTTCAGCCTTAATGCAAGATGTGAGAGGTACAGATTCAACACAGCATATGGCTTTAAAGTTATTACAGATTTAGAGCATAGAGCCATTTCCAGTCCTGTGAAATTACTTCCCATGAAATATAAGACCATATTTGCATTTTTTCTGATTTTTTCTGGTTTCCTCCATTATTTTATTCTCCATTTATATTTTAACTCCCACAGCACTCACTACTGGATAATGCCAGCTGATGAGTCAGTGTCATGAAGGCAGCACAGACACTACAATAACCAAGTTTCATTTTCTAGTCTCTGAAGAGGCAGCCACCAGCTTTGTTGCAAAGAAAAATGACTCGTATTGCACATAAGATACATGGGTATTCAGAGTGAGTTTTATATGATGTTCAGAAAGAAATTAAAAGGGAAATATAGTTATTTTATCCCACAGAAGGTATGACAGTAGCCAAAGGTAAGTTCAGGAGATTTATGGTTGATAAATAAGCAAATAAAAAGTATGGAAAAACTTTACTGTCTCGGTTCCTCTCTGTCATTTCACCTGGTAGCCTGAAACAGTCTAAACAGAAAGACAGGAGAAAATTTATGGAATATGTGGGCTATGAGTACCCTGCCACAGTGTCTCTGCCACATAGACATGAGTGCTATTAAAAGGTCAGGACTAAAAAATGATAATTTTGAGCTAGGAAGACTTTGGTGGTTTGCATTCTGGGATATTAGATGCTGCAAATGAAACCCTCGCTGTAGTAAAACAAGTTTCAAAAACAGTGAGTATAGGAGGATTGTAGAAAAGCAGCAGAATTATATTTTTCAAAGCCATTCCCATAAAAAAAATGATGCATTCCTGTTAGAAACTAGAGAAACCAGAGTTTGAGGCTGAAATTCATCTGAATTTCAAAAAGAGCTGACTTCTAGAGCTTAGCTGGTCATCTACTTAGCTGGTTCCCTTTACTATAAATGGAGATGAATCAGAATAACAAATTCATCTCATTATAAAGTAAATAGCTAAAATATATTAGATTAATCACACAAGAAAAGCATTAATTTATCTTTTTCAACAAAAACAGCCTCTCTAATTAGCTATTCTCTAGATGTATTCATCACAGAGGTTTAAAGTTAAGCTAGATACGTCTCTTCAGTACACAATTCTTCCATGAATTTTTGAAAAATTTCAGATTTTTTTATACCTATAGCAATTTATAAATTGAAACTTGGGAGATTGTAGCCTTTACATCCATACAATTTTTTGTACACAATGCAAGAAATAATCACAGATGTAAATAACAAGTGGGACAAATATTTCACAGATATATTATATTGCACCAACACTGAATGCACAAAACTTCTGAATGTTAGAGACAAGCAAATTAAAGAAGCATTATTAATAATGGCAATGGTAATGTAGCAAAAGCTGAGTTCAGTTAAAGTAAGAAAATCTGATTAAAATTCGCATTTTTTAATCTTTTACTGAGAAGCAGAAAGTGATAAAATCTGTCACCTGCATTCTTCTCCTCTGTTCTTCTATGACATGCTGTCACTCCTTTGTTTGCTTCGTATTTCTGTAACAACAGAGTAAGGGAAGCAGCAGTCCACAGGAAAACTACAGAGAGGTAGTGAAGATAATAAAGAACTGGGTTTTTGGTTTTTTTTACTAGGTGGGAGAACATATCATAGCTTTATCTTCTGGAAATATATTTAGACAATCTATTACATTTAATGGTAGGCACAAAACATGGCCACTAATGAATTATACTGATATCAGTCAACTGATCTGAACAATACTGTCTTCAAAGGTTAATGCTTTTAAGTTTGAATATTGTCACAAGCCTTATTTGTTCACATGGTTTCTAAAAACTAAGACAGCTTATTTTAATTTAAGCTCTGAAAAGTCCAGTTGACAAATTTTACATGTTTTAGCCAGAGTACGAAGACTCAGAAGCCATCTCAAGCCAAAAGGCAACAGAGCGAAAGACCAAAGCTGTTGCATGTGTGTGTTAGCGTGAGCAACTAAAAACATTTTGTTAGCCTTCTGTTTTGAAGCAGCTGTGCAGCAAACAATGCTCATAAATTAGCTTCCTAACACTTTTCGATTTAGAAGTGATTGTGATTCAAATCATACTTATGAAGTTTTCTTACTCTCTTATTACTCTTTTTGTTTCTTATTACATCTTTGCTTACTAAGAAAAAGAATAATATTAAGGTGTTTTGAAAAGTCTTGATACAATTGTCTAGATGTTTAATTGTATAATCATGAAGATGGAATTTTTTCAAAAGAAATCTGGCTCTTGATTTAGCAAATATTTAAACTAAGAAGCATAATCATAGGTGCTAAATAATTGTTCTTGATATATGAGGATAGAATATTAATGAATGTTGAATAAAAATTTTCTATTACTTAATTAGTATAGTAGAAGTTATGCCTTGTAATTAATTCCGTCTACTCTCTTCACTCCAAAAGGCAGCAATCCTTGAAAAGTCTCTTGAAATCCCTATTTCCCTAGCTGTTGATAAATGACATCTGTTGAAATTTCCCCATATGCAAGACTGAGCAAGAGAGCCCTCTGGCCTGGCAGGGCTTTATGGTCTTTCCTATTTTCCATGGCTTAGCTGAGTCTACCTCTCCTTTCAAGCAAGCCATGACTGTTTTGCTTTTTGCTGCAGAGAATCATCTGAAATTAATTTTAGGTATCTTCTAATTTGTTTTGTCTTCCAAATCCTTTCCTTTCTCCATCATGCTTCTTTCATAGCTGAAGAGGCTAACAACTCTGGTACCCATATTTTTGCAATAGTTTTGTAGATTTCAGTTGGCCTCTTACCATATCTAGAGTAGAAATGAAAGAACACAAAGTCCCAATGCTATTACTTTTTTCAGAGTCATTACAAGGAGGTCAGAAGTAAAAGAATTCTGCACTTTACATGAGAAAAATGTAAAAGATTTGCTTTTCCTAATAAGCTATTTCATTCTTTCATTGTCATGGGCTTGTTTGCTCAACAGAGCAAGAAAAGACAATGCAAGGCCTAGAGATCAGTTCAGTAAGTCAGATAACACGGTGAGTTAATTAACTCTGTAATATTAACCATTGATAATTTCTAAGGGTGACTGGCTCATTAAGATTTGATAATGTTGTGGCTCAAATAGGGGTTTAAAGCTGACCCCACATTTGGCATCCCTTGGTTTTAAGTGTTTGACAGAGCAGCCGAAGATCTCTCTCTCACAATATTCTTTCTTACTGTACAGAAAATAACAATTTGCTGAAAGTTCCTCAGATTAAAGCATTTTTTAAACCATAGCTCACTGATAGAAGTGAGAGGTGGAAACAGATGAAGTGGAAAAAAGTGAATGAGAACATAAGCACTGCTCTAATTCTCAGGGAAGGAAGCAGCATTAGAGGTAATTCAGGCAAGAGGTCAATCTCATTGTTTTGCAAATAGTGCTACTGCCATGCAAGATAAGCAAAAAACAGCTGGATTTTATTGTCACTCGGTTTTCTGTTTTAACATTTCTTAGTCAGGAGAACTAGGTATGTTTAATGCACTAGTGTTACATGAATAATGGTAATCCAACTAGGAGGCATTCCTAAAACTTCACACTATAATACCTTCAAAAAGTAATTATAGGTTAAAAAGAAGTTATAGGTTAAAAAAAAAGCCATGTAAAATCAAGAAAATAAAATAAGAGAAAGCTTTCTAAGAGACCTGAATCTGCTGGGTTAATATATTATTTTGAAAGATATATTTTGGATTCCATTTTCGTCTCTAATTTGAGATCACATTGTAAAAGAAAGTAAAGGAGCCAAATAGGGAAAAAGATTACTAGAAGGTCCTAATAAAGATTTTTTTTTAAACTATAGTAGGCTGAAGAACAGAATGAAAGCAGATTGGAAGTACTCTCTGAGAAACTAGATGAGATTGTGGTAGAATGAGGTACGAAATGAAAAATCTGCATACATACATAACTTGAGACAACCAGCCTTTTCTTTCCCTTTGACTTTTTTTTCCAGCGATTCATTTGGAAATGATCAGAGGGGCTTTTTTTTTCTTCTTCTGTTGTATAGCTTTGAGGGACAAATTATTTTTTACTTAAATAGACAGATGTAGTTTTCACAGAGTGTAGGTTCTTTAATTGAAAAAAGGCATGGAACAAATTTGAGTTAGAGGAGCTTTTGTGTCATCACCATATAATTGATACTCCTCTGAAGACACCGAAGAATGGTAGTATTAATTTAAGTTTAAAAAAAGAAAAGTTAAGATTCTAATGAAACTACAGGACACAAGTTGATTTCTTTTTTTTTTCCTTTGTCTTTTATCATTCAAGCAAAGACTGGTACTGCAAAACCAATTTACAGAGCAAGAATATGCTGTTGATTAGAGAAGCTGGTTTCTTTAAAACCTTAAATACAATATTGATATTTCAGTGTCACTTAGAGTTGTGTCAAAGTCTTAATTTATTGTTCAGACAATGGAAAATATCAAGAAAGATATTTCTGGGAGTACTGAGCTATACAACTGTGACAATAAGCAATTTTATGTCTTTGGTATTTTGTGATGTCTAAAACATCCACCTTCTCCAGAATGGGCTCTTCTCTCTACATCTGCAGGTCCTTTCCAGGCCCTCGACCCAACACGAGTTTCCCATGGCTTCACAGCCCTCCTTTGGTCATCCACCTGCTCTGGCACAAATCTGCTCTAGGGGCTGCAGGTGGATCTCTGTCTCCCCATGGGCTGCAGGGGCACAGCTGCTGCACCATGGTCCTCACCACAGCCTGCAGAGAATCTCAGATCCTCCCCCTCCTTGGTACCTGTAAACTTCTTCCACTCACATGTTCTCCCTCCACTCTTCTCTGGACACAATTACATCTGCACAATAACTTTTATTTCCTACTTGATTATGTTATCACAGTGGCTTTACCACCATTTTTAATTAACCCAGCCTTGACCAGAGGCATGGCCATTTTTGGAGCTACTGAGAATTGGGTCTGCTGAACATGTAGGAAGATTCTGGCACCTCCTCATAGAAGCCACCCCTGTAACACCCCCACTATCAAAACCTGGCCATGCAAACCCAATACAGAAATCTTCTCTGGCTGGGATGCTAAGGATCTTGAAGTTAAAAAGCATCTGAGTCTACACCTGGAAAGGTAGACCCAGATCATAGCTTTGTCTGCTGAGCAGCTGGGTACTTGGAGTTGGAAATGCAAGTTTGGGGGAGGTTCTACACTCCACCAGGCAAGCTGAGAGGAAGCCAAGAGCCTTGAAGCCTTGGCTAGACAGAGCAACCTGGCAGCCAGGACTCACAGCTCAACAGCATGCCATGTGGATACTGAAGAGTTGGTAGCCTGGAAGTCCACCAACAGCCTTCAAAAAAGGCAGTTGGGTGAGCTAGCATTGTGGATTACTGTTGGAAACCTGCCCCCTTTCTGTCACAACTTTGTCAAAACTGAACTGTCTCCTGCAAACACTTTAGTTTTGATGAATTTGCAGTCTCTGCTCCATCTAGCAATTTCCAAAACACTGATTCTGGAGTCTATAATTTGGGAAGTAAGGCTCTTCAGTAGGAAAACAAATGTTCTCAGGAAACACATACAGTTTTGTACAACTGGCAAACAAAAACCCACACAAAACTAATTGAGATGTTCTTTCATGCATGACGAATGAAAGCTGCTTTGCCTGGCTTCTTTTTAACATTTTTAGTTTGTTGGGTTGGTCAGATACACTTTTGAAATAGAGAGTATTGTTGCTTGCTTGTGCACTTATTAATCAGATATTTGTGTGTTCTCAACATTATTTGCAAAGTGTTGCAACCAGTGGATCATCAGTGAAGTAACTCAGCTAATGACTCCATCATTAAAATATAGATATTTCTATAGATTAAAAGCTCCATCTATTCTGCAAGGAGAAAGTTGAAGCACATTAATATTAATTTTTCTATTTTTAATAATCTACGTAAATATGGGATTTATTTAATCTATATTGATTTTTATTTAATCCAACATTCCTATAACTTGAAAGATGAAGTGTAAAGAAAGGAAGCTGTCTAGTAAAGTCCTGATTTTTGAATTATCATATTTTTAGCATATTTTTTTCCACAAAAGAAATGTCATTTTTTTATTGCCCTTTATTCAATAAATCTTCCTATATAAGCTGAGAACAACATAATGTGACAAATAACTTTGAATAACTGTGTTATTCTCCTTTTAGACACAGAATGGCATTGAGATTTTGTGGGGTTTTTATTTCTGGTCTCTGTAAACACTCTTTTTAAAAGAGATATTCTATATCTCTAAAACAGATTTCAGATAGTTCACAACAGCATAAATGAATGCAAATAATACAATGGAAGTATTTCAGCAGAGGTTCAGCTGTTCTCAGGAGTATCCTTCACACAAATGTAATGTCACTACACTAGAAATGTCTGGATATTCTGGATTTCAAAAGGACTGTGTGTTATTTATTTGTCATGGCTGGGAATTTCAAAGGGGCAAAGGAACTGAATTCAAAGCCAATAAGAATTGTTGGTTTGGTTTTTTCATATATATATTCTCTTACTCTACTCCATTTTTTTCCCCAGAAATTATCATTTCTGTGGGAACTTGTTTTGTTGGAGCTTTGGAGTTTATTTTGTTTTAGTTTTTTTTTTTTTTAATTATGTCATTTGATCTAATTTGGACTTCACTGTGGTTTGTTTGCCATAACACTGATGTGAGCCTAAATTTTATAGTTACTGTGCATTAGTACTTAATTATATCAGATACCCAACAACAAAGATAATAAACGATCTCTGAAAAAAAGACACCCACAAATGCACAGATTCATTTATGTTATTTCAGTGAGATTGTATTGGTTCTATAAAATAGCCTGAAATCACCTGAAATATTGTCATTTAGAGCAATGTGAGAGCTGTGCTGATCTTTTCCAGTGCAGAAAATCACAGTACACTCACGTAACTTCTAGTTGCCTAAACTTATTGAAGTCAAAACTATGCACAGTTTTGTTCAGTGAGTGCCTATGGATCACATTTACTTTTCTATTGGTGTAGACTGTCCATTTCAAAAAGGCAGTCAAATCTCCTGGCCTTTCCAAGGATCTAGACCTTTCTTTCATGGTTCAAAGCACCCTTCCCTGAGAACATAACACTTTGGATTAAACTCAGAAAAGCTCATAAATGCTGTGCAAACAGGCTGCAGAAATTGCAGCATCAGTTTGATATATGAGTACTTGAATGTTAGTTTCTTGTGTCTCCTGAAATAAGGAAAAGAAAAATGAAGGAAGAAAACTGGGAAAGGAGGAAAAGGTGTGTAATACAAATATATTGACCTTGTTTCATGGGGAACAGAGAGAGAATTGGGCTGTTAAGCTCCTGCATCATGCAAGAAATCAGAAGTTTCAACAGGATTTCTGAAAAAATCATATATTTTGATCAGACAATCTCCTCTTCCATTTTTGAGCTTTGAACAGTGAGAAATTTTCTGTCCAGGCGAAAAATATTAATTTGTTTCTAGTTTCCATTTGCATTTGATCCAGAGAATATTTTGTGAAATATGACTAATAGGTTTAGAATGTGGAAAAATTTGAAACATCAAAATAAAGATACAACTGATTGTGCTATAGGTAGTAATATTGGGAATCCCAGTTTCAGTGCCAGAGCAACAAACAGGGTTGTACTTGTTGCTTATTCCTTTTTCTACTTTCAAGAAAAAAAATGGGGTATTGCATAGTCATCAGAGAAAAGCTCCTTCCTATCTCTTATGACATTTCCAATGAGAATTATAAAGAAATAAATTTTGCATTGACAACATATAGGAGTTATTTTAAAAATCTCCTTAGTTACCAAATTCAATGTTTTATATATTTACCAATACTTTTCTGACTCTTGCATTTTGTACCACACTGGCAAGTTTTGTACAAAATGCATAATATGATCTATGCTTTTGTATTTGTTTTAAGTTGGATTTAAAGAGACTTAAAAAGGAGTGCAGCCAAGGGGAAAACCAGGAAGAAAACCAGAAAAGATAGAGAGCTCTGCAAACAAATGTAAAAGTAGACCACATAAAGGCTTAGATAAGGAGGTATAAAAATCTAATAAAAAAAGTCAGATCACCTTTTACCACAACCTAGATTATTTGTTTTATCTATGAACTATGTTTCATCTATATATATATGGCTTTCTCTTTCCTCTAGCTATCTGTAATATTAACTTTAGCTTTATTGGCTTCCCTAGTGGGAAATTAAATTGGTTGAAAAATTTACTCTTCCTTGTTTTTTGGTTTTTTTTCTGGAAAACAAGCAAAGAAACAAATATGATTTCATAGGAAGATAAATTCTTTTGCATCACTAGTTGTTTAAAAATTATTTCAAGAATAAGTATTCCTCACTGTTATTTGTTTAAGATACATGTGGTTTTTCCCTTTCAAGAAGAAATTATGCATGTCCCTCATGGTGACAGGTATATATTTTAAGGTTTATCAGTAATGTCACAGAATGCCCAGAGTGTTAAATTTCAGTTTTGCTCTCTAAGTGGGAAAGTACCAAACTACCTTATTCAGTGCTGAGAACAGATTAACTGATTTTTTTTATCTTTCTTAGAACAAAACCAGAATGTGTAGCCAGAACAAAATATTTTAAAAGGTCTGTATGAACAGCATATTTTCTTACCTTTAAGAATTTTTCAAAGTCCTCTGATGAAAAGAGTTTTATGAGATTCTTGTCCTTCCTCCTGTCCACCACAAAAATATCTCCAGCCAAACATTTAGAGCTCAGTTTGGGGTTAGCTGAGGGTGTCCATCCAGATATAGAAAATATGTTATTTAATTCTTTAAATGATTTTTTTGTTATCTTTAGCACAATGAAATCTTTTTAACAAAAATGAGGACTATAAAATCATATTACACAAATATGAACGTTGTCCAAGTGTTTGGATTTTCTTCCTAAGCTGAAAGTGTGTTATAGCTAGGAATAAAGATTTGCCATAGCAAAGTTGCTTATTTTTAAAGAGCTGCTAACAACAGGATCTATAGTTCTTTTACTGCTATTTGGGAGAAAATAGTTGGATGTGTTCTCTGAACTTATTTCTGATGTTGAAATAGAATTCAGCAGATTTGTGCAAATCTTGTTCATAAAGGTTTGCTTTTCTGCTTGAAGTGTTATTTTTTTCCAAATGGGAAGTGCAGATGAGGACTTCAGAAAGGGCAGAGAAGTAACTGAAAGGACTATTGGTATGTAAAGTGACAAAGCAATAAAGCAGTGAAATTAGCCTCAGTCTAATGAGGAATGATAATGATTAATGTAACAGCATGTGAAAGGGAGGTGGGAGAAAAGCCTGCATGAAAAGCTACATTTACCAGTAAGCAATTCATCCTTTCATTTATTTGAAAGAAAAAAAAAAGACTGGGAAAAAATGTGGGTGAAATTGTGCCCTGCTATTCTAGCCACTTCATCTCACTATTCCTTCATTAACATACTGAGTTCTGTCTCATAAGTGGCAAGTTTTGTGCCTCCTCTCCGTCCCAACAAGCTGTTCCTGAACATCTGACTGATCATTAAGAACTTTCATCTCATTCCAGATTAAATTTTTCATCACCAGTTTTCACTTCTGTGTGATGTGATAGTCACCACATAAGAGCTATTGTACTCTTCTGCAAGGTCTGCCATTTTCAATAATTAATATTTAGGGACCTCAAATTACAGAAGCCCAAACTAAACTGGACACTAGAAACATTACTCTTGTTTCTTTCACTGTGGTAATGTGGCTAGAAGAACAGAGCAAATTTTTGGCAAAATGATGGAAAAATGATTAAAAATATCACATAACTGTTCAACGATCAGAATCTGAATGTGATATGCCAAAATTTTCTTTCTTTATAACAGGTGTTGCAACCTATTTTATATGGAGATGTCTATATTTGGAGATGTAATCTGTATTTACACAGCCCAGGAAGCCAGATCAAGAGTTTCAGCCTTAGCTTCTTCTGTTTCAATATGATCTTTTGAACTAGATGTAAATAGGTAGTAGCTAAACAGTAAATAGATCTAACTAGAAGTGAATACTTTTCTCCAAATCCACTTTAGGACAGTCAAATTGCATGCTGGCTTTTGGGTTGTTTTTCCCCTCAATAATCTGTCAGGGTATACATTACCTAGCATTTCTCAGCCCTGTATAACATGTAATAGATAATAGTTAGCCACTACATTTAGTTGCTCTTATTAGCTGCACTTATACCTAAAAATACTTCTTTGATATTAACAACTTTGTTATTAACTTTTTGATATTAACTTTGATATTACACTTTCAGGTAACTTTTTAGCATCCTTAGCTGAACTTAAAAAGTCACATTCTTTATCCATCTCTGAAGCTTCTGAGTGTCTTCCTTGGCCTTTGTGTCCTTGCTCCATTCTGAGTTCTCTTGCCATGAGCACAAGTAACAAGAGTTGTATATGCATTCTGCAAGAAGACCAAGCTGGCATAACTTTACAGTGGGATCAATATATTCCTGCCTCCACTGGAAATCTCTGTTCCGCTTTACTAAGATTTTTTTTTTTTGTCTTTTTCACAGCTACATCAAGTTAGCAGCTGGAAATGATTCTGTAATCAACGAGCAGCACCAAAGTCCTTTCATCTGTTTTTCTATAGATAAGTTCCGAGATTGATGTCACAGAAATTTATCTTCTTAAACCTGAAGCACATAATCCTGCATGTTTACCAATTGCATTGCATCTTAAAATTCCAGTCATCTCAATGGTTAGTTCCTCCTGTATATGTTAATTATTTTTTGTAGACAACATTTTCCAACTTTATTTCATTATAAATTCTCTGAGGCTAATCATGTCCTCTCTGTTTTAAGTAAAAATACTAAATAAATCTGTTCTTATAAATTGTTCTTATAAAATGCCACTGGACTGATCCTTCGAAATCCCTTGTCATCTCCTTTTCAGGTTGTTTTTCCTTTGCTTTTTAATTAAAGTATAATCCAATCATCACTACTTTTTTTCCATAAAGAATTGAAATAGATACTCTCTTCTGGTCAAAATATGAAAAGCGCTGCAGGCCTCATCTATCTAAAAAAACCCCAGAAAACCATAGTAATTTATGTTAGAATATGTTATGATTGATAAACCAAGATTACATATTTCATTTTGCATTTGTTAAGCCTTCACATATTGATAATTTGTTGTGAGATTATTCAAACTAGAGAAGTCAGAAAGCTTCTGACTAAAGCTCTTATTCTCAGATGGTAAAATCCAAATTTCTTTACTAAGCTGAATTAAGTAATATTTTTTTTTTGCTTCACCTGAGTTTCCATTAGTCAACTCACTTTTTCTCTTATATTCAATATCTTCCTATTTTTTTGAGTGCAAGGACCAAACACTCTTTTAACACTCATCTACATCTTAAATTTGAAGAAACTTCATGATTCTTTCAGTGTTAATTGCACAAGTTACAACTTTCAACTGATTTGATTTGCTGGTCTTACTTGTAATTAGAAGTCACATTTTAAAAAATTCATTTTGCACACAGCTAGTTTGTTTTATTTTTCTAGCTGAATTCAAGTAATTTATGAAACTTTACAATTATTCCGTCCATTTTTTATTGCTCAGTCATGTGTCTTATGAACATGTGGAAGACAGGTTTATGCCACTGAGCTTTGAGACTCATCTGCAACATAAAATTTTCCTAATTGAGATATATTTTTGAAAGATAATCAAGCCCAGATTCTTCAGTAGAAACTGGGCTACTTGTTACTGAGAATGTATTGTCTGGATTTTAGATTGCTAGAAGAAAATAGCTATGAATAAATTTGTTTCTGGGTGTCTCAATTTCCACTTCAACACAAGAGAAAGATTGTAAATGGAAATTTAGGCAGAGTCATCGGAATGCTCGTAAAACATCCCTGTACAAATGAATCTGACATCTGTTAACTTGAGTACATATCTGGCCCTGTATTCAGGTGCTGAAGAATCTACCAGCACACTCTCTAAACCACCATTTGTTAAACTTTTTAGTGAGTAAAATGTTCCTTTTAGAGCCAGCAACTTGCCTGTTGTGAATAAACTTAATTTTAACTGTTTTTAAGACTCCTAAATTACAGTTAGACCTACATATGTGTTTTCAGATATATCTGTCCAACAGGATCTTCAGGATATGAAACCTTCTTAGATTTTAGACCAAGGATCTATAGTGAGGCAAGATTTTTGCGAAGGAATCATTTTAGTTCTCACTCTCTATAGTAAAAGAAAACAAACACATGTAAGTGCACAATGCATATTAACAGTATCCTATTACAAGCTACTTTAAGCTTAATATGACGTAGAACTATGAACTGAAATTTGAGCCAATTCTGGGGTGCCTGTAAAATTAAATAAAAACACAGTATGTGATGATATGAATATTTTTAGAAGAGTTTCCACACATCAATTCTATGAATAATGTGATGTAAAATATCAATACATATTTTTCATTTCCCAGGAATGTGAAACCCTTACACACATTTAATAGCAGCAGAGACTGTTCTCTATTACTGCAAGAAGTAGCCTAAGTGTCAAGTAAAGTGTCATGGTTTAATCCCATCCAACAGCCAAGCAGTTCATTCACTCCCACACCAGTGGGATTGGGGAGAGAATTAGAAGAGTAAAATCTTGAAAATTTTGCATTGAAATATAGACAGTTTAACAGGGAAAGCAAAATCCACACACAAAAAAGCAAAATAAGGAATACTTTCATTGCTTCCCACGGGCAGGCAGGTGTTCAGCCATCCCCAGGAGAGCAGGGTCCCATCATGCATGACGGTGACTTGCAAAGGAAAATGCCATCACTCCAAATACCCACCCCTTCCTCATTCCTCACCCACTTTATGTGCTGAGCATGCTGCCATATGGTCTGGAATATCCCTTTGCTCAGCTGGGATAACCTGTCACAATTGTGTTTCCTCTCAGCTTCCCATGCACTCCCAACTTTTGTGCCACTGTGCCTGCACGAAAAGCAGAAATGACCTTGGCTCTGTGTAAGCCCTGCTCAGCAATAACAAAAATGTCTTGATATTATCAACCTGGTGTTCAGGGTGTTTAAATCCAAAACATAACCTCATGCAAGCCACTGTGAAGAAAATTTATTCATTAACCCAAAACCAACACAAGACAAAATTTTCTTGATTTTAATTTTAGTTGTATTATTAAATCCGTTCCTCTAAACAAACTGTTTCTCAAAGAAAGAACTGGCAGATAGTTGGAATAAGGAGAAAATATAGACTGTATCCTGAGGCAAATTTTTAATAATGATTTATTTTTTTTCAGTTTCCATAGTTATCAAGTGATTTGTTTACTAATTTATTAATGATATTGGGAAAGTAATATTATTTATTTTCTGGACCATATAGTTTTTAATGTATTTTTCAATGAGAAAAATCACTTCCTCAAGTATGACAACTTTTCTTTAGAGAAGAGCATCATGCTATTTTAAGAATTGTGTGTGAAAAACAGCCTTTTGTTATCAGAGTTCATTATAATACAGAACTGTCTTACACATTACAAGTGATGTGATCAGTTCTACTGAAATGTAACAATTTATGATCCCTATATATTTGGCTCTTTTTGTGAATGACCAACATTTTTTCTATATTCATATTAAGGGGATAAAACTCTTATCAAAACAAGGAATTATTTAATTACAACAGGCTGCACTAATTTTTTGTGTTGTCCCACATCAATTTGTGTTTTAAAGTTTTTCCCACTCACCTCACAAGTTCATTCTCCAATAGGAGCCATTTCTACAGCCACTTTACATTGTGGGAAATGGCAAGAAACACTGTGATGTTTTCTAATTGTTTTCCCACATTTCATACACCAAAACCAAATCTCCCATGGCATCTCTATAAATGATCAGTTAGCCCTAGCACTCGGTAGGTCTGGTTTCACAGCATGGACATGATGGTCTTTTGTCCAGGACCTTCCCCGCTGGTGTCCTCTGATGCCAGATCTGTGCTGCTCACCAGGGTAGGGGAGGTAGGCAACAGAGTGTGTCCTGTTCTTCCTTGCTACTCTCACCCTCTCCCTCACCAGGGCTGATGTTTCTTCCCATGGCATGTTTAGAGGTGGGAACTTCATGCACCTTGGGATACCTGACCAAGCCCTCCCACCAGATGGAAGGATGAATATCCCTTCATACCAACTTGCACAGTGTTACAGAACTCCAACCTCATCAAAACAATTTTGTCTTCCACCAGTTCACTGTGGATTGTGGTCAAATGTGCAGCCAGAATGTCATTCCAGTCTGAAGGACTGGTCTGTGTGGCCCTGAATGAATATATTAGCTTACCAATTGGGCCATTTTGTCAACTTTGCTCAAATCAGTCCATCAGTGTGAAGGTACTATAAGTCAACGGCATAACTTCAGTAGCTGTTGAGTTGTGCCCAACTAAAAACCCACGGGCCAGGCTCTGAGAAACAAACACATGAAAATTGTTACCATAAATTTGTTTCATCTTATTTAGTGCCATGGCTGGTCAGTGAGTCCAAGCAAAAGGGAGAGATTAATGATAACTACGTATCACTGGGACAGAGATGGACTCAGTTACCCCTGGGGGTATTTGGTGGGACTACAGGGGGGTATGACCTCTGCAGCTGAGCCTAGTTATGACGACAATCTTGTCCTAAGAGAGTCATAGTTATTCCTGCTATCAAATGGGGTCTAGATGCAGTCTACAGACCATCCAAACCACCTCTCTGTAGATGTTTCTCTGTCACATCACCTCATGTTTACCCCTACATAGGGCCTGAACTCACTAATTAAATTAACTCAGCTTTTGCTGGAGAACTGATGCAGAACAGCTGTACAATATCAAAGAATCTGTCAACTGATGCATGTTACATTAATCTTATGGGACTCTGCTGCCTCCTCCCTCCAGGAAGTCCCCAGTGTTAGGGATCCAGGTGGAAGGTGATTATACAACATCCCATTTGTTGTACGATTATTCCCTCGTCTCCTTCATGGTTATTTTAGAAGGAAAGAGTAGGCTCAGACAGATAGAGACAGATAGATAGACATCACTTCTTTACCTATTTTTTCAGCTTCAGTAAACACAGCTTCAGCAACTCATCCCATTCTACCATATGTTATGACCTATATCTAGGTCATATCTCCAGAGAGTCCAGCTCTGAGTGATTTTCTAAAGAACTCTGATTACAAATTTAAAATGTTTTGGTATTGTTTATAAAATAAAATCAATTGAGGACTGCTTCAGGAATGATCTTAAGATGAATAAGTCAGACAGGAAGGGGTCCCAAGGCCTGCAATAGTGTAAATATCTTTGCACCTTTAGTAAAGGGTCATCCAGAAATAAAATCAGATTTATTATAATGGACCTCAAGATACTGTCAAACCCTTTTAGAAAAGAAATTATGTGTTTATCTAAGCAATTTAAAACATTTTACTGGTAAGTGAGAAGTCTCTCAGATTATAGAAATGAGATCTCTAAATGCACATTTATGCTATCAGCACACTAGTCTTTTAAGGAAAGTAGTGATGCTTTTAGAACATCATTAAAAATAGTAAGTATTTTTCTCTCTGTTTGCAAGGAGGTTGGGTGTCTGTCCTTCCCCCCTCCCCCCTTGGTAAATAAAATATTTCCAATAACACTATGTTATATATTTTTGTTGGAAAACAAACAAACAAACAAACAAACAAAACAAACTGCCCCCCTCAAAAAAATCTCAGAAACAACCAAAACAAAAACAAAGATAAAAACTCCGCAAACCACATTAAAAACCACAGATCCTTTTGAACCTCTGACTAGTTTAAGTCTTTTTTTCAGAGGAGTATAAGTCACAAAACAAAGAAAAACGACAAGATTATAGCAATTTTTTTGAGAACTAGTGGCTAAATACTGAGAAGAGACACACTTATGGTCACAGACAACATTGCAAGACAGAAAAAGCTACAGTAGTCTCTTGAGGATCCACATAGAACCTCAGTATAAAGAAACAAAACCTGCAGTAATCAAAGTATTGTTGGTTCCACTACTGACAGAGAGAGCCATTTTGCAAAGCTTCTATGTATGTATTGTGGTTGGAATTCAGAAGATTAAAAGTGTGGATGGTGAGAAAATAAACCACAATGTAGTCTTTCACTATTTTTGTTTTTTATTCTTACCAGATTTTCTTTTCATACACTTAAATATTTAAATTTCATTTGAAGTAAAGATTTGAGTGGTTTTTTTGACAGCCAGTCTCTTAAACACTAGAATGAAACAATTTACAACTGAGAGATCGAGGCTGATGTGCCAAGGTTAAATAGTTCCACCATCACAATTATGTGCAGATTATTACATGAGAGGCTCAAAACACAGGAAAAGTAACATCATGCTCTGTACAGAGAAACTGTCCTGTCAATCAAGATAGACTTTTATTGTGTATTATCCACAATGGGCTAAATGCTTCCCTGTTTGCTGTTCTTAGCAGGAGAGGTGACTTCATCGAGGTAGCACTGTTTTTCACATTTTCTGATGCGCTGAAAATTATCCAATGCTATCCAACTATTAAAAAATCAATCAGCTTTGTACCTGGTTTGTACAGATTCCTTTTCTTTTAAATCTCTATTTATTCCAAGAAACGTAACAGAATGTCAGCTCATTCTTAATATATTCAAAGCAGAAATAAAAATGGCTTATTTTGCACTCAAAATAATTTCATTTTATACTTTATCCATTTTATTTTACGCTGCAGTAGATTAGGTATGGTAGTTAGAGAAATGACATTTTCACTGAGAAATAACTTCTTAAGCTGTTCTCCAATGCTCACCTATAAATATCCAAATATCTCTTAATGTTTATTACTATAGGTTATTTAAGACCTGATACTTTGTAATAGAGATTTATTTTGATCCTTAGAAAATTTGGTCATGTATTAGATGTTTTTATTTGTATTTCTCCCAGTCTACCCACATATCAAATAGATAAACTATACCAAGTCAAAAGAGCATGTCAGCATATGGTTCATTTTGTGTTTAAGAATATGCAGCAGTAACTTCAAAATAAAGTATGTAAAGTTAAATGTTTTACTTCGTAAACATACTTTATTTATATGTTCAAATATCTTCGGTTTTGCAACTTCACAATTCATTGCTTATTTGATTATATTTTCTTACTTTTCTCAAAATTTATTGATTGTTCTCTAAAAGATCAATATTTCCTAACATTTCTTTGGAAATAGTATCTTAAAGAATTAATGACTTTTGATGGTATTTGATTTTCTATTCATGCAAACACATGTTAGACTGTTTCTTATCTATAATAAGTTAAGCTTTATCAAGAAAAAGCACATTGAGAATTCATTGCACATTAGTCAAAAAGGGCAAAGCTTTAAACTGTTCTGTCTGTGAGGATTCAGAACATTGAAATCAAGCCACATGAATATTGGTGAATGTCTTGGCTGGTCCTAGGACAGATACTCTAAAGCTGTGTATGCTTTGCACAAAATTTCCATCAGGAGATAGCAGAGCAGAGAATGGAAAGTCGGTGCCAGGGGCTCTCCTTTCATCAAGTGTCTTCTTTTCTTTCTTTCATTTTTACTGGCTCCTTTTGACTGATCCTGTAGATGGAAAGTGGACATTTTCAACAGGATTAATCTGACCAATGCAGAGCCTAAAATAGAGGCTGCTGAACTATTAAAGTTTCAAACTGAACTTCAGGTGTCAGTCTGAAACTGACACCCGAAGTTCCTTTATAGTCAATAGGAACAGGAAAACACTTTAGGATTAAATTAATGTGGTGTCATCTGAACATACTCATCTATCAGATGACATCTTAAAAGAGCCTGTTCTCTTCAGTGACTTTGAAGGGTGCCAGAAGTGACTTTCTTGGATGCAGACACTTTTTAAATTTCGGTGAGTTAAGATCTCTATTTGAAAATGGACAACAAGAAGAAAAAGTATTTTTATAATGGCTGAAAATTGTTTAATTGTCATAAACCAGCTACAGCACAGCAGTCTGTAACAATTTATAGCATATTTCATAAGTCACATAGGAAAGGCTATACTTCCAAACTTTGATAGAATAAAATAACTCATATCTGTAAGAACTTTATTGAAAAGAAAAAAAGGAATGGAAATTCCATCCTTCTTTTTTTCCTCAACAGACAAATATACACAAGTCTTTAACATAGCAAGAGCGCCAACTCACAGCGTATTGTTACTTTCAGAACAATGTGCTGTGGCAGATAGTTTTACTTGTTCTCTCAGACCAAGAAAATGTGAACAGTCCTAGTTAGCATGTTATTGTATAGCTCAGTAGGAGAGGGAACACAGGAGGGTTTTTTGCCATTAAAGTTAAAGACGTTCCATTTTACTATTAAAATAGTACCTGTAATTCAGATTCTCAGCTTGTTAATGGATTCATGAAAGACTTCAGACAAGGACATATTTTGAAGCACTTCTTACTGTGTATTTAGTGAACCACTATAGGCCTACCTATCCTGTTATTTCAGCTTTTAAAGTTCTGAAATGGAAATGATTTTCTGTCATGAAGTGCTAGACACTATTTAAAGTCAACAAAAAAATGCCCAAGGACATTGAGCGTGATGTGTTCCTCTGTCATCTGTTTTACTCATGCAGCAGAGTCTATTTGACTAGCTTGTTGGATGGGAAAAGCAGAAATAAAATAGAAAAAAAATGAAGCCAATATTATTCTTTTTTACTTCAAGGACAAGGTGCTTTCAAAGTTATGTAGAACTTTGTGATACTGACACAATATAGAGACAAGACTAAGCAAATAAAAACAACCTTATAGCCTACTTTGAGGAAGCTGTGGTCACCAGCCTTTTTTATGTTAAGAATCTAGAAATCATTTTATCCAATAGATGAAACTTCCTCTATCACTAAAAATTGATTTTTAGAAATAAACAGATATTTACTTACCCAAGAAAGGTACAGCTGTGCCTCAACTATTGTCTAGATTCTAACCTAATTGATATTAGTTAAAATAAGCTGAAGTCGCTGATGCTACACAGCATGAATCTGGGTAGAAACAATAGGTATATACCTATAGGAACTTACTTTATATTCTCTCCAATACATAAGGAGCACAGCATGCTATGTTTGAAGAAATAGTGTAGCTGTAAGATTTTGGCAATCTATAGACCAAATGAATGCTGCTACTATGTACTTTACCCTTAAATATCACATTTGGAATTAGTTGCTGCTGAGGTACCTCAGACTATTTTCATTGTTTTGACAACTATTTTATGTACTGTGTGCATATAGATACACACTATAACACAAACAAAAAAAACCAAGCAAAAAAACAGTTCAGTTGTATATATAGACTTTATACCAATCTATAGATATTTACGACCATATATAATTACATATATAAATGTAATAGTGGTTTTTCCCCCAAAAGAAAAAATAATTCAGGGGCCATAATCAACTCTAGTATGTTCATATAGTGGTATGTACATATGTGTGTGTCTCTGTGTATGTCACTTGTTTTTAGAAGCCCTTTAAAGGCCTTGGATGAATAATAATATCAGGAAAAGTCAAACAAAAGTTATCTAGTCCAGTTTAGATGCTTTTTTAGGATCAAATGAATCAAACTCTGGAGGTACTTTTCCCACTGTTCTAAATGTAAAGCATTTGTGGGGTGACTTGTTTAGCTTTGAATATCTACTCATTCCACTTTGGGAGAATATCCAAAACCATTATCAACGAATGAATTCCCCACTTACATGTAAATATCAATAGATAGAGACAGCAATAGAAATAGAGAGCAACAGATTCTACAGTGGCTAGAGATAGAAAAGATATAGATTTAGACATAGATATAGATAGATATAGATATATCAACATAATCACCAAACCACTGTAATCTGTTCTGGGAATAGAAATTTTTCACTAAAATTTCTTTGACTACAACTGTAGCAATGTTTATGTCATGCTTATTTACACATTTGAATTGCTGCCTAATTGTCGAGGCACTTAAAACTGAGTAAGATGCTACTCTTCAAACTGAGAGCTGTCTAGAACTTATCTGTTTGTGACTTTTGAAAATCCTGGTCTGAACAGCACCCACCTTGGCAAAGCCTTCTCTAATCTAAACACACCATAATTCATTGTATGGGCAATTTATCAGGCCTTTTCTGTCCTTTCCTAGCAACAGCCATGGCCAAAAGTTCAGCACAAAGCTCAGGGGATGTGGCTGATTTCATCGAGCTGGATGAAAGGTCTGGACATGTTGGACAACAGCCTTTGGTTTCAAGTGATAAAAATAATTAGGCACAGAAAGGATTAAAAACTAGATTTCCTAAGACAATGATCTTGTCTAATACTTTAACTGAGGAAGGTTGATCCCTTAGTACAGAGGCTATGGTTTTGGGATAAAGATATTATTCTGTGATCTTTGAATATATCTGTTTTCAAAAATGCTAAAGATATTAAATATTGCAAGACCTGGGAATTGAAGTCAGCTTGCCAGTGTTCTTGAACAGTTAGTTCCTAGAATCCAGAATTTCCTTTTGTTCTCTTATAGTCCATTTTTATACAGTGTCACATACAAGACCTGTACTGATAGCCTGTTTTCTTTTATTTATATCTAGAAATAACATACTGTTATTTCTAAAATTACTGTTCTGGGATGCAGTTCATAATTAATTTGAAAAACCCAAATTTCCCATTTCTTGGGTGATATGGAAAAAAGTGAGTAGTATCATTATTATGCTCTGTTCAAAAAGATATTTATTCTCCAAAGATGTTTCAGTGCTCTGCATAGTAGGTGGCCCAAGATTCAGTAATCTAAACTCAAATGAGGTTAGAATTTGAGACGTTGCAGTGCCTGGTATCCCCTATTTGTTACTGCTATGCTGGTTTTCCATATTTCCTTTCAAGCACTTTCAAATCCCCTGCTGCTTTGACAATTTTGTGTGTGAAGTCTGTTTTTTCACTAATATCCAAGTTAGCCCCAAAACAGTTTTTTTGAAATATTTTGCTGTAATTCATAAAGAACTCTGAACAAAACAGCTAGTATGAATCTGTGAAAATACAGATACTGAAATTATCAAATGAGAAATTATTAGAGGGGACCTGTGGATCTGTATAGGTAAGTGTTACCAACAGTTAAACTCTCCTTTCAGTTATGATGAGCATGCCTGTTACTAGGTTCTCCCAAAAAAAAAATGCAAATATCTGTCAAGACATGAAAGCCTGAACCTGAAACAACATAACCAACATTGCAATGCTATCACAGTCATAGAAACATAGACCTTATAGGTTGGAAGGGACCTTTACAGATCTAGTTCAACCCCAAAATATTTTCAAAATCATGAAATGTAATTTATATGGCCATAAAAACAGGATAAATTTTATGTACTTGCACTCGGACATAGTCTTCTCTTACATGGTGACATTTTTTCCTATATATTTTCCCACCTAGCCTATCATTCAGTTAACATCATAGAAAGCTGCATTTTATTAATACTAAGTTTTTAAGACTATGGATTTTTCTGTTGCCTAGAAACTATGATTTGAAGAAAGAATAAGAATTTCCTTCTGAACTTTTTATGGCGCTCATCACTTGCTAGTGTGCCCAAGTTTTTTAAAGGCATCAATACATCCACTTTTGTAACACTACTTTTCCATTATCTCTCCAGTAGGTAAACTGAGATAGATGCTAGAATGAACAGTGTAATGTTCTGTCCTTATTTAAACGAGTTATGCATGGGTTTTTGCATGTTACTTTTCTTTAAATATAATGCATAATTTAAATGCATTGACAGAATTTTTGTCAGAATTTCTGTCAGAAATATCCAGGTTTTTAAGGCACTCAAGCAGCATATAGACTGTAGGGACCCAGAAAAATTCAGGCAACTATTTTGCTTAGCATACCATGGAGCTTCGTGGCACAGTAAGTTTAGGTCATTGTTCAACTCCCCAAACTCCATTTTTAATTCTTTGTCTTGCTTACTAGAAAAACCACTAGAACCTCTTTTACTGTAACCTTATTCTGCCAGAATTTGTTGAGATCAAACTTGCAGAGAAATGTGATATTTCCATGAGACCTGCTAACGAGACAAATCAGTTTTGAAGTTCACCTTCTCAACTGTTTTTTACTAGCTCTCTTGTCCTTCTTTTTGCTTGATAGTTTTAGGCTTGTTCACACCCTTTTCTTAGGAGTAGGATCACAAAATCCTCCATCCTTGAATTCCCAATGACCTTTCAGCTGCCTCATCCCAAGCACCCTGAACTAGGAGACTGAGGATTTTCCAAAATCTCTTGTCTACATTTTCAAAAGCATTTCATTAAAAATTTTCTCCACGTATTCACCTAGAGATAGATCCTTAGCTCACCACCAGTTTAATTACATACAGGTGAAATCTTACAAGTGCTAGTCTCAGACCAACAAGTTTGTTGCCTTAGGCATGAAATTCAGCCGGCGGGGCCCACTCCCCTCCTGTTCTGATTGCTGGCATCTTCTGTAGCAGCCATGTGGCAGCCTCTGCTCCTCTGGGTGCCAGCAAGCCTCTGCAGGCTGTCAGGTCTGCCAGCTGCTGGAAGAGGTGTTTGTTTGAGGGCAGCAGAGATGACCTCCAGCTGCAGGGAGCTCAGCCAGGAGGGTTGATCTCCAGAGGCAGCCCCAGCTCAGCACTCAAGCTGAGTGGTCTTTGTGCTCTCCCTGGCCAGCAGCCACACAGCCAGCCCAGAGGTTTGGGTAAATAACATCCAGAAAGCATGGAAGCAATCATTTGTTCGTGTTCATCACGAGATTATCAAAGATTTGTGCATGAACAAGCAAAAAGGCAGGTATTGCACTGTATAAACACTTGATCACGTTTCCTGAGAGGCAAAGAACTCTTTCTTGGTGCCATGTGAGTTATCACCTGCAGGTATTCATTTAACACTGGCTTGAAACTCCTTTCCTTCGAACTGCAGTAGAAAGGTAATTTATTAGTACAAAAATTTTAAATAGCCTATTAATATGCTGTTCAAATATTATTACTGTATCACTTTTTTACTTTTTCAAAGAATCTATTTCCTGGAATTTTTTAATAGAAACATTATACCAAAAGAAACGTTTTAATAATAAGTTTGTGAAAGACTACTCATTTTTCTAATCGACATTTTGTTAATTATCTCCTAAATGTCACTAAGTTTTTACTCAAAAAATTGCTTCTGACTTGTAATTGTTCTGTCTTTGATTTATTACTGATTAAAAAGTCACACCTGCAATAAGTGAATATGAAACTGATGTATATGTATTTACAGTAAATAATTTTGCTCTTGGTTTTGGTTTGGGGTTTTGTTTCATTTTTGACTAATTTCTTTCTTTCCTCCTGTTTATTTTTCAGAGTTTCCATTTTATTTGTTTGTTTGTTTGTAGTCAATGGCTCAGCTTCTTTTTGTTTGGTTGAAGTCTGAGTTACTCAGTGTCACACCAGGTTAGCCACAAAAGCAACTTACAAGATGTGGAAAAAGCCAGTGATACCTTATAAATTGGCATTTTAAATGCTGGCAAGCTGTTAGAGAAAGCGAGGAAGATTAAATTTCTCTGAACACTCACACCTGAAGAACATTCACAAAAGTCATTGATTGCTGCAGAAAAGACCACATAGCGTGTTGCATGGGTTAGTGCGTTTATTTATTCTATCATTTCCAGTCTTTAAATCTCTGTGTTAAAGTATCCACTGGGAGATCTTGGTATTAAGATACAGAGGCTACAGATAAGTGCCATTTGTGCTTAGAGTCAAAAGCAGAACATGGCTAATCTTAGAGGTCATGTCACCACCCTCTGGATGTTCTTCATAGTGTACGGCTAACAAACATGGTTTTAATTTGTATTATTAAAATCCAATAATTTTTCTGTGGATTTTCTTAGGGGAAAAAAAGTATTTTCTGAGAAAAAAATGTTTTTTTCTGTCTCTCTCAAAGACAAAGAAAAAAATTGCAATTACAGTTTACCTATAACAAATCAACAGAACTCAGAAAAGTCAGGTGCAAAGTAGAATTCTCCACATTGGTTATATTTCTCATAACAAAAGTAGAGCTGTGCGACATTGCTTTTACTAATCTATTCATATATTTTTACTGCTAAATCAGCTATATTACATCTAGAAGTTCTAGTCCCTCAAGAAGCATGATTTATAGAAGACTAGCAGACTGAATTAGAGCTTCTGTAACACAAGGACTAAAAAATAACTAATAATTTCTGTTCTTTTCCTGAACTGGGGGTATTTGCTTAAGTTGTGTATTTAGGATTATTCTCATGCAGCAAAATATTTGCAGGTCAAATATACTTAAATAAAATTAATAATAATTATTTTTACTTTCTTGCTTTTTTATTCTTTCACTACCAATACATATATTTATATATACACACACACATATATAAAGCTGGAGTTAATTTTTTTAAATTTACTATTTTTATAATATTTTAGAACACTGTGAACTCAAGAATGTATTACAATAAATTACTTGGTTAAATGATCTACACAGTAAAAAAAGCACAGACAATATGAATTTTTTTTTTTAGTTACATCACTTGAAAAAAACCACAAAGCTATCAATTTTCATGGCTCAGCAGAATACAGACATTTTAGGAAATATGACTCTCTAATCATGTCACAGTGAGCATTGGAACCTAGTGCTTTCCTAAAATGCATTGGGAAAATTCAGTGCCCTGTAATCCTCTGAATCTCTAACTCCAGTTCTTGGCCGGAGCACCTGTTTATTAGTGGGAAAATGGTGCAAAGGGAAGAAATGTGATATGGTAATTCTTCATTATTTTTCTTAAGTATTTAATTTAACCTTAAATTTATAACATGTAAACTAATTTTTAACAAGAATGAGTTACGCTAGGATATTTTTCTGGTTTTTTTGTGTTGAAACCATTGGTTCACATAGAGACCAAGTTGCTTGATTTAACTAGATAGAAGTAATAGCTTTTATACTGAGAGAAAAAATGTGGAATTAACTGGTGTCTAACATAAATGATATTTCTGTATCTTTCAGATCTTCATATACAACCAGCTGGAAAGCAGGCAGACAAAATCCTGGGAATACTGGATAAAAACAGTAGTTGATGATCTGTCACAAAATCATTTCCTTTCCATCCAGTAAGATGTTCTTTAGAAGGTGATATAAGAAGATTAAGATGATGGATGATGTTACTGTCACAGTCTAAACAGTACTGGTATTTCACTGGTCATATATGTAAGGGTGAAAGTCACCTGGAACTTCTTCAGTTTTTGTCTCTGCAGTCTTGATACATTTTGTTAAAGCCCAACACAAAAAAAAAAAACCCTTAAATTAAAGCAGCCATACACAATAATAATACTGATTCTTTCTAATCTTTCATATCACATCAGAACGGTGCTGACTGAACACTTAACAACTTCTCAATATAAACAAATGGACAAGTAAAGATCCTGCTTCCAAATTATTTGCTACACAGAGAAACTGCTATTTCTTATGAAGGCACTTCTCTTTTTCCATTTTTCTTTATCTGTGGAAAAATAACTTTTTAAAATATTTTAACCTTTGTGATGAAGTGTCTTCATTAATGGCTTGGGCAATGTGACAGAATGCTCTCTCAATGAGATGGCAAACTTGACTGAGTGGAGTGGTCACTCAGCTGTAGGTTCAGAATAGCTTCTCCAGGCTGGAGAATTTGGTTGACAGAAAAGTCATGAAGTTCTATACAGGCAAGTGCAAACCTTGCATCTGTGATGAAATTACCACATGAACAATATAAACTGGATAGAAAGCAGTGCCAAGGAAAATGAGCTGATATACACGTTGAGTTAAACCCTTCTAGCAAAGAAGCCAAGCTGTTGTCAGTAGCTCCAGGGAGGTGGACATTTCCATATGGTCAACACTTGTGAGACCCCATCTGGAGTATTGTGTCCAGTTGTGGTCTCTCCCACACAAGAAGCACATTGTCATGTTGGAACAAGTCCAATGGAAAGGCAAAAAGGTGATTGAAGGTTCATTACTTAGAATGAAAGGGTGAGAGAACTGACTTTATTTAACCTCCTGAAAACAAGGCAACCAATAAGGGGTGAAGGGAAGACAGAGCCAGACTCTCTGCTCCAAGGTGCACAGGGACAGGAAGAGAGGCAGTCAATAAAAGCTGGAGCAAAGAAATTCTGACTGAATACAAAAGGAAATTTTTTTCTCATAAGGATGGGCAAATATTGGAACAGGCTGCCCAACGTTGTTGTGGCATCTCAATCACTGAATTAAAAACTGATCTGTACATGTGCCTCAGCAACCTGAGCTAACTGGACCTTCTGTGAGGGGAGAGTCAGACTAGGAGATCTCCAGACATGTCTGTAACATAAAATACTCTGTGATTCTGGAAAAGGAATCCATGTTTTTTCCTTAAGAAGAAAGGAAGAAAGACTGTGGTAACAGTCAATACCTTTCTAGATCTGGGTATAAAGATCAGACATTTGGTGCCTCCTTGCAACTTTTTTACTTCTGCTACCTTTTTTTCCCCTCTATCATTCTATCAGAGTTGCTATATAGTATGTAAATTCTAGTTGCTGATCTTTAAATAGCCAACAACTCTTTCCTTTTCCTCATATTGTATCACTGTCTTCAAGCCTTCTGTACTACTAAATAATGAAAATGGAAGGAAAGAAATTATAGCATGACAGCAATATGAGATCTCTGACTCCTGCTGACTGTGTGTATCTCTATTAAAATGGGGATTGTAGTCATTTGCAGCTGAAAGCCTCCGAAACATGACATTCATTCTTTTTACATTTTAATAAACAAATTTGATCTGTGAAATAACATTATGCTGTCCCTTTACAGCATAGACTCACATACACTGTCCACTTTATTAGTGTCCTTATATACAATCAGGCCTTTGAAAGTTTGTAGACAAGGAATCAGAAACCTGATTATAATAAATAGGCTTTGATCTTGCCAGTATTGTAGCATCACTGGTTAGCTGTTAGCATCTCTAAACTGCTGCTGTTGTCTCCTATTGTACTCGTGTATGTACACAGATATCAATGCTAGACGTGCCTGCTGATGCACTTTTCTGTTCTTTGTATGGCTGGACTTGGTGGATTTCAGTCACTGGGTGACTGCTTTTGACTGTGCAGTGTGAATATGAACTGGTGGTACAGAGAAATGAATGCATGAGCGTCAAGGACTGTGGTCTCAAGCCCCATTAGAATCAATGGGAATTTATCATCTGAAAGCAAGAAAATTCCTGTCAGAGCTAGGTCCTTAGTGTCCTAGGACTCCGACGCTTTTTGTCACATAAAAAACTGACAGAACTTCTCCTCAAACAGAAAAAAACCTGCAAAATATGATTAACAGTACCTGGTCAGAGATATTATGAAGCCATTATTTCTGATGTTACCAGAAGCAGAACAAGAAAAGGTGGGGTAACACTTTGACTGTGTTGCTGGTGCCCTATAGGAGAGCAATAGTGAATAATAGTAGTGTACTGATAGCACTAATTAACCAGGACTTTCAAGATGCTGAGTCATGTAGAAGGAAAAAAATATTGAGGAAAAATAGAAACAAGGAAGCACAATAGGGTAGAAAAAGAGCTGATGAAAATGGCAGAACTGACATGGAACAAATTATTTTTCAGGGACAAGAGTGCTTGAAAAAAATGACCATCTTGAAGGGAAAAATAAACCATTGATTCAAAAGCAAAAGAACATAGTAGCAAAATTTGATTGAACATACGTATCCTCATAGAGATGAATGGAAGCAAGATGAAAAATGTGAGAAGAAAAAGAAAACTGTCATCTTCAAATTTCCAACTCTCCAGTGATACAGGGACACATAGAAATGGTATAATAATACTCTTTTTTTTCCCCAGACATACTAAAATAACTGCAAGCCTGGACAGATTTTAACAGCAAAGGCAGAAAACCTGGGAATTGATGGATGGCAGCTCATGCAGTTTTAACTAGTTTCAGCCATGTAAATGGCAGTTACCTACAGATGTTATTTAGCCTTGTCTGCACCTTTGGGTGTCTAAGCCAAAAGTTGCATTGTAAAAACATATAGTGGTAAAATGTCAAGGTTTGGAAGGAAACTTAAAAGTCACCTAGTCCTAATTCCAGCAGTGGGAAGGGACACCTCTCATTTGACCAGGTTGCTCAAGTCCTGGTCCAAACTGGCCTTGAACACTGCCAGGGTTGGGGCATTCATAGCCTCCCTGGGCAATCTGTTCCAGTGTCTTATCACCCTCACAGTGTAAAAATTTCTTCCTAACATCCAGCCTGAATTTCCCTTCTTTCAATTTGTACCCATTACTCCTTGTCCTATTATCTACAGTGTACAATCATTCTGTTTTGTAATATTCTTTCCAATTAGTAGTCAAGCTGTATTAAATTTTATTATAGTGTGAGAGTTTAATGAGACTAGCCATAGTCACGTACATTTCATTAGCATTTCTCATACCATTAGTATGGTGCTAAAGTCAGGACAACTTGAAGTGAAAGACTGAAACATTGGAAGGTTGCAAAGCTTTTCTTTCTGACAGTGTAATTGAATTAGTGGGATAGACAGGCTCAAATAATACAATATTTGTGTTGCAAAACAATATGTACTCCTGGGGTTTTATCAGTTTTAGTTTGGCTCTTGTTAAAGGTCAAGGTATGTTTCTCACAATAGAAAACAGCTGAGGATCCTCAGAATGACACAGCATATTTACATAGATAATATTACACTACTATACATACTCCAGTTGCTAAGATCTAAAAAGGCTTTGAGTAAATTTAAACATGTCCATTTTTATAAATAATCTTATAAAAAATGAAAACATGCAAAGTAACGATAATTTTCAGTTTGCTCTTATTTAGGTATTTTCTTGTTTCAATTTAGTTCTGCTGCTGCTTCGTGGTTGATCCCAGTGAATGTGGAGGCAGTATCTTGTGCTAGTACCAATGATTAAAGTGATCAAAGAATCTCAGATTGTTATGACCACTCAGTTGCTTGAAACACCAGCATGTTTGTATCATTGCTTTCTGCAATACAAAGAAATAAATTTCAACAATACTTTTCTTTTACTAATGCTTAATTCCCCTGCAATACTGTATGACCATTGCTGGTATGAAACACCAGCATTTTCCACTTAATCTGCTTTTTTTAAGACATGCAGTACTGTAGAAAAGAAAGTAGGTGAGGAATTAAAGTCTCTCATTATCGTTGATCAGTATCTTGCATATGTCTGCTCTTTTGCAGAGGCATATGTGTGCACATATGTGTATACAGATCATTTATGATAGAAGAAAAATGTTATTTATAGTAGAAATTCTATGTCATTACCAAACAGCACATCCCCATCTTAAAAACATACTAATACCAAATATATCAAAATATTGTCTTACGTATTTAAGAAAGGGTTTAGTGATGGATTTGCAAATGTTATGTTAATGGTTGAACTCAATGATTTTGAGGGTATATTTTAAATTTGCATGATTCTCTGATTCTGTTTCAGAGTGTTCCTGAGAGAGTACTTGAGAAAAGTATTACATGCCAGATTTTTCACTAACAGCATAAATGAATGAAATTTAGTGTAGCAAAATCTTGCTCAAGTATTTCATAAGCAGCAAGAGCTGTTTTTCACAAAGAGTGAGTTTCATCAGGTTAGTGATTTCAAGTTTCAGGTTTTATCATTATTCTCAATTGAATTTTGTGGACATGATAGTGATATATATCAAATTAATATCCATGCAGCAAAAGCTATTTCTTATTCTTAGCATTTTATGAATCCTTGAAATTGTCTTTAGCATTATGAACTTTGTTTTTAGTGATTTGTATTTTCCAACAAATTTTGTTAGTTTACAGTCTTAAAAAACAAATGCATAGAGGAGGGCTCTTTTAATATTGAATAAGTAATATTTTCTTATTGATATATGTTGGTTATATCTTTGCAATATATGAGTTTTATTTCTCTCCTTGTCTATAGTATTTAATAAATCCCTCTAGTTTTATTAAATCAATGACGTTAATCAGTTATGGAGAGTAGGATTCCATTCCAGTAAACAAATATAAAACACATGAGAAATATCAATCTATTGAAATATCTATTGATCTAACTATCTATAGGGCATCACCCATCTGGTTTAGTTCTGTGGCATCAATCACCTTGTCAGGTATAAAAACTGGAACAAAACCACACGACCAACTTTTAAAAATTCTTGATTTCTTTACCAAGTTGTAGTTTGAAAGATCACACTATATATAATTAGGTAGAAAAATAGAGTGCATGCAGGTTAAAAAAGCAATGTTCTTTGTCTGACAAACAAAACAGAAGAATTGCTGCAGGTAAATTGTGGCATTGATGAGGCATATCCTCCTTAAACCAGGGGCACTGCTAGAGGTATTTATATTTCCTCTCCTTTTTTCATTCATCACCCGTTCCCTATCATTTAACTTCCTTGTTATAACCTTTGTTTTGATGGCATATGGGGCGATTTACATTTACTGCATGTATGTTTTTATTCTCTTCATTACTCAACAAGCCAACTCTGCCTAGAGTTGGTGGTCAGATATTGACTGTTCCTGATTTGCAGCTTCATGGCCAGAACCCTGGGTTCGTCTGTGCCTGTAATGTCAAAGGATTTGCTGTTATCTTGTGCTTACACAGTTTGGGTACCGTGCTGCAACCTGTGTTATACCTATCTTGATAAAAAGGTAGGCTGTATTTCTGTGTATGTGAAATTGCAATTATTGTGGGGTTTTGCCAGTGTTCATTTGTATTCTACCACTTCCTGCTGTCACAAGAACTTCTGGGTCTAAAACTGAGGCTCGAGAAAAAGGAATCCTTAAAAGAGAAATGCTCTCTGGGTTTTGAGTGGGTAGAAGTATAAAAAGAGCTGATCTGCAGCATCTGTTGGAACAGTGACAGAAATGAAAGACTGGAGTGTTTGCTGTGGGTATGCTCAGACTACAGAGAAGGTATGCAGGTCAGCACTCCCCCTGGGATATTCCCCATCAACCTCTTCCTGCTTATGATTTTCTTTTAGCAAAGAACTGTTTACTGTCATGGAGCTGGCACATGGTAGTGGATCCACTTCCACATCCACGATCACAAGCCAGAAAATACTGCTCTGTCTCACTGCATATACAGACAGTGACTGAGCAGTTGTACTGTCCCAAATTCCGGACTCACTAGAACTCTCTCAGAGAACAAAGATGATTACATGGTAAAAAAAATGCAGAAAAAAACCCCTAAAACCGGGAGTTGACAAAGCCCTATTTTGATGGAGATTCTGGAGCTATTTTGCCACTGAGTTGTGTTACACACTTCAGAAAAGTGCACCAGAACCTACTAGTGAATGGACACTGGTGTGGTATTAGTCCTGTCTACATGCATCTGTAAAATCACCATGTTTTTTATAAGATGGAAACCAGACTATTGGAAAAGTAGGAACTTGAAAAATGATTATTTTTCTGTATGTGTTTTTTACCTGCAGGAAAGACATTCATCTCACTTTGCCTCACTTTCTTATACTTTTGCAAATTTTGTTAAACAGCAAAATATTAGGCCCAGAAATGACGCCATCTAAAAATCAATTCAGTGTTGATATGGAGAGGTTAAAAAAATGCCACAATGCATGCAGAGCTCCAAAAAGTACTTTGGCATTGGTATAGAGCATTACAACATACAATTTACTGGCAGGTGGTCTGTAGAGCAGGGTTCACAGCTCACAGATGTCCTCAGGAAGTGTTGACTACATAAACACCGGACAGGAAATGACTGGCTTAGTTAACAGTTCTTCAGAAAATATTTTAGCTCATGAGTCAACAGTATCATGCTGTTGAGAAATAAAAAAAGCAGCACACAGATGTATATGAACAGGGAAAACAAATTTAAAAAAAAATAAGAAATAAATGAAAGAGAAAGAGAAATAGAAGAAAGAGAGAAAGAGAGAGAGGCAAAAAGAAAGAAAAAGAAAGAAAGAAAGAAAAAAGAAAGAAAGAAAGAAAAAGAAAGAAAGAAAGAAAGAAAGAAAGAAAGAAAGAAAGAAAGAAAGAAAGAAAGAAAGAAAGAAAGAAAGACAGACTTGCTTTATGTGATACACAGGGGGATGACTTCCAACCCTGAAGATGCTCCAGCTTCAAGAACAGGGAAGACTTTCAAAAAGTAATAGAATAATCTCTCTAGAGATTATGAGAAGTTAAAAAAACCCTTAAATTGCAGTGAGACAATGCAGATCTTGCTAATGATAAGGGTGGTAACCATTAAACAGACTGCCTGGCAAAGTTAAAGCATTTGTCACTGAAAATCTGATGAGACAAGTTTATATCTGAGGGGGAAAAAAAAAGTCTGAAAAATATAGTAAAAAAAAGGAAATTAGAAACTGAAAGATGTTTTTAGACCATATTAATTTTTGTAAATAAACATCTGAATTTTGTTCCAAGTTCAAATATGTATATTTCAATACTGTATCCAGTAACACTATATTGTATGGCCATTTCCTAAAGAACATATCACTCTCTGTATTTATCATTGAAAAAAAAACCCAAACAAACAAAAATTTCATGATTTCTAAAATAATGTCCTAAGCATGATCATAGAAAATAGTTTTATGTCTATTTCATCTCTGTGGTCAAATGAATCCTTAAATTGTTTGCTTAACTAGTGTGTTATGTGTATTTCCTCTCTACAGCCCCAAATCTGGTTGTTATGGTATTCACATGGAGGACAGAGGTTTCGTCTCCCTCCTTCTGGCAGAGGAAGATACTGAATATGGTTCCCCAGTATCTGAAGGATCTATTGGATCGATGCTCTAGATCAGTTTGGGATATTTAGTTATGTAAGTATCAATTATTTTATCTTTACTTTCCCATTAATTTATTCAGTATTACTGCTGTTTCAAAAACACATACACACACAAAAACTAACACTAAAAATCCTGTTGAAAGTACTGCTATTTTAATGACATTTGCTGATTTTACATTTACATGGTCAGTTTACAGCTCCTATTAGCAGTTGCTGAAGTTATAGATTTGTAATCCAAAATGGTTTGACGTCATTGTCAATAATTATTTTTTACAGATGCTTGAAATTAAAATGTCATTTTAAAAAGTAAAAATTTCAATACTAATTTCCATCAAATGCTGGTGTTTAAACAGAATGCCATTTTCAAGAATAACCTTGAGTTCAGCTTTGAAAAGAGAAAATCTTTCCTGTTTTCTGTGACAAATGTGAGGAGCTAATGCTTGGGAAGTGCCGAGATAAATGCTTATTGATGACTCAGTTAACATCTTGGAGTGAGCAGAGTATAAACAAGCAAAATATATCCTCTTTTTTTAATAGCTCAACAAGCAAGGGAATGAAGTAATAAAAAAAGGAAATGTAATGAAATGAAATCAAAACAAACAAAAGACAAACTCTCAGACTGTGGCGCTGATGACTCATTTTCAACCTCCATTTCAAACTGTCACTTAATTCTCTAGGCTGGACTCCTGACCCGCGACTGCTTGTGTGACATTTTTAAATGAAAATGTGGGACTTAATTAGGCAAGCACTCCGAACGTTCCGTGTGCATCTTGCACGTATTCGATTCCACCTTCGGAGTGCGGGATGAAGTGCTTCCAGCCGAGGCGAGGAGCGCCCGCGGCAGGGAGGCGCCGAGCCGGGGGCGCTGCTGCCCGCCGTGCCCTCCGTGCGCGGAGCCCCGCGGCGCCCGCGGCACCGGGCTGCGAGCGCAGCTTGCTCCGCTCGGACGCAGGCTGAGACACGCAGGAGCTGCTAGATCAGTGAAGAGGACCATCAGCTCCACAGCAGCCCAGCAGCGGCTGGCATTGCAGAGGAATTTCAATTAGTCAGGTGACAATCAGCTGCAGTCCCCAAGGAGAGAGCTACCACCTCTTCTGCACAGTGCTCTGTCGCTGCTAGAAAAAGCTCAGTTGTGACCCCACTTACAGCATCAGGTATAAAAGTAGCTACTTGGAGGCACTTGTCCTCTCTACATGGTTTAATTTAAAAACTGTGATCTTCTGTTCTGTGTTTGAATATGAATGAGTCAGTCGTAAACAAAGAACTCAAATAGAGAAGTCTGGCATGGAGAGGTAGCTGAGTCATTCTATAAACCCTGTCCCTTAAATGTAAATGGCAGAGGTTTACTTTTTTGACACAATAATTGCTATTTTAGATTATTGAGCGATGAGGCTTTTGCAGCGAAATGGCTCCTGAGAGTTACTGTCCCAAGCAGTGCCTCCACTTTTAAACTTTTCTATCCATAATTTTACTTCTTGACTACTGTGAAGAGAAACTCAAAATATTTTATTTAGGAGCTTTCTTTTCTTTTTAGCTTTCTATTTTAATAAACAGCATTTGAATTATACACTTCTTTATCTTATGAAGACAGCGTTTCTTCATTGCACTGTGCCTGTTATACCATTTAAAAGGGGGACACAATCAAAGGTTGGTACTAAATCTTTGGAGTTTTGATTCAGAGGAAGAGGTTAACACAGAAGAGGATTGTTTCTATTTTGGATTAAAATAGCTAAAATACTACTAGAAAACATTACAGATTTCAGCAAATATATCTCCTGTTTGGATGAGAAAACCTTTCCACAAAGCATGAAATAAAATTTCTTTTCCTTCCTCACTACAACTTTGAAAAGACAATATATCACTAAAGCAATGTTATTCCACAGAAATTGATAAAATTTATCTTCTTTGCATTATACTTATATGCTATATTGTATGTATGGCTTAAAACTTAAGGAAAAAACCCTATTTTCTTAAAATACCTTACCTAAATAAATTTGCTGCTTTAAAAGGCTAAGGAAATTGTAATGTCTAATAAATACCTGGAAAAAAATTAATACTGTTTTGGATGTATATTTACACTAAAAAAATTATTGCAAGTGAAATGAAAACCTAAATCAGAACATGTTCCTCTTGTTACCCTTGATAACATTGCTAGTAGCCACATAAGACAGAATGTTTAAAATCAGCAGAGAATAGGATTTTCCAGAGTAACAGGCTGCAGCATTAGTTGGCAAACACTGTTCTTGGGTCCACAAGTAGAAATGTTGAATATAAAAAAGTGATTTTACGGCATTCAGAGCTGAAAAATCCTAGGCATTTTAAATGTGGGCCAATGCAAGTTCAAAGGAGTGGTTCAACTAGAGATTCTCATGGAGAGCAGGGGGCTTTTCAAAGCTCTGGAAAAATCAAACACTGCAAGGAAGATGAAAGAGTTAAGTATATTTAGGCTAAGGAAAGGAAAAGACAGTAGCAGTGTTCATATACATAAAACACAGCCTTTAAGGCATTTATTCCTTCTCAAAACTCGTTTCAGATCAGACATTAAATAGCAGAAGAGAAGGTCTGTGCTGGGAAGTGCAGCAGGGAGGACTGTGCAGTACTGCAGCCAGTTCTTGGGAGGCTGTGGCAGCTCTCTCAGATCCTCTTCCTCGGAGCAGGCTGTAAAGGTGTTTGCTCAGAAATGGCACAGATATAGCCAAGCCAACATTTGCAAAGGAGGTGGGAGTAAAAACTCTCTTCTAATTTTGTTCAGCCTCAATTTCTGTTATTTTGGTGGTTTTATTATCCAGCTTCATTATACATATTATTATGCAGAAAATAAAATTATGAAATAATTAATTCAGAAAGTTCAATTCAAAGCAAAATGTGTGGAAAAACTGAAACACAGGGCTATGCCCTGGAAATTAATCACACTTGCACTTAAGATTCACTGCAACTGTTTTCAGATTGAAATAATGTTTTATCTTCAAATGTTCTAACTTTCCCATAATTATTATATTATTAGTCTATATAATTATTTCATTGCTTGCATACTTGCTTTTTACACATCATATATGTAAATACCAGTATTAGGCATTAACAGCAAGGTTGATAAAAGTAATTTCATGGTGCCAGCTTGGGTTAGTGACGGGTTTAGAAATTTCATGCCAATCCAACTAAATACTACAAAATATAGCTGTGAATTCTTTTTCTTTTTATAATCTCCTTAAATATTTTACACTGCTCAATGAGGATGAGAGAAATTATAAGTTAATTTTAAGAATTATAATGGATGGCAATTACATCTGTATTATTTCATATTTTCATTATTCTAATTATCCTTACGATAGATGTTCTGCCTCATTGTTCTCATGACAGTTTGCCAGACAAGTGCTGTATCAGAATGCTAATAACTTGCTACATCTACTCTTTGACAGTTGATAGTAAACCTCAACTATATGATGTTACTGAGATTCAATAGTTTTGTTCAGTGGACGCATATCTCTCTAAAGTGGTAGCAACCCACATGGAAGAACTAAGAATAGAATAGATGTCAAAACACAGAAAAGGCTGGACCATGCTTTTTAAATTACATTTTTTTTTTTTAGGACAATAGTTCTAAATAGTTTTGTTCAGTGGACGCATATCTCTCTAAAGTGGTAGCAACCCACATGGAAGAACTAAGAATAGAATAGATGTCAAAACACAGAAAAGGCTGGACCATGCTTTTTAAATTACATTTTTTTTTTTTAGGTACTAAATATTGCAATTTAAGTATATATTTTAAAACTAGAAGTTTAAGGATATACTGGACCATTTTTTAAATAAAGCATTCCCAGCTATAGTTTATCTAGGAAATTTATGTGTGGTTACTGAGGTCCCATATATTTTATCTGATAAATACTCTTTTCTAATATTCAACCAGCTAAACATCACATTTGCTTTCGATCAAAATCAATTCAACCTTTGCCTTACCATATATTTCCTCAACAATCAAGCAGATTTTCTTTGGCTAAATTCTGTTTAGAAATATGGTATCTTAGTAAAATGTAATTGGTTTATCTAATATTAATATACTCATGTACGTAGTCCAGAGCTGTATCCATCTCTGGGGTCCCCAGCAGGGGAAGGACACTGAATTATTGGAGAAAAAACAGAGGAAGGCCACCAAGTTGATTAGTGGGATGGAGCACCTTTCTGACAGAGAAAGACTAAGAGAATTGGATTGTTCAGCCTGGAAAAGAGAAGACTATAGGGTGACCTCATTTTGTCCTTCCAGTAACTGAAGGGAGCCTACAAGAAAGCTGGAGAGGGCTTTCTATATGAGCATGTAGCGACAGGCCAAGGGGAATGGCTTCAAACTGAAAGAGAGCAGAATGAGATTCGATATCAGAAAGAAATTCTTTGCTTTGACGGTGGTGAGGCACTGCAACAGGCTGCCCAGAGAAGTTTTGGATGTCTCGTCTCTGAAAGTGTTTAAGGTCAGGTTGGATGAAGCCCTGAGCAAGCTGGTCTCCTTGCTATGTCAGGAGAGTTGGACCCAGATGACCTTTAAGGTCCCCTCCAACCCAAATCTATGGTTCTATGATATCAAGTGCCCAGCATGATTTTGCATATTCATTTCAGCAGGCACGTAAATAAAGCTGGTGGATAATCATCCCACTCATAAAATATAAATATTCATTTGATTTTAAGTTCACTGTCTTAGACATTCTGGCTCTCTTAAATGTGAGAAGGTGTTTAAGTGCTATGCAGTGATGGGGCCCAAAGTATTTAATGAGTCATTTATTTAGTGCCAAAGATAAAAATAAGAAGCAAGTTGCTAATCATCTAACCTTAATTTCTATGATTCTCCCAACTCCCAGGTTCATGAGAAATAAGCTTAACCTTGGAACCAGACTGAAATTAATTGCTGTGGATCAAAAGTCAATTCTGTCTTTGGATGAGAATAAATTAACTGATCTTTATGGAGTGGATTATTATGGTTTAAAAGAAAACAGCTGAAGGAAGGGACTAAAAGAAGGATTCAATTAGTCTTGAATTTGACAGAAGTTACTGAAACAACAGAATTGGCACAAGAAATAAAACTTCCTTGCTACTTCATCAGTATCCTTTTTAGGGAAAATTTTATCATTTCTCATGGGTTTACTAGAGGCTGTTGCCATAAAACAGAGGGGTTGCGTAACAGTGCTGTGTTGAAGAATTGAATTTGAGACAAGATCAGGATGTTCATCCACTTAATTTAGCTCAAGATATTGTTTTGATGGAGACATTTTATCTGCCTAAACATTTGGCACAACTATTTCATTTTATTAATTTAGTGCTATTTGAAAACAGGAAGGAGTTCAGGGCAAAAGAGGAGATATTTACACTTTTGCAGACCTGGGTCATAAGCTTGTCCTCCTTCTGTTTCTTGTTCTAAAACATCATTCACATTGGAATATAACGCAATAGTACTAAATTCAGCCTACTGAAGCACTTCTGCCTGTTGAATCCTGGATATCAGATGAAGCCAAATGTCACAGGAGTATGAATTAGTCATGTTTCTGCACTCACGATCATCATGAACCTGGAAGTCTTGAAGCAGTAGTAATGGAATAATTCATCTCCCTGATCCCTTTGTCAGTTAATTCAAATGTCAATGGACAATTAGAGTTTTTGCACTCCAAAGTTCTTTACTGTATCAATCTTCATGGCTCTTCAACAGCCTCACTTGACTGAGTCTCCAAAAACTTACATTTTGTGAATTCTTAGTAAAAAAATTTGCCAATTACTGAGATTATTCACATAATAAAGTTGCATATCAGCCCAACTAAAGTGACTATATTTTATAGTCAGTTACCAGATCCATCCTTTTTCTTGAACAATAATGTTAAATCACCTGTCTTCAAAAGTCTAAGAAAACATCATGATACTGTCACCTAGGAATTTTGATTGTGTATGTAAAACTCATTGGACTTCAATAATTATCTTTCAGTTTGTTCTATCTTTCAATCTTCCCCATTTATGATGATGTACTTAATAGTCTGGAGTAAAACACAGCCCAAATTAAAATATTAAACATTTTCTACATTTTAATTCTGCTATGTATCTGTCTGTATAGGCAAGGTGTCTTTATATATTCTGAAAATGCAGAAACGCTGAGACATTCATGCTACCAGGCTCAATATCAGTGGTGCAACAAAGTTAAAAACAATTACCAAAACCTCAGAATAAGAAAGCATTCATGATCTCTTGCTTAGATTCAGTTTTGTAGGTATCACTTTTTCCTAAGGTGCTACTTTTAAAATTAATTTCGGAACTTAGCTCATATTTTTCTGGAGTTTGAAATTTTGTGTAAAATTGTCCCAAGCAGTCTTCAAAATATTTTTTTCTGAAGGTGTTAATGAGTGATGAGTTATTACTATGCATGACGAGCATTAAAAGCGAAAAAAAGTGCAAGCACTGTTTATATGACTTGATTCCCTACAACCTGAAAATAAATAATACAAGAATTCAAATAACAGTAACTGAAAGTTGCAGCACTAAAAGCAGAGTCCTCTGTCAAAAAATTACTTGAATAGTTTCACAAATATATAGTGTTATTTAAATATTTCAATATTTTAGATTCAACTTCAGAGCTACCGTTTAGGCAACCTAGTGTAAACGTGACGATTTTTTGTACAAATTTCTAAAGAAAAGAGAAGACAGACACATTATACAGTCCTACTCTAAGCGTCGTTTCTCATCGTTTTATGTTTCATTTCACATAATATGCCAAAGAAAAGATATGTATAGGCTGTTATCAGTGGTGCTATTTTCTTTGTTCTGTTTCTCCTTTGCAAAACTGACATAGCTATTACTACAATTATGATTTTTAAAAAGATATCTGAGTATTTTAATTGAATAGTCGGAGTATTCTTACAACCCTACTCAAATTTGTATTATATATTATTTAATCCATGAGACCCTTTAGGCCAGTTATATAAAAAGTCAATTCAACTGTTCTAATGTCTGGAACAAAGGGAGAAATACTTTGTTTCAGTTATTGAAGCAAGCCCTCACATGCAAATTCCCATTTTAGTTATGAAGGACTAAGCACATGCATTCCATTTTTATCTTCTGTATAGTAGAAAAGGGTGGGCAGGAAGAGTTGTGAGTCTAGCCAGCAAAAGAAAGTAGGAAACTTTTAATATTTTAGGTTAAACATTTTCTTCAGAGTTAGAAGGCTTAAGTGACTCTGATCAGGCACCCTGTTTCACTCCTTGTTATGGCTTTAAGTCTTTTATCCTTCTCTGTACAGATCAACGCACATAGGGGAATGCTTGTTGTTTCATCTTCATGTTTGTATGTCCTAAGCCATATATTAAGGAAAAAAAAACTCCCCTCAGAATATACTAGAAAGCCTTCCTGCAGGGGCCAGTCATTAGGAGAAACATAATAATCAGTCAGGAAAAAAAAAGAATCTTCTTTAGTGAATTTCAAGGAGAGCCTTTTGAGGTAAGACCTAAGTAGGGCTTAGGAAGCAGGCAATTACTGATGGAATGCTGCCATTGAAGGTAATGCTGAACAGTGCTGCTCACTGTGCTTCTATGGGCAAAGAAAACCTTCTTCAGTATCTACTAATACTTTAATTAAGGGCAGTGAGAGGATGTTATGAGCAGTTATCTGTACACAGAAATTGCAGAAGAACAACTAGGTTTTATCCTGATAGCCCGTCTAAAATTTACTTCCATAGTTGAGAGGCAGACCTTCATTGTTTAGAGTACGACCACAATCACACTGGATAATGACCATATAATGAAAAGTCAATTTGCATCACAACCTCTCTTTTCACCTGGAAAAATTTACTCAGAAGAGGCAATTTAACTAGGTTTTTAATTTTTCTAGAGTCAGAATCTTGTTCTTATCCTGCTCTCAAATTTTCTTTGCAGAGGAAGAAAAGGCTCTCAGCTCTCAGTTTTCTAGAGATCTGAGACTGAATTCTGAGAAGAGATAAATAATGATATTTAGTGCCTCTTGAGGAATGCAAAGAAATTTATAAACACAATTAATTGGCTTTTATTCCAATCGTTCCTAGGAGGTTTTTTTGTTGTTTTTTTTTTCAGAATATCACCTTTCTGTTCTGGCCATACAAACAAGAGTAATCACGGGCATTAAGACTAACAGATGTGATTGATTAATAACACATTTTTATTATAATATTCTCCTGATTTTAAAATGTTTTTATTTTATTGAATTAAAAGCCTCATTTTTTTGTTCAATAGAAGTTTCAGTTTTAAGTAATTTCACCAGCAAATAGCTTTAGCATAGCCCTCCTACTGATCACATACCCACAAACCTTGATTTTCGGAAAAGAAAATTTATTAACCCGAGTCCAGTTTTTTCTACTTTCTTGGACTTTATTTATTTCTTCTGAAAAGAGGTGAAACTCTTGATCCATATTTCCCAGTATACCTGCACCCTACAGCAGTAAACTGCTCTGCCTGAAAAAACTGTGCCATAGGTACACTTTTGAAAGGTGCAAGTAACAGAGTGCTAAACTGAAAAGGAAAAAAAAGAAATGCCGACATCCATGAATCACAGTTCACCTAAGAGCAAACATGACAAAATTATTCACAAGAAATAAAGTGGTACTGAAATTCTGTGTAAGATGGCAAGATGGCAAAGATGAATCATCACCAAATAGAGAGCTTCTGTGCATGTCTGTTCATCAGAAGAGACAGCTGAATAGAGCACACTGTGAATGTAAGGCAGTGACATATAGACCTATACGTGGAAAAATGAGCTTTGCAATCAAGGCTTAAAGCTCCCTTTGGTGCCATAAAAGAGCTGTTATTTAGCTTTCTTGTGTTATCTTTAAGTGTTCTAGTACAAAATCTTTTTTCTTTTTTTTTTTTTTTTGGAAGATCACCTACATGTTAAGATCTCAATTATGAAGGACACCATTTATTCAGTTGGTCTTTTCTGATTCTCTGGTATGTTTCATACATTTTAATTTTTTGAGACAGGCAGGTTGCCAAAGTATATTTTCCTCAGTAGTTTCACTTTTATAGTGGCAGTTGGGAACCACAGAAATATTTTATTCTTTGCTCAGTGTATAACACAGGTGTTATAATATCAACAAAATTTTCTACTCACTTGAGAGACCTATGTAAAAGGAAGATGAAAGGCACATTGCCTGAGTAGGAAATGTAATGCAATAGAACTAGCTCCAAGCAGAAAATGTAGAGATTTGTCCTCAGTGATTTATGCTCTGAAAAAGAGCGCAGATCAAAAATGTATGGGTTTATATCAGAACAAATTATACCCAACATACACATATGACTATTCTTGCAGCAGTTTCTACTCTGTTGTAACTTTGCTGGTTAACTGGAAATATTTTGGATTAAAGAATAGATTTTATGTTCCATATGTTTATTAAAAAATATATTGCTTCCCAAAAAAAAGGTAAAATATATTTCTTTCAAATAATAATTTAAAAGTCTCACTTTAAATATGCCTGAGTTAAAGCATTTGTGATTCTTCCCCATTTTTTGAACCGAACATTGACCAACTCAATGTGTGTATAGAGATAACTTCAACAAAACCAGATCTTTGTGTTCTAGAGGACAAAATTGGTAGATAAGAACTTTTTCAGCAGATTATAATAGCTGACACATGTCTGCCTTGCTGTTCAAACACTTCTGAAGTCTATGCTATTGAAATTCTTTGGAAAAGCTACAGAAGAAGTTTGCAAAGATTTAATGATAAAAATACAATTTAGGAATTTAATAGCATAAATTTATTAAAATAGGTTTGTGGAGGAGGGAGCAGCATTTATATACCAGGTATAAATTAGATTATTATTATTGTTATTAAAGGGATTCAGTTGTTACTGAATGTTCAAACATGATGATTGAAAACAGCTGATGATCATGAGAACTCAGCTTTACATGAGTAAATAAATTTTCCAAATTTTTTTACCCTCTGAAATGAAATCTGAAATGCTCATTCAATCCCTTAAAAAAAGCAAAAAACAATATGACAAGCACTAATGCACAGTAAAATTTTATAATTTGCAAACAGGTAACAGACTAAAAACAGTCATGAAATGAATATATGTGAATAGTGAGTATACTCACATGGAACACCATGGAATTACATATTTGTAACAATATTAGATATTCACAGATTCATAAATTTACAAGTTCTAAAAAATCTATTTGGCTGGTTTTACTTTCAAAATGCACATGTAGGCGATGCAGATTTTATATACAACATTAATCTATAGGATTTAGCATCACAATACATCCAGTAATCAAAGTCTACAAAAGCTGGTGAAAAGGATTCTTGCTTTCCATAAAATCTTGAATCTAACTCTGTAGATGAAACAACATATTCATGCATGATAGAAACTGAAGGTCTTGAAAGTTTTAAAAATTCTTCAACTGTAGTTATTTCATTTTTTTCCCTTTCCCAGTTTTATAACTCTACAGCAAAAGTTAGCTTTCTAAAAGCCTTCTTAAGTGTCTATGTTATACTTATGATATTTATTGTTGGACTGTCTCTGGGATCAATTGTAGATAAGTTACTCTAATAAATAATCAATCTCCAAGTGAAAAACAGATTCAGTTATTCAAATTGAATTTTTGATTTGGTTTAACATTTTTATATTTAATATTATA
>VWZV01003848.1:0-17973 GCA_013397155.1 Irena cyanogastra | reverse complement strand
AATATTATATATATTATTATTCTCTTTCAGATGTTTGTGTTCTTGGTTTTTATTCCCAGAAATTTCTGTTCATGAGCCTGTAAATGTTTATAATCTTATATCAGCCCACATGTTTTTCATACTGCCAAATATTATAGGTTAAATGTGCAAACCTAACATTGTAATTTTAATCAAGTGCTAACTTTAACAAAAACATATTAAATAGATAAAGAAAGCACAAAAATGTCTGCAATATGTTCTTCCTTACCAGCAAACGTAGGTGATTTCTTTTTCTAGCTTATTTTTAATTGGTCTGTGATATGCTGCCCTTGACAGGTTTCTTACCGTCTGTTTTCTGAAGTTGTTTCAAAACTCCCGTGTCAGAGATTTTGAACCTTTATCAGAAGTGAACACTCTGAATATCCTTTCATTTTTGACAGCTCTCATTAAAGAAGTTAAAACAGCTTTTCCACAAACAGTTCTGTCTTTGGAAGCTGAAAGTAGATTTCCATCATCTTGAAACCTGAAAATCCAAAAGTTACTCTTTGAATGCCTCCTGAGAATAAGGACTGATACTATCAGCAAAGGCTACCAGCATGTCACGATGCATTTAGTAACCAAAATAAGTTTTAAAAAAGTAAGAAGAACAATAAAACTGCTGCACAATCTATTTTGCAAGAGTTTGGCATCACCTATTGGGGGAAAAAAAAAGCAAAAAAGAAAAATCCTTCTTTTCTTTCCTAATTGACATTTGAAAAGATAAATTCAAACAGTTTTTCATGTTTGTCAGCTAAGCACACCTAATAAGTCTGAGAAAACATTTGGAAATAGGAATTTACAAACTGAGAAAGAAGTTAAAAAATTAATAAACTACAAAAAGTAAAAAACCTCAAACAAAAAGTTAGTTCTTTAGGTTTCACCTGAGACATTCATGACAGAGTGAAAACAAATGGAGAACAGATATCTGTATTAGCAATTTTGCATCACAAAGACATTCCAGGTAGTGACTCAGGACAGAGAGCAACATCACTGTAAACAAATGCATCCATTATTGTAGGTAACTACCTAGATGGAGAGGAATTCAAGCTGATAGTGGAGTAGCAGCAAGTTGTTCAATTTCAATGAGAGACCTTTTAAGAGAAATAAGCTTTCAGAGAAGTCCTTTTCCTAAACTAGTCTGAGAAACATAGAAAATCATGCTCTGTCTTCAGTCCTCCTATGTGTTACTCTAGCAGTTGCAAGCTGCAAGGTGCAGGGATCATAATGATCCATCAGTAATGCATTGTATGTTAACTCCAAGAAGAAGTGACATTATTCTGAACTTATAAAAACCCTGGATGCTATTTATGAATGAAGCTGTTGTTAACGTTCTTGTTAAACTGTTTTTAGCCCACATAACTGCGAAGATAGAAAAGAAATATATGTTATCAAATAGTCTGTTTTGCCTGTCCAAGAAAAACATCTAGAGGAAGATGGCCAAAAATTACTAGAAAGAGATAATTAAAGATGTTGTATCTTGAAAACAATTAAAACACAGGAACAGTTCTGTGGTGATGAGGCAGTTGGGGTTCTTCAGCCTGGAGAAGAGAAGGCTCTGAGGAGACCTCATTGTGTCTTCCATTACTTAAAGTGGGCTCTTAAGAAAAAGGAGTGATTTTTACATAGGCAGATAGTGACAGCACAAGGGGAATGGTTTTAGACTAAAAGAGGCTCAGATTAAATGTTAGGGTGGATGAATTGCTCAGAGGGTATTGAGGCACAGAAACAGGTTGGCCAGAGAACTTGTGGATGGCCCATCCATGGAAGTGTTCAAGGACAGGTTGGATGGGGCCCTGAGCAACCGGATTTAGTGGGTGGCATCCCTGCACATGGCAGGGGAATTGGAACTAAATTATCTCTAATGTCCCTTCCAAACTGAGCCTTCATATAATTCTATGATTCTGTGATTCTCTGAAGCTACTTTTAGCTCAAAGTACAAATCAACTTGATCTCCACTTCCTTCTGGTATCACAACATGATTGTCTTCCCACACTTGCAAATGACATTTAATTTTGCTACATATCTTCCTACACTTACACGCTTTCATTTTATCTTGTATTTACTTTGGAAATACAGCAATGCAAAACTTCTTAAAAGGGATATGCATTTATCATTATAATTTTCACTAAATTGTGGGGGTTTTTTTCTTTAATTGTGTAATTACCACACTAATTGGACCACCTGAGGATTAAGATATTCTCAAGGGTTTTTTTTAACATTATCTTCTATTTAACTAGGATACTGAATGTCCCCTTGTGGAAATACTTGCTATTATTTTGCTTTAAAAGTTCTTCTCTATTCCACAGGATGAAAAAATTTAAGACTGTGTGTACTACAGGGCTTAGGTTTTATAATATTAAGCACTAAATTAGATGTCCAGGATCTCAAGACAATGAAGAAGAATGAAGAATTAGATACATCTGGTAAGGAGTCACTGATGTAAGCAAAGAAGGGTTTACATTAAACAACAAGAAATGTTGAAATGCTGATATTCTTATGTCTTTAAGAAACATGCTTGCTGCACCTCAGCTTTAGGAGTGAGCTAAATTTACATACAGATTTAGATGCTTCTACCAGTCCAACCAATGAGATTGAGTATAAACTGACTAAAAGGTGTTTACTAAAATCCTTGCAAGGAAAGTAAGTTTTTTCATACATAGTTATCCGAAAGGAGAAAGTTATTAGAATATGTGGGAATTGTTCAAATTCAGAATGCGATAAGTTTTTTACTAACAGAGTAACTTTAGATACTGTATTTGAAAAGCATCTCAATAATTTTTAGTACTTCACATGGTAACAGATATTTAAATATGTGTTTCTGAAAATGAGCCCATTTATCATAATTTTAAGTATTTTAGTTTCTTACTGCTCTTTCTTTAGTCCATATAACACAAATTAAAACAGTCTTTTATACACCTTCTGCATTTATTCTCCATTTAGCTTCATGCCAGTTCTCATTGTTAACTTTTCTTCACCCATAAAAACTGATCTTAAGGAAAATTTTAATAATCTTCATGGAAAACTTGTCTCAAGAAGCATTTCATAGAACAGAACAATATATTTATTTATAAAAGTCATAAATGGACTAGCAAATGGTGGGAATAACAAGTCTATCATGTTTGATGATGTCCATGGGAAGCTTTAGAAAGATTTTGTAATAATTATCACTCTAATGCATATGCCATTCAGTGCAAATAAATTACAAGTAAAGTGTATGAGGAAAGAGTAATCTGAACTAGATATTGCCTCTGTAGGAAAACCAAAAGAGAAAAGTTACAATAGCTCTTTGAAGACTGGTCAGTATTGATAAAGAAAAACAAAAAAGTAAGCAAAAAACCCCAGTTAATACAGCAAGACACAGAATAAAACATGAAACATCATTATACCAGCACATTAATAACAGACATAAATGTTTGACAGTTAATCTCTGAAAATAAAGAATATTATTGGAAAGGTATAACCATGAAGAACTTTAACTTCAAGGAAATGGGATAACTTCAGTTATAGTGTGAGTTCCATCCAAATAGAAGTCACACAGATTCTTTAGTCTTGTTTGTCAAAATAGGGATGTACTGAAGTGTGATTTGCACAGAGAAGGAGAGGAATTACTGATTCCCCGCAGCGGCGCACTTCCAGAAGTCGCAGACAGCGACCTGCACTTTCGGGGCCTGGAGCACACTTGTTAAGAGAGCTGGTGCAGAAGGCAAGAGATGGGTCTTTGTTTGGAGACCCCAAAGCCCTCCTGTGCTCTGAAGCCAGTCCAGGGACAAAGACACAGCAGGGTGAAGGGCACAGCATTAAATACGGGGGGAAAGGAGTGGATCTGAGGGTCAAGGGCCAATGGGAACAGGGAAAAGTGGTGCAGGGGAAGGGCAGCAAACTAGGGGAACCAGTGGGATAACAGGGGCAGAACACTGTGACAAACTGGGGACAATAGGGATCGAGGCGGGAGAACATTCTAGGGAGATACAAATATGGTAAAAAAGGGGTTGAACAGGGGTGACATCAACTGGGTAAACCAATGGAACTTAAATCATTAACATGTGCCTGCAGAGGCCTATGGGAGTGAAGCTCTTCTAGCCCTAACCTAAGAGGGGTGTTTCTCCTTGTTTGTTTCTGCCCCTCTAGGTTTGAGGCATGGCAGCCTCAGTGGCAGGCCACCAAACCTCCACAATTCCCAGTTTCTCAAAAAGTAGGAGAGAACCTAAACCATGTTTTCTGTGGTAGGTTGAAAACAAAAGGTGAAATGTAGGGCTCATTACAACAAGGTGTGGTAACCTTGAAATGTTTACATGGGTTCAAAAATTGATTGTACAAATTCATTGAAGAGATTCAGAGAAACCTTTGTCTCAAGCACTTTAGACACAAATTTTTAAAGGTTGTGTCAGAAAAATTGCAACTGCCTGCTTTCCTTGTCCTGCACTTTTTCCTAGACATTCACTTATGACTCAGTGTCAGAAATATTGGACACAGTCTCTGACAGAAAAAAAATCAAGAAACCTCTTGATACCAGAAAAATGTTCTATTTTTATTTGTTTAGCCGTGAGTCATCTGCACTGTGATAACTGTTGAGAACTGGCCTCATGGGCTCTTTTAGACACATCCAGGATATAAACTTACCTGTTACTTAAATAAGGATTTGTTGCTAGGGAGCAGCAAGACTCAGCAGATCCAGGAGGACAGGTCAAACCCAGCTTGTCCTGTGCCCCCACCAAGGAGCATGGTCCCATGGGGTGCGGGCACATCAGGCAGTGCCAGATGTTGGTAGCGGGTCCATCAACAGATGCAAATATGAGAAGTGATGACCCAGGTCCAGAGGATGTCCAAAGAACCAAGTTCAGAGCAAAGTAGATAAGGTCTGGGACATAAAAGTGAGGTGATGTGACTCAACATGCCTTAGGGAAAGAACTTCAAGCAATGTCAGCTTATCTCCCAGTTCAGATGTAATAGGTGACAACTCATAGCATGGCCTCAGGTGCTGGGTCTAGGTATTAGCTCAGCCCTTTGTCCTTGCAAACTTCTGTCCATAAAAGAACAAAAGGCTGGATTTCTGTCTTGCAGTGTACATATGCTGAGTATTTATCTGAACACCACAAGCATATAGAAGTACAAAAGCACATTGATATAGGTTTACTCTGAATTTAAAAATTAATCAAAAAGCTTATTTTGCAAACACATGGAGGTATTAGTAAAACTGACACTTCAAAGACTACTGACAGCTAAAATTTAATTTAGTTTCTATAATGTCAAGAATGAGTTGCCTTACATCTAAATAGACCATAAGAAATCATCTTAAACTTGAAGGAAGCCATATGTAATCTTTTTGAGAAGAGGAAATGAAAATCAAATTCTCAGTTCTAGTTCAATTGAAACATCCCAGGCAAAGGTGACAGAATAGATAAAACATTTATATTAAAAAATGCCATGTTGCCTGGAGCTTATTGATAAATGCTGCTTTATTAGACTCAGCTATTCCTGAAGATAAACGCTTGCAACTTTCATTGATTTCCTTCAGCTTATATTTTGATAATCATTCAGTGTACCAGTACAACGTGACATTTCTGGCTACTGAGTCAAATTGGTCTCACTGAACAGTCATAAAAACTCTGGAATCACTGAATCATTCATACTGGAAGGAACCTTGACAAGTCACCCAATCCACCTTCCTTCTCAAAACAGAGACAACTCTAAATTCAGGCAAGAGATTTAGAACTTTTTTTCAGAAGAGCTTTGAGTTACTCAACTCAGATTTTCTGGGCAACCTATATGAAATCTGATAGTGATTTTGTTTTGTTTCAGTTCTGTTGGTTTGTTTTATAGCTAGGCTCTCAGAATCTCTTCTGTTTCAATTCATGTCCTGTCTCTCATTCTTTCATTGGGTCTCTTAGTAGAAAGCTTGGCTCTATCTCTTTGGCTACCTACTAGTAGGTATCAGAAGGCTGCTGTACATTTTTTTACTTCTTCAGACAAAAAAACCCTGAATAATTCCCATTAAGGCAGAATAACACTTCTTAATTTGACCTATTGAAAGTCCTGTTAGCTTAGGAGCTGTTGGCCACCTTTGTTGCCCAGGCCCTACTGGCCGCTGCTGATCCTGCTGGCCACAAGCACACCCAGGTCCTTTTCACAACAGTGGCTCAGCCAGCCTGCCCAGCCTGGGCCACTGCTCAGAGCACCATATCTGCCGTGCAAACTGCAGAGAAGGCCGTGGCTGCCAATATTCCTGGGGTACTTTCTCCAGCCACTTATGAGGACTGAGCCCTGTGGTGTATTAGCACCATTGTGATTTCAAAATTTAGACATTTATTTTTATCACTATTATTATTGTTACCTAACTTTTTCATCTTTATTCTTTGTTTTGCCAAAGTCAAATCAAGCAAAGCGTGTACACATACACAAAGTACTTCTTAATTTCACCTTCAAAACCCTAAGATTGTATTTTTAAAGTAGCCATTAACATTTTTGTTAAATTATTATATTATTATATTATTTGTGTCAAGTTATTTTATATATCTATTATTTGCATAATTGTATTATATATATATTTTTATAATTTGTATTATATATATATTATTTGTATAATTATTATTCTACTAAGTATAATAAAATGTGTGCCTCACAGGAAGAAGTGCAGAAAAAAATACAGATTGTTGCTTAAAACAACAAATTATCAGGGAAAAAAATTGCCCCAAAATCTCTTGATGAAACGTTCTATCTTGTCAGCAAAATGGTAAAACTCCTATTAACTCTGATGATAGTCGTGATTCCACTGCATTCCACCACATAAGGTCTGTGTCAGCTCTTTGGCACAGTAAAATATTATCTTGGGAGGCAGCCAGTAGAGAGTTTTCTTCTGCCTAATGCTCATAGGGAAGGACTCAATAAGCTAACCTAAACAGTGTCCTCACATAATGAGCAGCAGCTGGACCTTGTAAAAAGGTGGCTATACTTCAAAAGCAGCCTTCCTTAATGCAGAAGTCATGTCCCTGTACCTGTCCTGAGTGTGCCTTCTGACAACAGTCAGAACTAAAAGCTCAAGAGGAGAAGGCTGCAACATTTTCTTTTTAAAAAAAGAAACTTGACTGGCAAGAAATGACACTAGTTTAAGGTCAAAGTTTCCATGTAAAATTTATTTGTTTTTGTTGATGCATTTTGAAGTATTTTTTAAAAACATTCTTTACTATTACAGGCTTTGGACATATGTATTTGTTCATGTAGATTATAACATCCACATTAATGCTAGAAAAGGGAAAAAAAATATCAAAGTCAAGAAAATGTTTTTTAAAAAATTCAGAGATGATCAAGTTATAAATCAAACATTTGCCTGTGTTTTACCAGATAAGAGGCAGAAATGTAACTTCACTTTCCATTTGGCATCCATATTTCCTGTTAAGCATCAAACCATTTTTGCATAACCTCAGAGATTTGTCATCCTTGATGAGTCCTTTTCTCTTTGTCAGCAGTTACCTGTTATTGCTGCTACAATCTATATAACTAAAGACTCTGATGACACAGCTGCTGCAGAAAAAGATGGCTGCAGTGATTATGTTAATGAAATCACTAATTTCTTGCATAAACATACCTTAAAACTCTTGCACTGCTTCATGTGTCACTAGCAGGGTTGATGAAATATCTTGAACAAAATATAAAAATGTTGTTAACTCAGCTGTTATTTATTTGTATTTCAGTAGCACCTACAAGCCATAATAAGCTGAGACCTCAGCCAAAAATATCCTGTTTCCTTATAAAAACCTGTATAATCAGACAACAGAACTTTAGTTCCTCCATCAATGTGCTCTTCTACCCCTCTACCTCACTCCTATAAAACCTCATCTGGGGTACTGCTTCCAGCTGAGCCCCCCAGTCCAAAAAAACATAGACCTGTTGGAATGGGTTCAGAGGAGAGCCAGAATATTATCAGAGGACTAGAGCACCTCTCCTGTGAAGAAAGGTTGAAAAAGTTGGCATTGTTCATCTTTGAGAAGACTCCAGAGAGAGAATTTTGTGGGCTTTCAATATATAAAGGGAATTATAAAAAAGGCAGAGAAAGTCTTTTTACAAGGACTTATAGCGATAGAACAAGGTACAATAGATTTGTTCTGAAACAGAGTAGATTAAATATAGAAAATATCTTTTTTACAATAACAATGGTGATACACTGGAACAGGTTGCCCAGACAAGTTGGTCCATCTTTGAAATTGTTTAATATGAGGTTTGACAGTACTCTGAGCAACCTGCTCTGGAAGGTGTCCCTGCTCATGGCAGGCAGGTTGGAACTAAATGAACTTTAGGGTCCCTTTCAAACCAAAGAGTTCTACAATTCTGTGATGCTATGAAAGAGAGAGAAGAGACCACAAGGATACAGAGATATAATGATCTTATGTACCTAAATACACCATTTAATGGACCATCAATAAAATGTTGGAAGCCTCTTCACTCCTAAATTTATCAGGCAATAAGGGAAAAATATTTGTTTCAACATTAACAAAAGGAAAGATACATTTCAGGATGTAAGGGGGTCAGTTTTGCTGCCCATAAAAGCTTATTTCCTCAGCCCATGAGATATTCACCCTCTGCTCCATTAATCAAGATGCAGGAGAGATCTAGGATTAGTTCATATATGTGCTGACTCGGGGACTTAACAATTTCTTTTTTCATTTCTGCAGATAATATCAACTTTTATGTTAATTGCCTCCCATAGACAAGGACTCGGGTTGCCTACCAGTCCACAGGACTACTGCAGATATATCTCTATATATATCTGCCAGATCTATATACAGGCCTGTGATGTAACTCCTACTTTAAAGACTTTATTGAGTTGGCCACATATAGACATAGTTTGCATATTCTTGAAGTACATCTTTTTTGATGGCAAGAGTTTGCCAGGATTTTTGCCACTGACTATAAATAGAAGCTCAATTTGGACAGCTGAAATGTGTCTAAAGCTAGGTGACGTGATATACATATCTGCCTTTTAACATGGGAGTGTTAGGTTTTCTATAAGCCCACTTACCTGTTAGTATTGTTGATATATTCACATTCAAAACACAGACTTAGCCTAAGTTCCTTGGAAGATAAGCAGCTACAGCAGCAGACTAAAAACTTATCAATCTCACCTGTAGACAAGACTTCCAAATCTTTAGAACTTTTACAGTAATATCCCTTCCAACTAAGCTTTCCAAAAAATGGGCAGGAAGCCAGGATAGTTCAGCCATAGCCTGTCCTTAGCTAGAAACGTGACTTAGACAGACAGCACTCATGGTGGCCCTTTTGCATATTTTGAGTATGTACACTGTGATGTATTTGCAGAGAACATTAGAAACTTCTAGAGCAAGTGTGACAAGCATGGATAACTGAAGGCACTGTCCACATCCAAAGATGAACCCAAACAGAGATGAAAATCCTTATCCTGGCAACTGCTGATTCTTGCACTTCTAAAAGTTTTTAGGCTTACATTATACAATGTGCAAACACAAGCATGTGTACAGACATAATCTAGGGGGTACCATAACCACAGCATCTCTGCTAATAGTGACTCTTTTCTACATGATAACTTCACTCAGATTTTGGCTTTTTACTTCAGTCTGCCTCTTCAAAGATAAGATGTAATATTTTCATTGTGTAATACCCTGCCACAAAATTTGTGTAGCAGTTTGTAGCACCAGTTAAGTGAGGAAGACATATACATAATGCCCAGTCTCACAGTAAATCTGGAAAAATGAGAAGAAAAATAACAACTTAATGTGATCTCGAACAGACAGAAAATATACTAGTAAAGAAAAAAACCACCATAAATAAATAGAATAAACAAATTAGAAGATTCAGTTTATTTTTAAATTAGTTTTTTTCAAGACTGAGCTTGTTCAGAAGTACCCTAGGTACTTCTAAACAAATAGTTTGAGTATTGAAGAGTATCTGTTCTTCATGGAGTTTTTCTAAAGTTATCTTATCCCACTTCTCATTGATCCCCACTTCTCCCGATCCTCAGATCAGTCATTAAAAGTCAAAAATTCCAGCAAAAAGAGCTAGAGAAATTTCATCTCAGTGTGGAAATAAACTGGTATGTCCTACAGGTTAAACCAATAACTATTTGGATTACCTCTAAAAAGAAAATAGAATTCTTTTGTTTTGGGTTTATATCTCTGAAAATTCCATTTAGAAAGCCCCAAACAAACATACCTGGAAAGGTCCATGATTTCTTCAGTGGTATTTCTATTATGCTCTGGACCACAGATCCTATGCTCTTGCTGGATGTAGTGGGTTGGCACTGTTGGGGTGCCAGGTGCTCACCAAAGCCTCTCTATCACTCCCTTCCACAGCTGGACAGGGGAGAGAAAACGTAGCAAAAGACTCATTGGTCAAGATAAGGACATGGAGGTCATTCTGCAGTTACTGTCATGGGCACCTCTCACAGGAGACCATCCTCCATGGACTTCCCCAGTGCAGGCCCCTTTCTCTGGCTCCAGTTCCTCATTAACTGCTCCAACGTGGTTCTCCTGCAGGCTCACAAGTCCTGCCAGAAAACATGCTGACTGTGGTCACCTCTCTTTGTGCATCCACAGGTCCTGCAGGACCCTGCTCCAGTCTGAGCTTCCCACGCGGTCACAGTCTCCTTTGGGCATCCACCTGCTCACATGTGAGTTGTCCTACAGGCTGCAGGCAGCTCCACTGGGGACCTCCATGGGCTGCAGGTGGTACCTGGTCCATGATGGACCTCCACAGGCTGCAGAGGGACAGCCTGCCTCACCATGGTTTTCATCACAGACTGCAGCATCCGGAGAACCTCCTCCTTCATCCTAATATTTGGCATTTGTATTTTTATTATTTTAGGTAGAGAACCATGTTTCTTTCAAAGTATTTTTTATTTTTCCACTTACATTTTATCCTGTTAAAGTTTCTACACAAGATCTGTACAACAAAACTTTCAGAACTCATTGGGAATTTGATCAGAACCAGCTGCTGTTGTGACTGAAATAGCCAAAATTCTAATGTAATGCAAGGTGACATAAACAAATTTCCAGAGCAGCATTCCTTTCTAAGGAAAGCTCAGTGATTGAGCATTTGAATCTATGTTTTTGTTATGTCTCTCTAAAGGTAATTCAGGAAACATTAACTGCTGTCAGGATGCACACTTATTATTAAATATTTTAATTACTATTAATTATAATCACTAGTTAATTTCCAAACTTCTCTTTGTTTTCCAGAGTTGTTGGAATTGTCTGAAGTAAGTCCACTTGTACAATCTCCTCTGGAAACTTTGCTTCTTCCAGCTCAAGTCAAAATCTGGCTGGGTTCCATTGGAACTCCAGATATGAAACTTGATTCTTCTGTACTTTCACTAAAGGAATGTGATTTATTTTTTTCTTCTTTTGACAGAGGACAAGAAAGTCACTTTATCACAAGGATCTTGACTTCAGTAGACCCTGAATCACTTTGATATCAAATTCCCTTTTATTTAGGCAATTTATAGTACTGGCATTTTTCAGACCAAAGCACAAACAGTTAGTAACAGTAATTCATTCTGCTGCACCTATAATTTCTATTTTTACCTATGTATCAAATTTCATCTGTCATATTTTACATTTTACAATGAGTGGATTGGTAAATTTTTGTGCCTTAGACAATTGACCATGAGTTTGATACATATAGAGCTGTCAGCCAAATTGGCCTGCTTTGGAAAATCACGTATCGGTCTCAATTGCTTAAAACTAGAGTTTTGAGTACTTCCTTCTCTTTGTTCAGGCTTGCTAATGCCTTCTTTTTTCATTTTCATTCATGTACAGAATTTATGTTTTATTGTACAAACATCATGTTTGTATTTTAGGCATTCTTACTGAGATACATATATACTCATGTGTCTAAATTGTAGAATTTATAGACAAAAATCGATGAAGAATCTGAAATTATTGAAGCACGCTTTCAATACATATATTTAGAGGTATTGAATACATCACCTGATCTTAAAAAATAAGTGTTTTAAAATAAGTTTCTACTTACATTTCCTTTCTTCCTTTCTGCTACTTAAAATTGATTTGTGGGCCCTGAAGGTGCTATTTTACAATATCAGAATCACTATGGGTTCAGACATTCCTGTGGGAGAGTTCAGGGTCTTTTCCACTGTTTCCTCCCTCCTACTAGCTCAGTCCTGAGTATATGAGATTTTATTTAAAGGAAACTGAAATAAACAGATTCTGTCATTTAGGATCATAAAATTCCTATTTGGTCCAATTTATAAAGACAGCTGAATTTAAAAAAAGTTGAAGTTCCAAAGTGCTCTTTACATCTAGACTATTGACTAGTATGATTAGCAATTTTTCCAGCTGAGACTCTTTCCCTCCCTATTAAATAATTGAACATTCAATGGGTCTGAGAAAGAGAAGGAGAAACTGTAAACCTGATTGTACAGCTTGTTGTTTGGTGTTCTCCTTTGGGATACAGAAAAGTCAGGTTACAAGTTTCTGCTTCAAAATCTGGTTTAATTATTTATACAAAGAGAAATAGGTTCAATTGTATACCGAGAGAAGTTCACACTAGGATATCCAGTATCTTGATGATTAGGGTACTCCCATGGGATACCGGAAACCTCTCTTTCCATTCTTATGCCACTGAATGCTTAATAATTTATACACAATAATATTGCTTCAAGACAATCTCACAAAAGATAATCCAATACCACAAAGATTAGAATACTTATTTGCAATTAAAACAGACCTGATTTCAAACCTCTTATCAAATCAGAACTCCAAATCAGCAAGCACAAATGTTTGGAAACAGATTCTTCTCTCTCCATGCTTTGAACTCTGAACTGCAGAGTGAAATAAAGAGCTTTTGTGGAGCAGAGGATTTATGAGACAGCTGAACTGGAACTGGAATTTTTTTTCCTGAAGAGGACACTTTATTGTGAATATACGATACCAAGTGTTATTGATACCTGTCTTAGAGTGCTCCCATGTCTTGGCATTCTCATTTTGTGAACAGCTGTTAGCTTTTTGTGAATCTTATTTCTAGACACCTTATTTTCTATATTATGCATAAGAAGTCTGGCCTCTAAATTTGAGACCCAAGGTTATAACAGATAGCATTGTGCCTAAAGGTTAGAAATGCTAAAATCCAAAACTAATCAACTTCATTTCTATGTACAGAGAAAAGTAAATATTCCTTTGTATCCAAATTGCTTGTACATCTATATCGCAGAAGAAATGAGGCTACTTCAAAATGTGTAGCAGCAGAGGCCAGTCGGCCCCCAAAAGAACATTTTATTTAAATCTATTCTCTGTATAGTGATACAGAAATGTTTAGCAACTAAAATTTCTTTAAAAATTGTATAGAAATAGGAATAACTTAGAGAAAAGCTATGCTTGTTCTGACCTGTTATGGCTCACTTAATCCTAATAGCCTTTATAATGTGGATTTATTTATATATTATTTGCATATTTATATATGCATCTACATGTTTTCATTAGCATGTAAGGTAAATTAAAGCACCAATAACCTTGTTAAACACTGGAACACTAAACAAAGAAAAAAACTTTCTTCTTGACTAATGGTGCAATACATTTCTTTTCTACAATTACCTGATTAAGTGAATACTTACATTACTTAAATATAAATAAGGTCTATAAATTTTTTTATTATCTAAATGAAGGTATTCAATAAGCAGTCAGAGCAAAACATGAAAAATGGAAACTTTAAGCACTATCAGTGTGAAAAAATGACTACAATTTCGTAGAGAAGACCTGGATTTTTGCTTTACATTACTGTTACAGAAAAAATGGAATTGCACAACAATTACTCAAAATTATCACTATCAATATCACTGTAAATAATAAAAGGAATATTAAATACAAAATGTGCATCATGATTTTTTCATTTCTGGTAGGTGTATCTGAAACTCCTAAGTGAAAGAGAAACTGCTTAGAAGAAAATGTCAATTTTAATACCTCCCCTGAGCAATGAAATTATTTACTCAACAACAATAAAATTTGAAATTTATGACCATAGAACAAAATGTATAATCTACACTGTGAAAGGAAATAATTGTAGTAGTAATAATAGTAATAGCAGTAATAATGGTTCCACCCATAAAATCTATTTTCCCCTTACAACCACTGAAAAAAAATCTGTAACACTTGCTTATAGGGAAAAAAGTGCTTTAATTTAACATATTTTTTCCCTTTTACATGTCTATTGTGTTATCTCATAGGAAGCTTACAGCTCATTTTCTTTCCAATTGGTCTGTCACAGCATTTTCAAACTGCATGTATGTCTCAGGCTTTGATCAGCATAAAGGTAAAAAATTAAACTGGAGTACACAAATAATTAAAGATGGATGTGATCCCAACGCTCACTATTATCACATCAATTTTCAAAGAGGGCTGTGTCAGAACATATTTAGAGTGCTCTCACTTAAAGCTTTTGCTGTGTGACCTCCTCCCCACGCAGGAGCTATTCATTTTGTTGTCACTTGCCAGGCAAACAGTAATTGAAGTACCTAAAACACCTGTTTAAAATCTCACCAATATGTTTTCAGAACAGCCAGCAAAGGGCTGTCTGAACTGAGCACATTCAGTGTGAAACTGCCTAGAACTAAGTGATGAAGACGAGGGTAAATATTGGCATATTATGGCATTTTATTAGCAGATCCAGGCAGCCAAGTCTATGCTTTCTGCATTCTTAGAGATGTGAAAAAATCTCCTGAAAATGTATCGATGTGTCAATATTTCTTTTAAACTTTTGAGTAGAGCTTGAATAGAGTTAAAATATGAGTTAATTAGAGTTAAAATATTTCATACTGCCCTTACAAAAACCTTTATACAAATCTTATACAAAACTTGAAGAGAGGTTTATATCAATTAATTGTTAGCTATCTAAAACCAGAATGTACTCAGTATTAGTCAAATAAATCACTTTTTAACAGCATTCAGAACTTCACAAGTAGACCTACTGGGGCAAGGCCTTTGTGGTGTATTTTGTAGAGCTGAAGATTGATGTCAAGTATTAATGTATGGAGAAGAAGGTGTTCAATAAGTGATTTCTGCCTTTAAAAAGAGAGAGAGATTAAACTAGATCAAAAATTTAAAATACCAAATTTAAAATTTAAAAAATTTAAAATACCAAATTTTTAATAGTTTCAAATTATAAATTGACACAAACATTGATCTTCCTTTGTTCCTTCTTCCTGCCTTGATCCAATCCCACATCATTCTTCAATGACAAAATTCTTTTTGATATGTTTCCACCTACTTGGTCATCTGTCTCCGTGAAAGTCTTGAAACTCTCTGAGATATGAGAGCTCACAGTACCTCCAGAGTCCCTCAGTAAAGCTATGGCTATGGCTTACTTTGGTTGGGGAGTACTATTAAACAGCTGCTGAAAGATAAGCATAGCCAGGTATCTGTCTTGGCAAAAGCAGGTGATAACATCCTTACGCTCAGTCGGGTTAGTTGTGCTGAGCATTGTCTCTGCAGTGCTACCAGGCAGCATAGAGAAGTAAAGAACAAGACCTAATGACAAACCTGGAAACATAAAGAGAATTTTTCAATCCAAAATATGAAAATATAAAATACTGATTTTTCTTATGACAGAATATTCTGGGTTGAATATTTTGGCATTGGGCAGGTAGTTTATGTGAAATTACATTTATACGAAGCACAGTTTGGAAAATGAGCATTGCTTGAAAATAAAAGCATCCTTCTCTGTTTGTGGCTAATGATGTAAAGCATGGGATAAAACCAGTCTTTCACTTTCCCAGGTTAAGGAAAGGGCAAATCTTCACCAAGAAAAATTTACTTAACTCTGTAGTTTGACAGAGACAGGCTACTAATAGTGTTTAACAATCCCAATCATGTTAATTCTTTAAACTGTCCAATAGAAACTGTACTTAACATCTTGAAGTAAAGTATATGGGAAGCTATTATTCAATAAGAATTGATGTCCAATGCACAGTTCAAACAGCGGTTTGAACTTGAGTTTGAGATTTTGATTTTTTACTTGAGAGACTATTTTCCATCAGTAAATTGGTGAAGTCATCAATTTAAGAAGAAAATGAGAGAGGAAAACAGGAATTAAATAAAGAAGGCTCTGGTCTAAAAGGTAAGATAAAAAAAAAGAAAAAGAGAACTTGTATAGAGTTTAGCAAAACTGTTTCCTGTTTCAATTGTTTTCTAAATTATTGTCCTAAATAATTCCTCTAAAAATTCACTCTATGACAAATACAGACTGAAGGTCGCAAAAATATTGCAATGAAGAATCTTAAGCTCTATGATTCATTTACTATGAAATTGTGCAGGAAGTTGAAATGGACAGGAGAAATACTAAAGTTAGTGGCTTTTACCTCCAATGACTTATTTATTGATTGTGTTATGAAAGTTAAGGAGACATCTTTGCTCCCAGAAAGGCTACATGAAGACATGTTGAAAGATATTTTCAATTGCAATTTCAGAAAGATTCTGAAATTTATCTCATCATATGAATGTTTAACTGTTGCTATTGTGCAATCTCTCTATTTAGAGATCAGCATACAAAATATCCTTCCTTGTGTCTGGACAGAAGTGCGATCATCACAGCTGCTATGACCCTGTATGTTCTCCAGGCAATCTTAGCTGGTTTCCTTCACTGTGCTTCAAAACACCAAATGTCGAACCCATGTAGATATTGCAGATTGATGCATGAATGCCTGCCACAGTTATGTAAGTGCTTAACAGTTAGTTGTTTCACAAGAGCATCATGTATTTTGAGAAAGCAGAAGTTGGGAATTTTTTTAGGTGTGGGAGCAATTACTTGTAACTAAGACTGGCAGAATTCACCCAAAAGATCTCCTGAGACAGCTTTGCAAATCAGACACAATCATATTGCATCTACCTTGCAGATGGCTGCTGTGTGAAGTGCTACACTAATGTCTAACAAGGTCAGGACTAGACTATGTATCACACAGCATTTTATATTGCTGAATACGTGTACTACTAGATACCAACTTAAAAATCCCTGTAGAATCAGTGAAGACCAAGAGACTAGGTAATCCCTTCTACTTCGTGCATTTAATTTAGGGTATAAGCTACCTTGTAAAGCTTCTTTGCTCTCCAGCGACCATAGAGGAAGTCTCCACAACTAGATTAGATGGGATACTTAGTATTCAGCAGATAAAGTTGTTTCATGATCCCTATAATAGAGTTTTTAAGTTCTTCTTTGATGCAGTAGCCAAAATGTAGTAATAGTTTGATTATTCATATATTTATTTACTAGTTGAATATTTAATGGAAAATTGTTTAGCACTTAGGATGAAATGAGATTGAAACTATGCATTTGTGTTTTACTTAATTATTCATCTCATGTATCAGTAACATTTTGCTTTAATGCTATTATATAGCTCTATATAAGATAAATTTCTGTGACCTATTTTCTTATCCCAATCATTTAAGAACTACTGTGAAGAAGGAGCGTGAACTATAAAAATACATTTTCGTAAGTGTGTTTTCTGTGTCAAATGAAGGCTTTTGGCATGTCTCATGTGTCCAGTATAAGTGTTATCTCTCAGTGTGAGAAGTGAATCAAAATCAGCAGGAAACAGAAAACTTGCAATAAGAAATGCTGTCAGGAGCAAAGGAAACCAATAACAATTGACCAGTAGCTAATGAAAATGGATGGAAAAAAGGAGAAGAAAGAATTGACAAAAGAAGATTGCTCATACTAAGGATAAATAATGAAGTAGCACTGTTTGTCTTCATTTGGCTACCTATCTTAAAAGATAAAGCCCCAGTGCTGACATTGTAAAGAAAGAGAAAATGTGAACCCTTTCTAAACTTCCTCTGTATGCAACATTGCCTCCTGTTGTGGAGTCTTCTACTGTCTCTCTTCTTTTTCCACATTAAAAGTTATTTTTGCCATGTGTGTTACAGACACCTCCTCAAAAAAACTCAAAAAATACCCCAAAAAACCCAACCTCCAAATTAAACAACT